>VZZY01002899.1:139914-158282 GCA_013400335.1 Eurystomus gularis
CGCTGCTGCTGCTGCCGCCGCCGCCGCCGCGCCGCTCTACGACGTGGTGGTGTCGGGCGGGGGTATGGTGGGGAGCGCCATGGCCGCCGTGCTGGGTAAGGCTGTCACCTTCCCGCCAGCTCTGTTCCGCACCGCAGTCACGGCGGCGGGCGTGTGAGGTACGGGAGGGCTTCGGGCCTCCCGCACCGTGTTCTGTCAGCTCAGCGAGTCGCGGGGTTTGTGTCCCTGCTGTCTCACCAGTTCCACGGGAAACTTCAGATTGGGAGATTTCCCAAAACCTTCACGTTTCAGTGTCTGGAGTATTGGGTACTTCTATAAGTCGACCTTAATTATTAATCCGTAATAACTATGATAGTTACTATGATAACTCTGTAGTGACCATTTAGGATCTTACTGTTCAGGAATTCCTGTTGTGGAGTTTCCTTATTCCTGCATCCTCTTGTGACACCACAGTAGACTTAAAGTCAACTAAACTTTGAGGCTGGTTTAAAGCTGTTTGGATTGTTGATCAATATGATGAGCCTTGTCCTATTTATGTGTGTGTCTGTATGTTAATGTAGCCATTACTTTGACTTCTGTAGACTACTTGTAGTGTTTCTGACAAACGTGGTCACCCATAATTCACTGATGGATAATTTCAGCCATAGCTGAAGATGCTTTTCTGATGCTAAGTTTCATTCTCTAACCCTGTATTTTAAGCACTGGACTACCATGTTAAAATGGATTTGTGCTTGGTTTGTATCACTAGAGATCTGAGAGCACTGGCTGATTCTTTATTTACAGCATAGACACAGAAGGGTGTAATAGCAACAGAAGCCTAAAGAAAAGAGTGCAAAGAAGAGCAAAAGAGCAAAGATCCTGAGCAATAAGTGCTTTGCAATTGTAGGGGTTTACCTTGCAAACTTACCATTGTTTTGCTTGTATTGTTAAACAAGACCAGAGTGGAATTGAGACCGTGTAAGGATCCCCTCCAGCAGTGATATCTAAGGCTAACAGGCAGGTCAGGACCTTTCAAGAGATGAGGTTGTGTTATGCATAATCTAGGCAATACGTTCAGGATACTGCTGTTATTGGGACTGCTGCAGTAGTAAATTCGGGATGTTACAAGGACACCGTTTCTGGTCTCAGTACCTCCTGCAGCCAGAGCAGTGATGCCACAAGCATGGCTAATCCAGCTGTAGTGTAATTCACTCTACTTGAGTCACATCTTCATTTTTTTTCAGTTCTCTTTGACTGATAAAGTCTAAACTGCCTATGCTATTCCACTGCCAGAATATGAGAATAAGGAAAACATTAATGTAGTTGCAAAGTATCACAGAAGTTTTATTTTGGTCTCTTGTTCTAACAGGTGAATTTATGCATAAACTCTGAAAAATGTATTCTGTGCGTGGGGTAGACATTGCAGGTTTCACTCATTAATACTTCAGAAATGAGCTTTTGTAACAAAATAGGCACAAGTTTGTACAAAAATGTGAACTTTGTACAAAAAGAAAATGTTTAATCTTTGCTTTAACTGCAAAAGGGTTGTTCATCTCAGCAACAGGATTGTAGTCATAAAGCTTTAAAATAGAAAAGTTTACCTGCCTGGTCAAAACCTGTATTTTAAATGTGTTTCTTTATTAAATTTTGCTTCCACACTATGTTATTACAAAAAGGCATAGGCATTACCCATACTGACATAAGGAATGAGATTTTTGGCAGGAGCGTTGTAACAAAGTATACATTTGCTTATTTTAGGGCATGATGTCCACTTCCATGATAAGAAGATTGCTTTGTTGGAGGCTGGTCGTAGGAAAGAATATGAGCGGATGCCAGACCATTACAGCAACAGAGTCAGTTCCATCTCCCCAGGATCAGCAACCCTCCTGAGCAGTAAGTATGATTTCTGGTGTTTGATTTTTAACAGCATATTTGACCTGGTTTTATTTTGTTTTTAAAAAAAAACCAACCCTTTGAGCTTGTGCTACCTTCATCCGAAGCTCAATGAGTTATTTGCCTTTTGTCTGTTAGTATTCTATGTGCTAAGTTGTGTTGATTAAATCAGGCTTCTCTTCATAACAGAGATCTGCGTTGTGGTATCTTGTTCTGATTTGTTATATAAATATTTGTGACATTAGGCTAGTGAAAGGCTGTAAGGTGCTCTTCACCGCACCCAGAATGTTTTGTTCACATGTACTTGGTGCTAGGTAGTCTGGTAACACAATTCTGATTAATTTTCATTTTAAAGAAATAGTTAAGCCTTGGTTCCTTATGGAGAAAGAAATGTTCTGAACAAGGATGGCTGTGCATTTCTGGATCTGTTTTATTACTCAGTGATAGGACAGTGAGAGTTGACTAAAGCACAGTGTTCATGGAAAGTTCTTGTTTCTTTTCTGCTGGCTTGTGTTAACAGGAAAATAATGTGATGCTGGAGCTGTGAAAGTGTTGAGGCAGACTGGCCCTGTCTAGGGATGGTGCAAGCAGAGTCTGGGCATTGATAGGGAGGGAGGAGGAGAGTATGGAGTGAGCTTCAGTTTTGTTTGGGTCGCAATGTCACATATGAATCTGTGTCTCCACACATTTGTGCCCTTTCTCTCTTTCAGGTTTTGGTGCCTGGGATCATGTCTGCAGTCTGAGACTCAAACCGTTCCGGAGAATGCAGGTGATTTACTTAGTGCTGCAAATATACTATGTGTCTGTCTATTCTGAATTCTCAGAAGTACTTATATTAATAAACAAAGGGTTTTTTCTTTGGCAAAGGGTAGGTCATGCTTATGATGATTTCTGTTACATTTTTGGGGGTAGCAGTCTACTCAGAAATACCCATCCTGAGACTCTTGATGTTACAGGATAAAAAATTGATTCCTAATGGAAGCTGTAGATATTGAGGCATGGGTACCAGTCAGGAAAGACAGAAATAAAGGTAAAGGTGTGTATTAGTTTGGCAGGGATAGAGTTAATTTTCTTCATAATAACTTTTATGGTGCTGTGCTTTGGATTTGTGATTAAAACTGTTGATAATACAGGAATGTTTTAGCTATTGCTGAGCAGGGCTTACAGAGAGCCAAGGCTTTTTCTGGTTCTCACCCCACCCCACCAATGAGTAGGCTGGGGGTGCAAAAGAAGATTGGAGAGGACACAGCTGGGACAGCTGACCCCAACTGACCAGAGAGATATCCCAGACAGTACGACATCATGCTTAGCTATAAAAGCTGGGGGAAGGGAGGAGGAAGGGGCGGCGTTCCGAGTTATGGCATTTGTCTTCCTAAGTAACCGTTACACATGATAGAGCCCTGCTTTTCTGGAGGTGGCTGAAACCCACCTGACAATGGGAAGCAGTGAATGAACTTCTTGTTTTGCTTTGCTTGTGCATGTGACTTTTGCTTTAACTATTAAACTGTCTTTATATCAACCCATAACTTTTCGCACTTCTACCCTTCCAGTACTCTCCCCCACCCTGCTGTGGGGGAGTGAATGAGCAGCTGTTTGGTGCTGAGCTCCCCGCTTGGGTTAACTCACAACAAGATGTAGCTTTATATGTTAATTATGTAACAGGAAAGTAGGGATTAAAAGCTTTCTTTGCAATTAGTTTTTGAGATGAAGCTAGATCATTGTATGAAAGGAGATATGTGGTGTACTTTAGTAGCTGGGAATGGACAGTAATCCAGGACGTGTCCTCTACTTCTGTGTTTCTAGATTGCCACATCCTTTTCCTGTTAAGATGGATATATTAATAGTCCCTGAAAGGAACTTTTTTGTCATGTAGCTTCATGTAATGTATTTTTTCTTTGTAGGTGTGGGATGCTTGTTCAGAAGCCATGATCGTTTTTGAGAAAGATGACTTAGATGACATGGGTTACATAGTGGAGAATGATGTCATTATGTCTGCTCTCACAAAACAGTTAGATGCAGTAGCAGGTAGTGAACAACTTCTTTAATATTTTATTTTCTGCAAAGAGCCTTCAATTACTTGCCTTCTGTTGTGTGTGCTAGGTTGCAAGAGGGAGAAAGATAATTTATCGAACTAGTAGCTCTGAGACATAGGCAGCTTCCTGAGCTGGGTGGGGAGGGAGGAATCTGTCTTCTAAAGGCTACACATCAAGAAAGCAGTTCTGTAGGTAGTTCTCCAGAACAAAGTCTCTCCAAAAATAGACTTAATAAAAAGGTCAATAGTTTTCTATCCAGAGCAGGCCTTGCAGTGACAAAGGATTGGCCAGATATGTTCTCTCAGGGTGCATTGAGAATTGTACGGTCAGC
Source organism: Eurystomus gularis (assembly GCA_013400335.1). Taxonomy (NCBI): domain Eukaryota; kingdom Metazoa; phylum Chordata; class Aves; order Coraciiformes; family Coraciidae; genus Eurystomus; species Eurystomus gularis. The sequence continues at coordinate 144,151 of VZZY01002899.1, forward strand.
TCTTAGGGTGCCATTAAGACATGTGTGGCCTTTGCTGTGGTAGTGATGTTTCCTTTTTTCATGTCTGTATCATGCTGTGACCATGGTACTTTGTGTTCCCATCAGACCGGGTGGAGGTTTTCTACGGGAGCAGAGCAGTCGGGTATACCTGGCCCCTTCCCTCTCACAGCTGTGACACAAGCCCTTGGGTCCAAATTGAGTTAGCTGATGGACGCAGACTTCAGACCAAACTGCTGGTAACTAAACTTTTTATTTCTGTTGATCAGGCGTCATCTCTCACCCAAGTCCTTTCCACTGGATTTGGTTCTGATTCCATGTGTGCTGCTCCACCCACGTGGAGGGCCTGAGTGAGGTGAGTGGCTGACTCTGTCAGAGGTGCTGTGGGACAGGGTGCATAGCCCTTTCTGTACCTGGTGACAGAAGACTGTGCTGTATTGGACAAGAGCAGAAGGGGCCACCTCTTCTGTTTTTTGGGGGATCTTTTTTTTTCTGAATAAGCAAAAATTGTGTACATGCAGGCTGAGGTTTGTAGAGTGAAATATTTGCTTCTTAGGAGCTGCTGAAGATGCTGGTTTGTATCTCTTTGTTTTGCAGATTGGTGCAGATGGTCATAACTCTGTAGTCCGGAAGGAAGCTGAAATTAAGAACATTGAGCATCGGTATGACCAGTCAGCTGTAGTGGCAACTCTTTACTTGTCTGAGGTGAAATTCTGCTAATTTACTCTTCCATAAGCAGGAGAACAGCTTAAGCAGGTGATCCAGGTGACTAGTTCATAACTGTCTGCTTGCTTCTTTCCACTATAGGCCACAGACAATAATGTAGCATGGCAGAGGTTCCTTCCCACAGGGCCAATTGCACTTCTTCCGGTAAGATGAGTTATGGTTTCTGTATTTTTTTTTTTTTGCCTTTCTTTTCTAGCAACTTTATTTCTGTCTGTGCCTTTCTGTGTTGTTCTGTCTCTTTAGAATTCATCCATCTGTCCTTTACTTTTCAGTTACTGCATTTGTTTTCCCTTCCTGCCTTCTCACTTTATCCTTGGTATTTCCTACTTGTAGCAAGTTGGGCTGGAAGAGAAATGTGCAGAGGGACTGATGTGGGGCAGAGCAGTGGGGAAATCTTTGCACTGTTCATTTATTTTTGCTCCTTTTTCTCTTGATACCCTTGACATTCTCTTAAACTAGCTGTCTGACACTGCCAGCTCTCTGGTCTGGTCTACATCACATGAACATGCATCGGAACTTCTCACTATGGATGAGGAGAGTTTTGTGGATAGCATCAACTCTGCCTTTGTGAGTATCATCAGCCTTGTGGTGGGTATGAGGCTGACTTTGTTGTAATCATGAGAAATACAATGGATCCCTACAGCTTAAAGGATAGTAATGGGAGAGGTGGATTCTCAAGTTCATTCCTCTGGAGAGGATGATATTAAAAAGGTACTTAGCAAAGAAAGGATGACCCCTTAGGACTGAATTAGGTTAGTTCTGAAAGTCCCGGAAGAAGTCGAACTAAATTTCCAAAAGGTGGAAAGGATAGGCTCATCCTAGTTGGAAACTTGTATGTCCTAAGGTGATGAAGATAGTTTCTTCTACTGTATAGTTTTGTCCAAGTATTTAGAGCTCATTCAGATTTTTTTATATGTCTAGTTTGGGTTAACATCTAAAGATGTATTTGTTTTTTTCAGTGGAGTAACATAAACCACTCTGACTTCATTGATACTGCTGGGGCCATGTTCCGATCTGCAATTTCACTCCTGAAGCCCTCAGGGACTGCAGTCCGTCAGCTGCCACCAAGCATTGCTAAAGTAGATCCAGAGAGCCGAGCCATGTTTCCTCTTGGAATGGGGCATGCGACAGAGTATGTCCAGCACCGTGTGGCTCTTATTGGGTAAGGTCCCCAGTGGTAGTCCTTGTGTGAGTCTGTGGTGTGCGTTCAGAAATGATGCAATCTAGTGACTCCCACTCAACAACTTATAGAATCATTAAGGATGGAAAAGACCTCTAAGATCAGAAAGTCTAACCATCAACCCATAAAATTAGATGGTTAGAAATATTTTATAGTTTCAGTTTGACTTTATCCAGGTGCAATTTGTACCATGGTCTCTTGTGCCAACAAAGTCCTTTTGTATGGGTAGATCTCTGTCCCCTGTGTGTGCTTTCTATGTAAATTGCAAGATAATGATTTCCCTTCTCTGGTTTGCATAATCCAGCGAAACAATCCAGTATCTCAGACAGGATGTGCACTTCCCCAAACACTGCAGCAGCCGTTCTGTGAACCAGTTTGAGTTTTAAGCTCAGCTTTCCTGACCACAAATGACAAAACCTACAACTTACTCCAGTTAGGAATACAGCTTTTGTATGGTGGCCTGTAGAAACAGGAAAATACCTCATATTTTACATTCTAGGGTTGCATGTACTTTTTTCTCCGCCACAACTGCAATACGCTGGTAGCTTATAGTGATTCTTAGATGCCATATTGCACTTTGGATATTTTTGATCTTTTAAACTTGTGAGCAGCTCTGTGCTTGGGAGCGCTCTGTAGCTTGTCAAAGCGCATGATCTTACATTTTCACACCCGAACTTCATTTCTGTAACTTTTAAGACTGTCCGGCTTTGTCCTTTACAGATAAGTCTGCTCATAAAAGAACCTGACTGTGTTTCTATTCAATGATATCCCACTTCTCCTTTGTAGTCGTGTCTGTCTACTTTGTGTTTGTGAAATGTGCCAGTGATACACCTGCTGAGGTCACTTACAAAAAAGTTAAGGCCTGCTCCACACATGATCTGAGAGAGGACTTGGGCTAGTCACCAAAAAAAAAAAAGATAATTTTTCCTTTCAGAATTGCTTTTTGTTATCTCCCCTTTGTCTTGCCTCTTACAACTGGAGAGGCAGTCAGGTAGTTCGGCAGAGCATGCAAGGAGGTACTGGATAAAGCGTGTATGCTGCTGTAAGGTGGTGTTCATTGTGAAGAGGTGAGGAGTGCTATACTGATACCTTCTGCAGTTTGTCAGCCATTATGGCCTTCTTCAAGAAGGGATATAATTCCTTTCTTCTCTTGCTCCAGGGATGCAGCACACAGAGTCCACCCACTTGCAGGACAAGGTGTAAACCTGGGCTTTGGTGATATTGCATGTTTAGCTCATCATCTCAGCGCAGCGGCCTTCAATGGGAGCGATCTGGGTAAGGATCCAAGACAAGGAAGCAGCAGTAAGATGATTCATCTTACAAGCCTTCAATGCTAACATCAGGACAAGCATTACCTCTGCTGCAGGCTAAGCGTGCTGCTATCTTGTGTTTGAGAGCATAAGCATCTTTGAAGCAAAACTGTTCTGATATCCATTGGCTGTGGAGCAGTTAAAGACTCTTGGATGCCGTTTCCATCCCACAAATCTCAAAGCTGCTTTAAAAAAAATATATATATATTGAACAGGATGAGAGTTAAAGAGGTGGTGAGATGAAGAGCACTAGCTGATGGAAGGAGGCCTTTATTAAGATGGACCATTTCTCTCTTCTCTTTGTGTTTTCAGATGTCAGTGGAGACTCTTATATAGATAAGATGCACAATTGTTTATGCCATGCCGATTTTAATAGAAGCCTTCAATTCTTTCTTCCAGGCTCCTTAAAACATCTCTTAAAGTTTGAGACAGAACGTCAGAGGCACAATGTTTCCTTGATAGCTGCTATAGATGTGCTAAAGAGGCTTTACTCCACAAGGCTGGCTCCCTTGGTGTTGCTGAGGACATGGGGATTGCAAGCAACAAATGCCCTGCCTCCTGTCAAAGTAAGAATCTTACCTTAGTGAGGGTGTAGGAAGAGTCCAGAACTAGTCATGAAATAGACACAAGCTATGAAGATTTTTTTCTTCTAAATGAAACATTTTTGGTTGGAAAATACTACTTGTTCAAACTGAGGTTTTGTGTCCTGAATGAGCCTGAGGTGCCTGAATAACTGACAGCTCAGTAGTAACTGTTTTCTCTGCAGCACAGGGGAAGATAAGGGATCTGTGTCTGTGCTCTGTGTCAGTAGTTAGAAGTCATTAGAAGTCTTTGGCTTTATGTTGCTGTGGCATGCAGAACATTGAACTGCATTCCAGAAATGCACTATGAAAAACCAGCCCTATGAAGACACATCTTCACTACGCGTTAAGACATCAGCTGGCTTGACAAGATGTAGTGTGCAGCTCAAACAAGTCATCTGTTTCTGTGCTGGTTTGCCTTGTGAAGTTACTCCTTCCTAGCAGAAGTGCAAGTCTGCCTAACAGAAATTACCTGCAGAAGGCAGTGGTGAGGAAGCTTAGTCTCAAACACAGACCCTCTCTTCGCAGCCTATCTGCCTAAATTCTTGCACTGTCTTGACCTTGGATTTCCATGAGGTTCCTTGAGCACCTGCTCTGAGTTCCCAAGCATCCTCAAATTAGACTCCTCATTTCTGGATTTGAATGTTTAATTCCAAAAATTCAAGTCACCTTCCTCCTATTAAACACAGGTGGCCTGTTTCCTGTGTTATAGTCACAGTTAAGACATTACCCGAGTTGAAGAGTTGTAGTAGCTGCCACTGGTGAGGTGTCTATATTAACTACACTAGAAAGAGGACTACACTGCTACTTCAGTGCTTGGAATTTTTTCTTTTCTTTAAAGCAAAAAAAACCCAAATGAAGACCTCTTTTCTGAGCACAGAACCTGTTGGTAACACCTCTGTTCTGTGCTACTTGGGAAGGAAAGGAATGATGCCACTTCTTTTAATTTTTCTAGCATACAAGGAAGCACTTGGCTGTTGTCCATACATAAAAAGGGAAGATGACGAGAGCTGCTTTTGAGAATGTATGCTTATTATGAGTTTACAAATTACTTACCTTTTTCTTCTTTTCTTTTAGGAGCAAATAATGGCATTTGCCAGCAAGTGACCTGTTGTCAGTTTGGAACAGCAGTTGGCTAGTGAATGCATTGCCTTTATAAGAACTGTGACTGACTTGAATCTTTGAATTCTTTTATTTTAATTTAACAATAAAACTGAGGTGTTGAGCTGTGTATTACATTATCCACTGGTTTAGGCAAAAGTTCTGTCTCATCTGCTCTCCTCCAGAGTATTTAGGATCTCTCTTCCTATAGTACCATGGTATTTTCAGCCACAGAACAGTCTGTACAATATGCTTTTAATTTGGGCATTTTCAGTTGAAGACAAGTGGAAACAGCGTCTGTCTTTGGGCAAACGCAGTAGTCACTTGCCAGCTACAACTTTTGCTGCTTAATTGCTTTCCGTTTTCTCTGATGTGATTTCTAGAGCTGTAATGTCACTCCTGGGTTCTCAGGACTTCCAGGAGTAGTTTTCAGCAGAGGGAGACTCTCTGCCCCTCTCTTGGTGCTTTATTTAATAATTGTTTTCTTGGGGAACTGATTAGTCTCAAGGGATCCATGAAAAAGAGATGCAAGACAACAACAATACCTAGGAAAGAAAACTGCACTGCAACACCTTGAATATTGTTAAAAATGCTTTAATTACTAAAATAGACATTCAGGATAATCTGTCTTAGGTTCCAAACACCAGCCACCTGCATTAGATATTTAACACTCACAAAATTAAGTGAGCGCTTCCCATGGGCAAGATTTACACCTATAGTTGGCCAGTATCAGGTATTAACATCAGGAAGAATGAAGTAAGTTTTGAACTGAAAGCCATTGCTTGTGCTTCTTCAGTCACTCTGTTAGGCAGTTCCTGTTAGTGACTGGCTAAAAGACATTCCAAAGGAGGAGATAAATATCAGGGCTGCAAGTAGAACACTTCTCTTAAAAGGCTGCTTAGTCTTTAGTTAAACAAATAAATAATCTCATTGCACTAGGGTGAGTGTAAGGACTGGCTTCTCTAGATGCCCCACCCACCCTGAGTATTCAGATGTAAACAGCAGGGGCTCAATTCTGCAATTTCTTGCAAAAGAAACCTTTGAGCAGAGTTTGTTTCTCTCATGACCGCAGGATTAGGCCCCTGATAGAAAGCAGCAGTTTTGCTTCAGTTAATGAATTGTGCCACTGACAAAGGAAGGCCCTGAGCATTCCAATTTAATGCAGCTTTGGTACTGAGAAGCAGATGCTCCCACCTCACATTTGTAGTACCAGAGTCTGAGGCAAAGAACACAGAAAAGAAACTTCTTCTGCATGGTACCTGTCTTGTTCTAGACCATCCTCCCTTCAGACCACACCAAGCCCTGGAGCACTCCTCAGGGCTTAGGGCTGTTCAGGTGGCAGATGCGCTCCTGCTGCTGGTTCCTTACATAGAGCATCTCTCCTCCCCTTCCTGTTTCAGCCTCCCTGCTTATGGCTCTTAGCCCCAAGATCTAGTAAGAGTTTGTCATGGCACTGGCTCAGACCAAAAGACAAGTTTTGGATTATTAGCTAGTTCTCAGGAGTAATGCAGCCCAGCTAGTAGCCACTGCATCCTACAGTGTGTTCTCTGAGAATACAGTTGTTCAAAGACAAAATTTGCAGATCAGACCACAAACCAAGTTTTGCCAAATACTAGGAAGGGGAATAAGATATGTTTGTTGTAATTGAGAAGAAGCCACAGCTACTTTCTTCATGTTCAGACAGAAGCTCCTAGTGAAGAAGGAACAGAAGTTTGAAGGAATTTGAGGGATTTCCCAACATGGATCTCAAAACAGATTCTGGTCAGAGGAATACAGGTAGGATGAGCATTTCATATTTCACAGAAACAACCTCAAACAGCAAGGTGTCAGTGGTGGGAAAAATACACGTAGCTCCATCGCCTGCCCCTGGACTCCTATTGCTGACTGAACTTGTTCAATCAAAAGCATACCTTGCACCATGAAACCTGAGTTACGAGAAGGGGGTATCTTAGTCAGCCACAGTCAAACTTGCACTGCTAACTAGAGGAAGCAGACTAATGTTCACAGTAAGGCAAATTTCTAAGTCTCCAAACTGCTTGGCAAGATTAATGAGGGCATGAGTGCGCTACTTCCTCCTCTCACTGAGAACTGGCAATTATTTTCAAATCCAGTTTGCAGAGAAGATGATACAAGGGCAGTCTTTGGTTTTACAGAAGCGGGAAAGGTGTTACAGCAAATAGGTAACTGCAAATGCCTGAAAGAAAAGCATTCACCATGAGGTCAGTGAACAAAACCTTCCCCTAGTCATGTGGGGGTGACTTATGACTGGGGTAAACACATCTTTACCTTACACATTCCATGGCAAGTAGAAGGTATTAATTTTTTATTAACTAGCTGCCAACTATTTCATGGAGTGGCAAAAGTCTCTACAGCTGTTTCTACTTAGGACAACGCAAGGTCCACACCTGGATACTCGAGATACTTGAGCAATCTCAATGTTTAATTGGATGTAGAGAATTAGGATCCTACAGCCCAGCTTTCTAATCTGACAAGATGCTTTATTTAAAATACTGATCTTTCCTTGTCTGTGTTTGGTGTAAAAGAGATGGCAAGATCCACTTCAAATTGTCATTCAGATAGATAGCTTCATGCTGTCCTGGCAGAGCTTCCTAAACAGCTGCAACCCCTTCACTGGATGCACTGTTTCTAAAGACTTGCTGTATATATTAAAAACCATTCCAGAGCAACACAAGGCTGCATACACCATTTTATGGGTCTAACTCCACTATATTAAAAAGAAATGAAGTTTAAAACAATTTTAAAAGAACAAGGGATAAGAAAACAAAGCTACTTCTGCTCCTTTTTTCCCCCTCTGTTTCTGATGCCAGTTCTGCTCTCTGCCTATTTTCATCTATTAAACAACTGAAAAAACAACTTGTTTCACCACAGCTCTGCATTCAGAGGAGGTTCCTAAGGAGAGCACAGGAAGCGGTAAACCCAGACTTTCAGAGGGGAAACCACACCTTAGAGCTCACACTGACAGAAGGGGCTGTGGTGTTCTAACAGCTCGCTGGCCCAGCAGGTCTCCCAGACTGTGCAATGCCCATGTCACGGGTGCTAGTACTAGGCTTGACTCTTTGGTGAGCTGAGTTAACTCAAGTTTGGTGTAATGAATTGGTCCACCAAAGAATGAGCGGAGGACCAGCATCAGATGAAAGCAGTCTGTGGGAGCGTCTTGCAGAGAGCAGAGAAGCAGAACTGCTTCTCACAGCAAAGTGAGCTATTGGATCAGCCATCTCGTCTGACTGCACCCTTAATGTCCTTGTGGGTGTAATATGACAAGCATTTCTTCTGGCAGTGGAGTTCAAATAGCTGGCACTGCTGCCGAGTTGTGCCAGCATAACTATGTGTTACGACTACATGCTAAATGAATCAAGTAATCAGGCCTGGTAGCCAGAAGTACGCTATAGCTGCACAGACTGGTAAAGGGCAGCAAAAAGGAACACAGTCAGGTACACATCCTACTGAGAAAATGACTGCTGCCTGAAGAAATTCTTGGTAAATTACAACCTGTGTTTTAGTCAACACCTTTCCCAAAACCATGCCCGAAGTGTGCTTATAGCAGGCCCCTTCCTGAAAGACTGGAGTCTTTACATCTACACTTGCAAAGTATTAGCTAAGCTAAGAGCCAGGTACTTGGAATGCTGAGGCTGGCAGCATCCAGAGTTGTTCACTTCTCTCTGAATGACTGTTGATGCCATCTTTAATTTCTGTATTTAACATCTCACAAGGAAACTTAAGTTATGTATATTTAAAATAAAAAGGGGAGGGGAAGTCAGATGTCTGTAGTCTGCCACCACGTGCCAGGTACGCTGTGCTTCTAGCAATGGGATGTTATACAAACGTGCTGGTGAAAGCTGGCTTGCAGCCCCTTGCAGATACTCTGCTGGAGTGTAGGCCTTTTGGCTTTCAGAAGGCAGCTTCTGGATCATTTATGGCAATTACAATTATCAATCATACTGCAGCAGCTCTCATTATGCCCATCTGGGGTGAAGATCTGTTCTGTAGCTTTGGTCCATGTTCTGCTCTGTGACCAACTCCAGCTGAACAACGTACCTGGAGATTTCAACTTGCTTTCTCAGCCTTTCAGAAATGCGAAAGTCCACAGGAATGTCACAGCTCAATAGGTTAGTCCCAGAGACTGCAGTAGGTGAAAGGTAGCACCCAACGTCCAGCTTGTCTCTATGTTGTTCACTTTCTTTGTTAGCTGTAAAGAAAAAGAAAAAAAAGTTGTTCCCAGCAGATTCGTATGTCACACAGATGGGAGCAACTACATGTAACAACCCTGGAAAGACTCAGTAGATAATTAGCCAGAAAAAATTAAACAAATGCATGTTGATTGACACAAAAATTGGGAAGCCAGCTTTGGGATTTAACTGTTTTCCTCACCTGTAAGAGTGTGTTGTCCCTAAATCCAAAACCTTCCTTTAGTAAAGCAGTGATGTAAGTGAGATCCATGCAGAGGAAAGGACTGGCTGAGCTGTACCTCTCCATGTTATCACAGACTAGAGAAGGAAAAGAAAAAAAAAAATATCTCAGCAAAATAAGAGTTTTTATCCACATTGTACATTTGAACTGACCTCAAGCCAAATCCTACTAAAACAGGCCACCCACTTCTATTAACAGGTACGTATGACATGGTACATGCTACAGCTGTTCTATAACGTTGGAGAATAAACCATACAGTACTTCCAGTTTCTCCGAACTCCACTTAAGTACATCTTTTACTAAAGCAGCATAATCTACATAGCTCTTTCAAAGACTGAATCCCTGCCCAGTTGATAACCAGCAGGAAGCTGGCAGATTACTTATTCTTCCAAGAACACAACATCATTCATCTTGCTTGTCTAGTCTCCAAGGATGGCTCCAGTAATGGACTCCACCTTCTAGGATGGCAGCTTCTTTTATTTTTTTCCAACCACATGCATCCAAGGACATGGAGAGTCTATTGCCCAACCAACCACTCCTTACTGGGAAATGGATTTACACTAAGTGTCATCTTCTAGAACTACTGTTAGTACCCTCTTCTACAAGCATCAAGAGCAGAGTTCATGTCTTTTTAGAAACTGATAAGCAGCATCCTCCTCCTCCTATTTCTGAAATGGAAAAGAGGAGCATTAATTTAGGACCACATAGTTAATCTCCTGATGCTCTAAATCTAAACAAATAGTTTGATGGTGTTAGATAATAGCTGCACCTTTGGAAACAACCTCTCTTATTAACCAAAGGAAAAAACCCAACCAACCCACACTCAAACCTTGGAGTCTAATTCCCCTATTCAAAACCATCTGAGTTTCTAAGGAGATTAAGTTTAACTGAAAAATCATTAGAATTTAGGTTCTATTTTAGGAAAAAAGGCAGTCTACATTTAGCCTGTATCCAGCACTAAATTATAGCAGTTCCTCTATCACTTGAACTCTTCCCAGCCAAGAAGGGGGAATCGGGAAAAGGAGAGGAGACCCACGGGTTGAAATGAAAACAGAATTAATGAAACAGCCAAACTAACACCAATGCCAGTATAAAGTAAACAAAGTTATACTCAGCCCAGCAAATGTACTATGGTTACAATAAACAGGAAGGTAGCTCCTGGGAGCAGGGTCAGAAGGAGCCCAAGCAGAGACCCTCCAAACTGAGCAAACTTCCCCCTTTATACTGAGCATGATGTTTATGGGATGGGATACAGCTGTAGCCAACTCGTCAGCTGCCCTGGCTGACTCCAAACTGCCAATGGCCTGCAGATCATGGCAAGCCTATGATTCTGTCCCAGCAAAAGCACAGGAGACAATTACACATCTTCTGGTGAAAAATAGTCTACTAATCATCATGAGGATGATCACAATTCAGAGGTAATGTCTTGCTCTTAGCCATCAGTAGCATGGCAAGGTGGGAGCTCTTTTTACACTAGAGGAGGTATAAAACTAGCACAAGCATTCAAGAAAAAAGGCAGGGGGAGGGAAAGGAATGCAGAAGAGGCTGTCAGACTTAACCTCTACTCTCTCCCTCCACAAGTCAGTGCTCTCCTAAACTCAGAGAGTTGCAGTTTGACAAAAGGAACTCTTGATACAGCAAAGTCACTTTATTTTGTACTGACATTTATGAGCTATTTCTTTCCTCTCCTGAACAGAACTGTGAAGGCGCTAGTACTTCTTTCCCCTTCACTGCTCTATCAGTACTTTCTCCTACAACAGTTTCAGGTGTTGGCTAATAAAAGGTACATCATATGACATGAATGTGTAAGTGGAACAAAGGTTAAAGAAGCTTTTTTTTTTTTTTTTTAGGTCAAACTCTCATTAGATACTGCCTACTCAGATTTTTGTTATTTCTCGTCCACATCAGTTTCCCAAATCTCATGACAATTACCTTCTTTGGCTTTTCTTTCAAAATCTCTCACTTCCAAAACACCTCCCTGTTCATAATCTGAAAAAGAAAACATGAGAAAACATCATCATAGACCTGGAAGTATTTGAGTTCTATATCTAAGCTGACCCTAAAGTGCCACTTAGTGATGCTGGGCTAGAACTGAGATCTGTTAGTAACAGGACAGAGTTGCAACTATAACTGGAGTACAACAGAGCAAAGTCTCATCTGCTGAACTCTGAACATCAAGCTGCACTGATGGATACACACTCATTCCCGGAAGGCATTCCGTGTATTTCCTCTTTCTCAGCACCTTTCCTTTTCCCTGCCACCCTGCTCTCCATGGCTCCAGCCTCCACAGTTCCTCTGTCTACCTTCTGGTTGACATTCTCAGACATGGTAGATGATCCCAAACCAATTTACCGATTAGGTTGGTGTCAACTGCTCGATCATAGTAATAGGAGAAAGCATAGAAGGAACTTCCACGAATTTCATCTGGCTGGTGCAGTTTCCCTTTGACAACCTTAAGTACTTCCAAGTAGCAAGGCTTGAATCCTGTTTCTCCTGTCAGGGAAAACACAGATGGGGTGAGCCAAAGAGGCATATCCAGGAGATGGAAGAATCAGTGGTAACAGCATGAAAAAGGGAAGAAACAGAGATTAAGGCATCAGAAGAGGTGATCCATAATCCACCATAGCACATGCAGGCAAGAAGTCTACATCACCATCATCAAGTGGAACTGGGTAGAGCAGATCATTGCAATATTTGAAAGGCATGCTGTGCAAACTAGTGTAGGTGCATGAAAAGTTGCCTGCACATCAGGCAAAACTCCCATTGCCATGTCCTGTAGTCAGAAGAATCTCATTTATATTTGCTACCACCTGCTAGGCAAAAATCTTACTTTCCCTCCTCATCGCATTGTAATTTTATCAATTCACTCCACACACCCCAAAATCTGTAACTCAGGTCACATGGTCCCCACTGTAAAGCAAAGCACTGTCAGTCACCAAAGGGGTCTGTTCTAGTCACTGATGGTAGCAGCTTCACCCTCTGTATGCAGCATTATAGATAGTATCTTAAGAAGTAGTTCCACAAGTGAGATACACTTTGGCCAACCAGTCATCGTACTCTGCCCGAGTTTTTGCACTTAGCTCAAAGCCTCAGAAAAAGCTCTCTTATTTGTACAAGTAACTCTTGTAATTTCCTCTGAAGGCAACATTTGTAGTAAGAGATCACAGCCAGATGGAGAGTACTGGCCAGCTACTCTTACAGCTTCAGATTTTTCTTTGTCAAAAGTCCACATCTATAAGTGGACAGCTATCCTTCATAATGCACGGTAACTGATGTGAGTATTGCCAAGGAAAAACTCAGATTCTGGAGAGAAGACACATCTTACAAGAAGCAACTAGTGTCCTTGGTTTACCTTCTTTGTTGCCACCATACTGGTATTTCACTCCCCCAAAGTGCCACTCTGCTTCCAGCTGCTTTGGCAAACAAGAACTGCGGAACATTTGTCCATCCACAGCTGGAATGAAACCAGAGGCGAAAAGTCAGAAAGGATAAAAATTAACATGGTCATTAATCAATATGCAGCACCAGAAAAGAAAGACTGAAAGATCTTCATTAAGGTCTTCAAGCAAAAGTACATAAATCTGAATTGATGAATGCTGTACAAACTAATTATGAATTATGGACCAGTCTCAGTCTGGAAAAGTTGTAGCCATTTTGTGCTGCAAGATGCAGAGCAGCTGGGCCTGTCATTTGTTAATAAGAGATAAATGGTACAAAGGTATCTGGATAATGGCTGTTCATCATAGAAGCCAAGAAACAACAGGTAATAAATTAAACACAGAGATACACAAAGGCTAACAAAGAGCAGATACTGTGACCAACAAAGACACTGAGCAGTGAAGACAAAAACTCCTAGGATACTGGTCAATGGCCGCTACAGGAACCACCGAATGTACCCTTGAAGGCTTCAACTAGAAATACTGTAACTGCTGAGAGGAAAACATGATTACTGTGACCAGTCCAGGTCCCACAGAAAGAGCAAACTTCTTACAGAATTATTAAGGGAGATTGTGGGACTGTGAAAAATTTACCATGGGATGTTTAGGAAAAGACTCAAAGGTGGGGAAAGGGGGAGTCAAGGGATCAGGGAAGCTCAAGTGTGGGAAAATGGAAGGGACTACAAAAGAAGGCAATCACACCTAAGCAGGCAGCTGGTCAGTATGTCTTTCTGTCTGAGCCCTGTGACCAGTCACTGCAGTCTGTCCCATCTTCTTCTTAAACCCTATTTCAAAGAATCATAGAATGTTTCAGGCTGGAAGGGACCTCTAGGTCACCTAGTCTAACCTTCCTACATAAGTAGGGACATCTACCTAGGTCAGGTTACTCAGAGCCTCATCGAGCCTGACCTTGAATGACTCCAGGGATGGGGCCTCCTCCACCTCTCTGGGTAGCCCGTTCCAGTGCTCTATGACCCTCATGTTAAAGAACTTTTTTCTAATATCCAACCTAAATCTATCTTTTCCTAGCTTAAAACCATTACTCCTTGTCCTATCACTACAAACCCTTGTGAACAGACCTTCCCCTGCCTTCCTGTAGGGCCCCCTTCAGGTACTGGAAAGTCACTAGAAGGTCCCCCCAGAGCCTTCTCTTCTCCAGGCTGAACAGCCCCAACTCCCTCAGCCTGTCTTCATATGGGAGATGCTCCATTCCCCTGATCATTTTGGTGGCCTTTCTCTGGACATGCTCCAATACGTCCACATCCTTCTTGTGCTGGGGGCTCCAGAACTGGACACAATACTCCAGGTGAGGTCTTACCAGGGCAGAGTAGAAGGGCAGAATCACCTCTCTTGATCTGCTGGCCACAGTTCT
>VZZY01002899.1:158576-175838 GCA_013400335.1 Eurystomus gularis
CTTTATCCACTGAACAGTCCACCCATTGAACCCATAATTCTCCAGCTTTGAGATAAGGATGTTGTGGGGAACTGTGTCAAAGGCCTTGCAGAAGTCCAGACAGATGACATCTATAGGTCTTCCCTTGTTGACTGATGCAGTCACTTCATTGTAGAAGGCCACTAGGTTAGTCAGGCAGGACTTGCCCCTAGTAAATCTGTGTTGACTACCTTGGATTACCTCCCTGTCTTCCATGTGCCTTAGCATGTCCTCCAGGAGGATCTGTTCCATGATCTTCCCAGGCATAGAGGTGAGGCTGACAGGTCAGTAGTTCCCAGAGTCATCTTTTTTACCCTTTTTAAAGATGGGCACGATGTTTGCCTTTTTCCAGTCACTAGGGACTTCACCTGACTGCCAGGACTTTTCAAATACTATGGAGAGTGGCTCAGCAACTACATCAGCCAATTCCCTCAGTACTCTGGGATGCATTTCCATCAGGTCCCATAGACTTATTTATGTTCAGGTTCCTCAGGTGAACATGAACCTGAACCTTCCAACTATTTTGATCTGAGTACATTCCAGTAATTAACACAAGTCCATCTAGCTGGCAAGTAAGAGTCCAGAAGGTGGAAAGATCCCAGGTCCTGGCCAGAGACTGGACAACAGGCCCAATGTCTGGGCATGAAGACTGGAAGAACTTAAAATCTGGGTCAGAGACTGGACTGACTCAGGAATGTGAGTGTGTATTCAGGTTAGTGAGTGAGAGTGTGTGCAATTTACTTGCGGACTTCAAGCTAGACTAGTCAGTGAATATAATAGGAGGTCTGGGGGAACACGGTGGGCCAGATAGATACCAGAGAGTCCTATAAAGCGGGTTTGGCCTAAGCAGCAATCCTTAGGGAAAAGGATCTATTCATGCTGTTTCTGTGGTTACTTGCAAAGCTGTGAGTTTGTGGCTGGCCGTGTCCATGTGGTGTTTGTATGTTCTCACTTGTGCGTTTCTGGAATTTGCACTAGGTCTCACTGCTGGCTGAACCTGGAAATAGGCAAAAGCAGCTGTCTCACAAGAGAACTCCTTAATAAGTGGTAGCCTGTTTCCAGACAGATCTATACCAGTGAAAACACAGAAAAGCATGAGATACAGGAGTAATGACATGGGAAATAGGCTCCTAACACAAGACAAAGTCTAACCATCTCTTCAAATATCTTGGATGTTTTATCACATGAACATACCTTCCCTATTCAAAGCTCCAAGTGTTGCTAGTCTGGCAGCTTTCAGTCCAAACCCCAAATAGCTGCAAACAACAAAGACAGACATTACAGTTTTAATTCTTTCACATCTGATATGCTTCACCCATAGCCTCTTCTTAAATCCTGGAATGCTCAACCCAAATTTCTTTCCTCTGCTTGCCACAAGGTTCCCCTCTTCAAAACAGAATTTTCCCTTTCCCAGAACAATTCCAAGTACCAAAAGAGTGACATAAACCCAAGAATTACAAAGAGTTGCAAAATGGGTAAATCTAAAACTGCAGAAAGCATTTTAAGCTGATGCGATATTTCTACAAGACATTAATGAAGAGCAAAAATGCACAATCTTCAAAACGAGGGAGAAAGAAGGGTATGTGAGCAGCGCATGGGGAAGAGCATGGCCATTCTTACGTCACACACAGACTATGTGCTCTGAGGGCAGAACTAATCAGAAAACTGCAGAACCTCCCTCTAAATGGGAGCTGTGTCTTTGTGTGAAATTCACCTGACTCCACAGGTTACTGCTATACTCATTACAAGCTAGGATGTGAGCAACACTTATGAGAATGTCATTACACACTGCTGGCTTCAGCAACACAGCTAGATTAAAAACCTGTCGGCCTTTCATTCCCACCTCTGGGATGTCAACACAAATGTTTACAGAATAATCACAGTTAAACTAACCTCCATCTTCCTCATTTTTAGAAGACTATTTTCAATCCCAGTTATTCTAAATCTAATGGACTGTATTGGTGAATACAGCCATGAGTTACATCAGTAAATGTAAGCACTGGGAGAGAAGGACTATTAAACCTGCTCTGCTGTCAAGTAAGCATATTCTGCAACTGAAATTATAATCTTCACCCCACTAGTAATGGGCTGAGACCAACTCTCTATTATAGATGGTCAAGTTCTCATTGGACTGTAAGTCATGCAGGTAAAGCCTCTGGATTTCACTGCAGACATCTCAGAAACTTGTCATCTTAACCTAGTAAGAACAATTGTATTATTCCAGGCCAAGTATCCCCTCCAATTGGTTCAAGAATCTGTTTTGCTCCATTGTCTGTATGAGCCGCCTGTGGTTGTCTCTCTTTGGTTTACAGAGTCTAGGTTTTACTTTTTGTCCGGTTGCTGACCAGATATATCATTTCAAAGTAAGAACTAATAAAGGAAAAGCCCCAGGAAGGTCCTCCTTCCAAATCAGGTTTAGTTCTGACTAGTGGCACAATGTCCACTTTTTTCCTTGGTCCACAGCATCTGGCTTGAATCCAGTAATGAGAATTCTGCTGCTTAAATATAGTGACTCATAATACTTCCTCATCATTTGACAGACTGACTAATATTCCCTTGCACTGGTATTAACCATGATCCTGGAACATTCCCAGTCAACTAATGTCATGTTGCAATTCAACTAATGTTTCAAGCAGGTAAGAAAATTAGTAAAAAAGTCATGGTGCCAACAGCTGGTAGCAGGATGACATAGCCATTTGTGGTTAGCTCAGGGACTGCAGAAAGACTGATTTCCCCAGCGGAGACAGCAGCCTTTTTGCTCCTCACCTGTGGGTATAGAGCTTGTAGGTGCTATTAAACATTTCAAATGAGGTAAGAAAATCCCCAGGGGTTTCCTTCAAAGTTTCCTAAAAGTTAAGTAAAAGAAGAAATCTTTAGTTTCTCTTATGCAATAAAGAATAATCAACTTTGATGTAATATCACAGACATACCCATAGGGCTTACTGCACACTCATCTGATCTGCCTTGAAAACAGTTTTCCAATGGTGCCCACTGCTGTAATATGTGCAACTTTTAACCCTGCGTTATTTATATGCTTCTTTGTGTTTGATGTGCTGCGAACTTTTGCAAATCAGACTAGACATCCCCATTTAGGAACTCAGATGAATCAAAAATGCAGAGTAAAGTACAGGCCACATTTTCACCATGTTAAATGTCTTGCTGATACCGAAGAAAACACTGTGACCACTCACTCTCAGTCTTAGGGCTGCCGTACCTCCTGGTTTAAGTGCTTTCCTCCAAATTAACTTCATCTTATCCCTTGCAGTCTTCCTCCTTTCGCAGCCTCCTCTCTGTGCATCTCCACCCCACTGGTACTCAGTCCCTACCTTCTTGCCAGACTAACTCTCATGTTCTTGTAAATATGAACCAGTTTAGGGCTCACTTACTGTTCCTTTGTTTCCAGTCCCTGAGATCTCAGTCCCAGTTTCTGTCTCTTCTCTGCTAGTGACCTGATCCTCCCATCCCTTCTTGGCCCTGTGCATTCATATCAGACATTGTTACTCTTGTCAGAGCAGCTAAATCTCAAGAGAGGGCTGAAGGTGCAGTGTCCCTGTAGCTACCACTCAAGTAACCAGATACAGCAAAAAAATGCCAAACAGAACTGGAATTGTAGAGACCTAGTCAGAAGTCTGCTTGAAGCTGAAAGAGATTTGGCAGTATTCAGCTTGAGTTTCTCCTGAACAAATATAAACTGGAATTTGTTTTGGTCATCAGCTAGATTTTCATTGGAATGGCAGTCACATCCTTGGCCCAACACACCCAGACCTTGCTGTATTTTGAGTTCCGTTCCTAAACTTTACATAATAAAAGCTTTTTAAAAGGAGAGATCCTGAAAAAAAAGAAAAAAATCTTTGGAGAAAACAACTGGCTTTCTTCATGCCTTACTTTCACAAAAAATGTAGAAACCCTTACACCCCTCACAAATTACACAGGCACCAGACAGATAAATTTCATAATGATTGCTTTTCAGTTGCCTATAGCGTTGGTAATAATACCATGAAAAGCACAACACTAGCTTCAAAACATTTTATGTCCTCCATTTGCTTGAAATCTATATTTCATTAATGAATCTCTTACTATTACAGTATTTTGTTCAAAATGAATACAAGAGCAAACATATGACTGCCCCAGACTGACAGAAGGGGAAAAAAAACCCTCTGCAAATAAAAAGGGGGAAATCCCCATTAGATGGGGAAAACTCTTCAGAAACACACTGAGCTGTGCATGTGCATTTTTTTCTGTGAACTTGACAATACAGGCGAGAAGCAGATGTAGCGGATGAGCAAGCAACATGAACCTTGACTCCACACTGCCCTATGTATTTACACCATTGGTCATGGTCCATAGCAAACCCTTGAGGCCTTTTTCTGCAGGGCTCTAAGGAGATGTTTGAATCCTGAGCTACAGTTCAGCCAACTTCACAGCTCTATTTATTCTCCAAAACCCTGACATGCAACACCCTTTCCTGTTGGTCCAGTGCCCGCTTCAGCAGGTGTTATCAACACAAAACAGAGGGCAAGCCCAGAGTACTTGAGGCTCTGCTGAACAGGATAAGGTTGCACATCATGTTTCAACATAACCCACCATCGCAGAACTAAAATATCCCGATATGAAAACCATGTGTTTTGTGGTCCCTAAAGGCCCTTCAAGAATCTCAATTTCTGTAAACAAAAAACTGTTAAACAAAGGACTCTTTCAGAAAGGGGGACAAAACCAACTTCACAGTATCAAGCTATAGAATGCTATAGTCCCCTTCTAATATCCATTTAATTTTCCCATGCAAACTATAACTTTCGGTCCCAGTTCAAACTTTTTCTGAAGAGCTACAGAATTCCTGACAAATCCAGCACAAAAAGACTGAGGGGGGAGAGGGGAATTCTCAAAAAAAAAAAGAGAATATACTGATAAGAAAACAAAGAGAGATTCTCTGGCTATTATAAAAGATGTCTGCTCCATGAGGCACACATCTCCAAAATTTAGTGAGGATACACTAAATTTTTTTGTAATATTCAAGAAAACTCCCTGGAAATGTTCTACATTTATTGAATGAAAAATAATTGTCTGCATTAATGAGGCTTTCCCAGCCCGGGTCTAGGAAACAAAAGCTGTTTCTCTTTGATTTTACCCATTTGCTTTCATTCTTTTCTCCTCGTTATCCAGGCTTGTTTGTTTGCAAGTGCCTATCAGCCAACTGCTGACATCACAGGGAACAGAAATACAGATGTTCTGTACACCACAGATGTTCCACTTGTGCCAACGCTGACAAAACGCTATCAGAGAGTGCAGCAGTGTCAAGGTCTCTCTACTGCCCTGCAGTCCCAACCCACACTTTTAACCACTCCTCACCTCAAACCGTGGCAGGAATGTGATTTGGGTTGAGGCTCCTCCCAGGTCCAGAGTCCCAACAGTATGCTGGTTCTGGCCAGACAGCTGCCCTGCAAACAACATCATGCTCAGACCAGCCCCAAATGAAAAATACTGCATGAATGTTCAGGCAGCCACCAAGTTATCACATTATCACATCAATACAGAAGGGCTGAGCTGGCCTTCAAAGACAAAAAACATCACAGAGAAAAGGTAGGCAAACAGAAGATATGACAAAAAGATTCACAGGACTTTGTTCCTTGATTCCAGTTTCACCCCCACAGAGACAAAACCATAAATTTCTAGGCATCCAGCAACAGCTGAAAGTAAGAGACAAAGTATCTCCTGCAGAAGACTCAGGCAGAGCACATAAATTCTGTAACCACCATACTGCTGGTGAACAGCAGTAGGAGAGAAAGGGCAGTAAGAGCAGAACCAGCTGTTATAATTTCACCCAGAGCAGGTTTTTGCTTGCTCATGTATCTACTAGAGTACTAATTTTCTTTTCTCTTCATTAGATTGCATTTCCAGAACTTCTTCAGGGGCCAAAGTACCAGCACATTCCCTGTTTCACCATTTTAGCTGCGTAGTTCATGCTGGGGTGAAGAATATCGTAAAACCTTGTTTCCCACCTTTTAACAGATTAGCAGCACCACTCCCCTACATATGAGAGACACCAGCTTGCCAGTGCCTCCCATTCCTGAGTAAATCCTGGCACCTTCTGGATTAAGGTGCCTCCTCCTTATTAGAGGTGTGGCTCACCCTCTGGAACGCATTCTGCCCAAGACAATCCACTGCTTTAGCACTGGTGCCACAGTGGGGAGGAAAAGCAGGACACAGCAACCAAGGTAGAGTAAGTTCCTCTGTGACCACCTCTGCAGAAGAGACTCAAGTTCATATTTTGAGAGAAGTTATACAGAATTAGCTACCTGTCAAAAAGTTCACAGTGATCCAGGCTAAAATTCCTGCACAGAGTGAAAAAGAAAAAAAAGTCACCACTGAATACTCCCACAACCTCCTGCCCACCAATACCACCCCCCTGCAGGTTATTTTTTTACTTGAAAATCATTAATAACTTAACATAACCACCCCATACTTTGGAGATTAATTCAAATTATAATCAAATGATATGATGCATTATTGATTCATTAAAATCTTATAAAATGGGATAGGTAAAACATTTGTAATATCCATGCAAGCGCAACATGCACAAATCATGTCTATTATCCAAATGATATACAAAGAAGTTACAAGCTGACAACGTAGAAGTTTCCATGGGCACTTTCCCCTGCTCCAGCCTTTCAATTCCTAATCTGAAAATTCCATACACACCGTGGTGGTTTAATCTTGTGATTTACAATAATCTCTGCAACTACACTAGGGTCAGAGTGGCAACCAGCAAAACACAAACAACTCCTCTGACTCCAGCAGCTTCACACTGGCACCCAAACACAGGCAAAGGTGACAGTAAAAGAGGTGGTATTTTAAAATAAGACTTCGCAAGCTACACTGTGCTTTATTATACCCCATTGGTCCTGCTGCCTGTCAATACAACTCTTCGCCCTGCTATACAATTCACCCTTTAATCCTAGTGACAAACTATGCACTGCACCATACTTCACTGAATATTTGCAGACTTCTCCTTTTCTCTTGACTCATGTGGATGGATTTTGCCCTTTAATCTTCCTCCATTTACTAGTTGTTTAAACATCATGATAATTCTTTTTGCTTTATTTGAACACCTTCCAGACTGGGAATATATCTGCCATAATGAAGTGTTCAGAACTGAATGCAGCATCACAGATGGCTCTTTTCAGGTGTCCGTATGGAAGGATTATTACCTGCCTGTTCTTCAAGGTATTGTCTGGATATGTAGCCAAAATGTCGGTGATCTGTTCTGCACTGCAAAATCATCACTCACTAAAAACCTACAACATATTTCACCTTTTCTAGTATTTTATCTTACTTCCTTTGCTACTTTACTAGCTGCATTTTTCCAATCTGAATATTTTTTAAATTTATTATTTTATTTCATTATCTACTTTTTAATACTTGCCAATTATCCTTCATTCTCCTCTAATATTCACAATGCTTCCAACTCTAACCCCAAAATTAATGAGCTAATCATAACAGGTTATTTTTAATGCTGACACTGTAGAATTTGAGGCACTTTCCATAAGCTTCTAGCTTGCTACATATTGTCATGCAGCTTTTCAGAGGTGGACAACCATCTTTTTTCCACCAGTTCCAAGAGCAGACTTCAGCTGGTAAGCCTGCATTAGCTTGCATACTTATTTCTGAAGCGAAGTTCTGTTCTGGAACCTCAGAAGGTTTCAGATGAGCCTCCATCTAGCTAACTCATAAATCTTTGTGTATTTGCATTTGTAGCCTAACAGATGACCAAGTAATCAACACCATCTAGAAGCAGGATTGATTGTTTCAAACAGGTCTAGAAACCTTCTATTTTTTTCCTCAGTTTAGTGACCACTTTCCATATCATGTTCGTAAGACCTCTCTCTCTTTCCCCCATTTCTCTTTGCCTTCACTTTTTCCTCCTAAAATGTACCTTCATAAGACCCGTCCATGATGCTAACACTGTCCTCTGGAACAAGAAATGGTGATTCCTCAAAGACTTCTCTCACCTGAAGAAATAAATAATTATTAGATTCCTTGGTCTTAAAAGTCTTGTTCTGCTCTGAGAGTGACAGAGAAAGTTTTCTTTTTCACAGCAGTACAAAATAAGACAGGTGTGTGGAATAGACAATATTCTTCATCTTTCAAGGACAAGGAAAGAAGCAAACGTATTTCCCCATGGGTCACTTTCCCCATGCCTTCTACCTGTGTCAAGACAGAGGATTTCAAGACCATAAAAGAAAGTCTGTAAAGTCTGTGAGTTTCATGCTATCATGTGACTACAGTCACTTTCCACAGCTGAAATTCTCTTATGCTAAATAGAATGGAGAACTGAGTCATGAAAGACAAAATTGGGACAGCAATACTACTGCACCCAAAAGATCTTAGTATGACCTCTAAAAGCAGAGCGTGAGCTTTCTCCTCCGACAGCAAGCGCAGTCCAGCTGTGGCTTTTAACACTACTGGGGTCTTCTTCCAGAGATGAGGTGGCACAGCATCTATGGCCATGTCCAGCAATCTTTTGACAGTTTCAGCACCCTAAAAGAAAAAAGATCTTTTTCTTATAGTTTCCTCCTACAGCCCATCAGAAAATAGGCCTCCCAGTAATTCCCCCTCAACACTAGTGAAGCCAATATTCAATAGCAGAAGATACCTCACCTGCAGCCAAGATATAAACTGTGCTAGACATCTCATTAAAACCTTGGAGAGAATGTCTGTGACATATCTTAGGCAAGATAAATGTGATTGTGGAAGGTATTTTTTGGAAAGAATAGAGGGAGGTGAGGGAGCTGATTGGCTGACAAACCTAAACATCTTGCAGTGAAACTAAACAGTGCAATAGCTGACTGAAGCTGCAAAGGGCAGCAGGAATGTCTGTAGGTTTCTCTAAATGTATTATATGAGTTCCAAGTGTGTCCATAGCAAGTAATGTAATTAAAATGCCAGCTGTAGAATGGTTACCACGCCAGGTACAGGCATCACTGCTGGGTTCTCAATTATTTATGCTGCTCCCAACAATTACAGTTTGGCATTAGCAACAAACATTCTCCTGTGAAAGTTCTATAAATTTCTTTTGGGGTGAATTCTTCTCCTCTGCTACCCAACAAACAAGACTACTTAATGAAATCATGGGAGACCTCATAAAAGTTAAAAAAAAAAAACAACTAAAAGCCATTCACTCTTCCATAAAGTTTCACACTCAAATTCCTGTAGCACTGAACGCAACTGAGCAAACTGAGAAACCTGAAACTCTCCCTGTGCTAGGCCCCCAACCCAAGACTGCTAAAGCACACAGGGTAGCGTATCTAATCTGTCATTCCTCTGGCACCTCCTTTAGCTTGTGAGAGCAGGGGATCTGGAAAATGGCAGCTTACTTCAGGACTGGCCCTGTGTATCACAACAGGATTATTTTAGCTCTCTCTGCTCTGTTGCTCATTTCTGACTCCTGATCCAAGAGAGTGGCATGAACAAGTATACTGTGCATGAATTCACAGCCACCCGTGTTTGAAAATAAAGAGGCTCGCACCTCGCTCCAATTTCTTACTAAAATTATGTATTTATATGTTAATTAATACATCTGACTGTGGAAGATGGAACTGTCCAACTGTGTTTTGAAAAACTCCATATAAAAACAACCAACAAAAGTCCTGAGGCAGTACATAAGTAACTGCCTGTAGCTACATCATTATTCAGCTAAAACTGTAATCAAATATTTGAACTGTGTGACTGAAGTGAGTCCTACATATTACTGAGCACTGGCTTCTAAGCCATGGTTCCAAAGGCAACAGCAAAGAATCAAACAAGTTATTTGAAGTCTGATGACAGAAGTAGAGACTCTATTCATCATGTTTAAACATTAAGGACTAACTGAACCTGCTAAATGCATCTTTATTCTTCCCCTTCTCCATAACTTGTTAACAAAGATTAACTTTCATATATATAACTTTACATAGCAAAAAAAAAAACAAAAACATTTTCAGGAGTCTTAATCCCTAACTCCTAAACAAATGATAACAAAATATGCCCATTTTGAACTATGACCAGCACTGAAAATTTTAACCAAAAGGAAAAACTGAGAAAGTTATTAATAGACAAGACAGGAGTAGATATTTACTCATATTTGGGGTAGCTATAGGGGAAATAAACATTGAATATGGATGCTGCTAGAGCTAAAAACCACTTTGTTTTTGAAATTCTCAAAGACATACGGTCTAGTTATAGATAGCATTCAAGCAACTAATTAAGTCATTGTTCCATTGATTAAATATGTACAACAACAGCTCTCATTTCACTGCATAGGAATTAACTCACAAAAGTAGAGCAACAGGTTTAGAGAACCAGCAATAGAACTTTTACATTTTTTTTCTTTAGTTCCTGCAATTACAATCAGCAATACTTGAACTGCTTGGTAAAGTCCAACTGATACTAGCAGAAGCAAGACCAACTCACAGAGAATGAAGGGGAACCTTACTTTTTCAGGCTGATCAGCGTATGCAGAAAGACCTGGCTTCACAGACTCAAAGATCTCCCCTTCCAACTCTGGCAGGTCTTCTGCTCAAATGAAACATTACATGAAACAGTTAACAATGCTAATCTTTTTCTTTAGTTGCAAAAAAGTTTCCTGCAACCCCTGTAAAGTGACTATCCCCGATTTCCCCTTGTAAACAATACTATTTCCCGCCTAAAACAAGCACTGCTCCTTTACTTCAGGAACATATTTAATAGAATGTTGCCCTTGTATACTCCAAATTCATGAACAATTTATTGACAACACATTGTTATAATCAAAAGTACGTTCATTTTGCATTTGTGAAGTACAATGAGTTATAGCAATGTAGTATGACTGTTGCCTAATCTTAATAAAATATATTTCCCTTTATGTCCCCAGGGTAATCGTGAAATACTAATTCATATTAAGACACACACAGTCAACTCCTGATTACCCTTAGGTGATTCATCCAACTCACAAATTAAGACCAGAGCTGACTGGGCTCAAGTTCTTGGCTGCAAAGCCAAATGAGGGTGACCTTTGACCCCAGAGCAGCTTGAGTCTAGAACATATCCCTGAGTATTGCATAATACAAATCAGGCTGAATCCATCAGAGCTGGACATCATACCAGTCCTTCCAAACTAAGGTTGAAAACATATGAAGACATAGAGGGACTGTGCATGACCCGGAAAGGCACAAGCCTTTATGGCTGAGTCCCATCATCCAGCCTTCTTCAACCTTTGCAAATTTGCTGGCTCACTGTACCCAAGCTAATCCACCCTCCTGAATCCTTCTGCATGCGCAGCAAACTTGGGTACCTCTGTGCTGTGCCAGAAGCAGATATACCAGAGTGCGGTGCTTCTGTGCACAGGAGTTTTGGATATGGCTTAGACCTTCACTGCTCATAACTCTTTAATTTACTGATTTTAATTTGCTACAAAATGTAACATATGAACATATGCAGAATTTAAGTATCTCTTGATAAGATTAAAGGTAACATGCAACTTGACAAAAACAGCACAAGCCTCTTTCCAATCCAATAAGATATTCCTTTAAACAGCTGCATAGATCAAAAATCTTTGGAAATTCAGAGCTCTCCACTATACTCAGAATCAAACCTACAGATTTCAAAAAAATCTACAAAAAACATATTTTCACAGCAAAACACCACCACAAATCGACAATAATGATCTGTCAGAGGACCATTTGAAGGACAAACTGTGGAAGCCTTCAGTTGCTCCCAAATGCTATGTTGGAAAAAAAAAAACACCACAAACCTTTTTTGGGAAGTTGGAACCTAAGTCAACACACTCCAAGTGCACAGACTGACACAGTGTCTCACCTGGGCTCTTCTGCACAAAGGTGTAAATGTGAATCCGGGTTCCAGTGCTTCCTGCGTCAAACATTATGCCATAAAAAGTGTTGGCTTTGGCATTTATAGGGCACATGTTAGGTGGAAAGAAATACTGAAACCACATCTCCCTGTTTGAATGGGAAAGAACAAAGGACAAAGAGGAAAATGCCAGTGCCAGAAGGATGGGAAGTCTAGAAGATGCCATCTTGCCAGGACCCCCTGTGGCAGTCAAGCACGGATCAGCAATCACAGAGCTGCAGTACGTCCTGTAGAGAAAAAAAGCAGAAATGGGAATTACCAAAAGCCCTCTTCTTAAAAAGTCTGTAGGAAAATAAAATCAACACAAAACAAACCTAAAAAATAACCTGTACATATGTATTCTGCCCTTCAGATGCTTTTCAACACCCCATCCAAAAGACACGATTTACTGCACTTAGTGCTACAACTACATCTATGTGATTTCTTCTTCAGAGTAAAGGTTTCTCCATTTTCCAAATGCAGAAAAGTTAGTTTGCTTCCCAGTATTTCTAGTTTTCTATTTTTTTATTTCAGATAATTTTTTTCTCTGATTTGGTTTGAAGGTTCTCAACATTAGAGTCTCCAGAACCTCCAAATAGCCCAAAGGTTATCTAAAAAAAAAAAAAAGCATCACCAAAGGGGAGCTCAGGGCAGAACCACTTTACCCCAACATTTACACACTTGAGATGCTGTGGCAGAACACAAGTATTATTCAGAATCACAAACAAAGAGAATTTCATCTCGGGCTAAGAAGAGCTGCTCAGATAGATCAGTGCACAGGGAGCAAAGGCATATCCTTCCAGCAGCATCCCTGTCCCCAAGAAAAGCCTGTGCTGTACAAGAGGAACTGAACTGTAAGGTGCACTTGGTCTCTGCCTCTCAGTATTCTTCATATTTTTCCTTTCTGTCTTCATGTTGTTTTTTCTTCATTTTCTCCTGACACAGTTTTCATTTTCAGAATTAAAAAAAACAAAACAAACAAAAAAACCCCCAAACAAATAGCAAAACGCCACCACACCTTCATGCCTAGACCAGTTGCCCTGACACTCAGGTTGCTTACGCAGCTTCTAACAACAGCTCCTGTAAGACGAGGCCCCAAAGCTGTGTGACACAGTACTGAATATCAAAATACAACTACACCACCTCTCTGTTAACACGTATCTCTTTGCATATATTTTTCCTAAGAAATGCTAATAAAGGAAAGATATTGGCACAAAAATGGCAGGGTTCATTAGGCGCCCAGATAAAATGGAAGAGAATGTATATCTATCTTTGTTATTTGCAATTTAACAGCAGAAAAGAGCACGTGGCCAGATGCCCCACCATATGCAGTATCGCCTGCACTGACATACGCACAGAGCACTCAGCATACAGAAGGTGCCAAAAGCTCCTTATCCTTCTCCAGACACTTGGTAACACATCCATCTGCCCACAGCACTGAACATTCTACATCATGCGCCTGTTCATCTGCTCTGCCAGAGACCCTCACCCACTTCTAACCCTTACATGTGATTCTTTTAGCAATCTGCTCAGCTCCACCATATTAATTCTCTTGAAATCTTTATTTGCTACCTCTATTCTACATTTATTCATTCCTAACCCTAATCTCTCTCCTATGCTTTCTGTGTGAACCTGACACAGCCTCTATTGCCACACACCCATCTTCCACACCCAGAGAATTCACCTCTCCTCCACTACCTTTTGCCCCAGATTTAGCCCTTGTACAACTTCTATTACTTTCATCCTTCATCTTTGTCCTTAGCTACAACAAAGCGAGATTAACTTTTACCCATTCTCAGTAAACAACATCACACTGGGTCACTCCTTGCATCTCCCTAACTCACACAAGCATTCAGCTATCTCTAGGGCAAACAAAAGGCACAGCCCACTGCAGAAGGGTGTCCTTGCCTGTCTTCTGTGACCTTCATTTCTATCCTCCTGCTCCTAGCCAAGGCAGAGAGCTGCAGCAGAAGCACAAGTTCTTGATCCACTCTGCCTTAGAAGCACACTCTGAGAAGAGGTCGAAGTGACTTTATGATTCCACACAGCCAACCCTCTGTGACAAATCAACTCCAACTGTATGTCATAGCTTCTAAAGCATTCACATTTTATGTGGAGATGAGTAAACATAGTTCTAACTTTAACAAATTAACAGTTCTATCCTGAACTGAGTTCATTTAAAGTGCTGAGCTGTTTGGCAGGTTCATAGCTATGGACCTGCACTCAGATGCAGCTGGCATTGCCCTCCTTTGCTTCATCACAGCAAGGATGCCCACTGAAAATCCAAGAAGCTGTGCTGTTTCAACAGAACACAAGCCGCATTAGTGAGCACTACCTTCCAGCTACTCAGGAGAGGTGTTGTTTTTCTCTTGCAGTGTAAGGATTTTGCTTACTGAACCGTCACAAATACAAGCAAAGGCAAGTACCTGCATTAAGAACAAACTCCAGAGTCCTATTACAAACAGCACGTGACACTTATGCAAGCCTCGGAATCTCTGATGATCCAAAAATATCTGAGCAACTGCCACCATTAACACACACTTTTCTCGCCAGATCTACCAGTGGATGAGCCTTAGCCTCCCATGAAACACTCCTTCACTAAGCTTCTCTTCTTCTCTATCCCTTCTCAGACATCCACCACTATTTCACTTTACATTCTCTGCTTCTCCCCTGACTTTTTTCCTTTCCAGCTTTATACTCATAAAGACAAAAAAAAACCCCAAACCAACACAAAAACCATCACCAAAACAAACATCAAATATAATAATCTCAGGATTTTATTTTTCTCTGCTCTCATTAAGAATGAAAAAAGCACACTGAGCCTCTTCGATGAATGGTGAAGACCATTTAATCAAGCACACTAGGAAAACAGTCTCCACAAGAAGCATAAAAATAGACGGGGAGAGTAAGAAATCAGAGACAAAAGAGGTAAATTGGCAGAGTGTGACAAAAATGGCAATGGAAAAGGAATCTGGAAAGAGAGCGTCAGAAGAAATAATAGAGGAAAAAATTTAGGATAGAAAAGAGGTTAGTTGCTGAGAAGGAAAAACATTTCCAGCAGAGTTCTAGAACAGCTTAAAATCCTAGCTGCTATCAGAATGCACCAGGATGGATAAAATGAGCAACAAACACAAAGGAGAAACCAAGCAATATGAGCGCGAGTTCATTAATATAAGCACTTCAGGAGGTAAAATGCACAAATCACCATTAGTAGGCTCCAGTTACTGCCTTTATAAATGAGCAGTAATAACGTCACTCATGAATACATTATGCACACACCTGAAGCAGGATGGAAGCAACAGCTATTCCACTCCAGAGACTCCTAATGGGAACCACTTCAGAGCGCTGCGACAAGAGACACTACGCCTGCCCTTCTGTTCTTCACCCGCACTTTCAGCTAGTGGGAGTGGACTATGTGTCAGGGAAATTATAAGGTCATGGAGGCACACAAAACATCAGTCAAGTTGCTTTATTCAAATTTGAGTTTATCATTACTCAATACAAGCAGTGAAACATGCTCAGGTAATTACATGAGGCAAATTTCAATAAGTTGAAAGTTAACAGAGTTCAACAAGTTAGTAAAACATTGACACAAACGTTGTGGTTGACCTCAACAGCACGGCCTGAGTCCAGTGACACCAGAAAGGACGCTCCTTTCCCAGCACACAGAAACAAATGTTCAGTATCATCTGTAACAGGCAGGTTTTAGAGACCAAACCAAAAAGGTGAAGCACATCCAATATAAAGACTGGGAAGCTACACAGACTGTACGATCCAAAAATACTGGGATGCTGCAGAGAGACCGCCCGGACTGAAAGCATGAATAGGAAGAAAGGAAACAAAAAGAAAAGCCCAATCAAACTCTCCTTAAACAAAAAAAAAGTAAAACCAATGCCAGAATAAGAAGAAGAAACCTCAAGATGGCAAAACACAACCTTCCTTAGAGCTCACCACATACAGAAACACTGGTAATTTCCAAGACAACAAAGTCTCACCCACATTCTTGAATATTTCTGACACAAGAACATGCAAAACCCAAAACACAGCAGCAGAAGCATCTCCCAGTAATAAGGAATCTGATCTGAGGGGAAGGAAACACCGTGTATCTGAAATACACTAGAACCTCCCTGCTGTTTCCTAAAATATTATGGGTAAATATTTGGATAGAAAGAAAAACATTAGAAAATAAATATAAATATTTACAATATATACATATTTAGGCAAATATTTTAGGAAACAGACGAATTATGTAATCCAATTCATATTGTTATTTATTGCTCAAGCACACCAAAAATCATTTGGACAGAAAGTCTATATTCTGCACTAAAACAGTAACAAAAATCTCTTTTCCAGATGAGCAGCTTTTATGGCAACAAGATCTATTTCCCAGATGAGCAGCTTTTACACTTAGCACTCATGACTAGACAAAGACATTTTTACCTTTTTGTTTGTTTGTTTTTTTCAGAAACAAAAAGTCATATTTTTTCTGGATTTATTTTTAGCTAGTAAAAAAAAAAAGCTTTCTTGGATTGCCTTGACAAAAATTTAAGCTTCTTAAAAGTACACGGTTTAAAAATCACAATAGAGAGAGTAACTGAATTCACCGGCAGAATTTCTCTGCATAATGGTAATGGCACAATATTCTTTGCTCGCCTACATTTGGGGTAAAATTCCGGACCTAGGGCTTTAAACACTATATTAAAAAAAAAACCAACCAAACAACCCCACACCAACTCACACACACGAGTTATCGGTAGTTTTAATCTTCCTCCCGCACGGAGGCTCCAAGCAGACGTTATTTCTGTATTCATTCTCGCTCCTGGCCAGGCGGGCTGGCAGCTCCCCTGCGTGCAGCGGGCAGCGCGGCGCGCCCGCCGGTGCCCGGTCACAGCTCCGCAACCGTTACCGCCGCGGGGCTGCCAAGCCCACCGGAACAACCGGACCAGCCGGCGTTCCGAGGAAACGGGACCCTGGGGCGCAGGGGGCTGCGGGGTGCCCCTCAGCCCGGGGAGAACTCCGGTGCAAATTCCCGCTGCGCGCCTTG
This sequence comes from Eurystomus gularis, assembly GCA_013400335.1. NCBI lineage: Eukaryota > Metazoa > Chordata > Aves > Coraciiformes > Coraciidae > Eurystomus > Eurystomus gularis. Next base: position 175,498 of record VZZY01002899.1, read on the forward strand.
GAGCGTTCACCGGAGCTTCCCGGAGGACAAGCGGGAGCCGAGCACCGTAACGCCCCGTCCCCAGACCCAACCGCCGCTCGGGCCGCGGGGCGTTTAACGCCTGTCCGCCGCCAGGCCCAGGCGTTCGTCCCTGCCCCACGCCAAACAGCCGCCACCGCCACCCTCACACCGAGCACGCCTAACGAGCGTCCCCCGCCCGCGCTTTGCCCCCCGCCGGGATCCCGCGGCTCTCTCCTCCCGAAGCCGGCGCCGGCAGCGGTAACTCGCAGGAATACTTATTTCTGCCCCGTTACCGACCCGCGGTGGTCATTCCATTGCCCGCCGCCGGGAGTAACGGGCAC
>VZZY01002899.1:177268-197262 GCA_013400335.1 Eurystomus gularis
CCCAACTAGGTTATGACAGAGGCACTACCAGTGATGCTGATGGGCTTGGCCTTGGCAGATGTGTCTTGGAGCCGGCTGGCATTGGCTCTATTGAACATGGGGGAGCTTCCAGCAACTTCTTGTAGAAGCCACCCCTGTAGCCCTTCTGCTGCAAAAACCTTACTGCACAAACCCAGTACAATGATTTTATGGATATTGCTTTAAACTTCCCATTCATTTCTAGACTTGTTATTTCACTGGAGGGAGGCTTCTGCTGAGTTAGCAGCGTTTCTTCTAAGGATGAATTCCTTGTGGTTTTTAAAACACTGCAGCTCAGTATAATTTCAGACATTCAGTTCTTGTGCTCTGTGGTTTTCATTACAGTAGTTGATGATTAGTTTATCTCTTTTGCTTTCTTCTTACTGAGAATTCCTGATTTGCAGGCAGACTATTATGCCCAGCAAATAAAAGAACTGGAAGAGAAATTTCAGGAAAAAGTCAGAGAAATTGACCAAATTCGATTACAACTGAAATTAATGAAGGAGTTCCACCGGGAGAAAGCAGCTAGGGAGAAAGAGCTGGAAGTTCCTCATAAATATACATTTGCAGTATTTACTGAAAAATCAACCTTTCTGTCTGCATGGCAACATAGAGTTTGGGTGTGGAGGAGAACAGACAGGGCCGATCTACTGGGTTGGTTTTTTACAGTTTGCAGAGAGTGAGGAAAAGCACTGGGTTGATAAAATGCAAGTTCTGTAGCCAGAACTCACTCCAGTAGGGGTTGATTTTGGTTTTCCACACAGTAACATGGAATCATACAAACATACATGTGGATGGACTAGAACATCTCGTGCACACTTCGAAGACAGGTGTGGAGGAGCTGGCAATTGACTATGAGCAGTGTAAGCCTGACTGATTTCTCACTAGTCAGCTCAGTTAGGAGGGGAATGCTAATATTGTGTCATCTTTTCAACCACATAAGCCATTTAGAATATAAAACCAGGGACCGTGTTTCACTAAGCAATTATACAGCTCATGACCTAATCAGGCCTACTTTGGAGCTATAATATGAATATTAACTAGTAATATTGCCTGTAAGACATTTCAGCCTGGTAGAAAAAAGTATCCCAGCTGACCAATGACATGAAAAAGGTGCCTCGAGCAATTCAAGTGCTTTGCTGACTCAGTTCTATTGGAATTTTTTTCAGCCAGAAGGGGCTTAGAAACAACACCAAATGCTTTCAGTGGAGACAAGTGATTGGTCAACAACATCTGGATTATTAACATATACAGCTGCTTTTAAGCTATTAAATGTGAGTTAGGCATTTTTCAAAGAACACTTGAGATGTTGGACTTTGAATGATCTGGATGGTTGAATGAATAGGCAAAGTAAAGCAGATTTCACAAACAACATTAAACAGTGACAGAGTGTGTGTGAATGACGGTCAGTGATGTGAAAGTATGGGCACAGGTGAAATATGAAGGGTAAGCAAAGCAATAATACAAGTCAGAAGGTTAAGTAAATTTTATAGATTGTGTAAAACTTTGATGAAGACTGTGGGTAGTGCCAAGAAGGACTACCAAATTCCACACTTTTAGTTATATGACTGAAATAAAATGCCATTGTTAATTTTTCTTTTTTGTCATTGTTACAAGAGAGTATGGAGATTTCAAACAGGAGACATGAGGAAAATGGTTGTGAGATTGGAGAGGGGGATTATTGAAGAAAAGACTGGCAGGGAGTTAAAGAAACTTTTGTTAGAACAAAATTATTTCTTTCACTGACTACTCTGGTTTATATAGTTTTCACAGTTCTTTACTGGGCATTTTACAATTTCCCATGTCCATATAAGTATGGTGAATGAGTTAGAGAACAGGTGCAGCTTTCCAAGGAAAAGCATGGGATGTCAGAAAGGCCATATTCTCCACTTCCATCTGGAACTTCAGTGCCCTCTGTGGTTCATTCTTTCTCTAACAAGTTAAGTTGGGCAAGCTGAAAACTGTGGGTGTGATTTTAGAATTTACAATGTTTCAGATTTTAGCTTTGGTCCTACAGGCCTAATGCAAAATTTAAACAGACTTTTCTCCCTTTCAGGAAAGACTGGAAGAAGATGTTGAGAAAAAGCAAATAATGATGGCAGAGACCACCCAGCATGAGGCTGCTTTGTGAGAAATGCTTACTTTTCCTTGTTTTCTACTTTCCTAAACCATTTCAGCACTGTGTTCTAAATAATAAATTGCCCAGGTTACTACATGGGTGTTGAAGGGCAGAATTGGTGATGACCTAGGCCGTTTTTATATTTCAAATGTCAAGATGATGTCAACACTTACATTTAAACTGTAAGATTCATGCTGGTTCCAGAGGAGAATGGAGGTAATATTATCACAAATGTACCACAGTTTTCTTTGTTCTCCCAGTCCAGGTGTAGGGCTAAAAGCAAGACTATGAAGACTTGGTACAGACCTGTAAGAATTTTGCAGCTTAGCTCTGAAATTAGGACACTGGAATATTGATTTTATCATTAAAAAAGCAAGAAGGGTTGTGATTAAAGCTCTTGGATTTTGTTTCCCTCTGTCCAGGCAGCTGAATGGCACCAAGAGAGAGCTGTTTAAGGAGAATGTTTGCCTTCATGATGCATTTACTTACCAGCTGAAAGAGATACTGGAATTGCATAAAATCAAACAGAAGTTAGAAAAGGACAAAACTCTTCTGTTGCAGGAGAAGGTTTCTACTCTGGTTTTAATTCCATTTCATTCTCCTCCAGGAAGGGGCACAACAGATGTAAATTTACTGACACTAAGCTCTACCTGGCCAGACCCCTCCACCATTACTGAATTCAGAGTTGTCTGAAGAAGAGCTCCTACTCTGGAGGAGAAAGCAGGAAGGGTTTCCTATGCCAGCCCATTAAGAATAGGTCTCTCTGTAATGTACGCTACATACCAAGCCTTCTTTATCTGGCTTCTCTTGTAAACAAAAACGTGGTCCCAGACACCTCCAGCGTGAAGGTGCCAGCATGTTTACTACATTGTCAGTGTTGGGAGAAAAAAACCCTCTAGGTTTGGTACCAATGAAATAAAAGCCCATATAATTTCTTCTCATCTTTTAGGAAATCAGTGAGGGTTTTATTTAATGCAAAAAAAGATCCTACAGATCAGTCACCAGAAAGCACAGATTGGAGATCTGCAGCGTAAAGGAAAAGCTGGAGATGGCCTTATGTTGCATGACTGTGAGAGAGACTCAGAAAACCCAGCATCAGGCACAGATAGGAAACCAGGCAAGCATGGTGAAGATCAAGAAACTGCAGCAACTACTAGAAATGAAGGATCAGGAGATGAAATGAGTGAAGAAAATAGCCCGGAATATCTTAAATGAGAGGACTGAGGTGGAAAGGTTCTTATTAGATGCTCTGGAACATATGAAGCAGGAGATCATGGCCAGTAGAAAGCACTACAAGAAAAAGGCCCAAACTGCATATTACAGAAAAATGATGGAAGCACATGCAGGGAAGTAAGCATTTCCCAAAATCAAAACATTCAAAAGCAACATAAATAGCACAAATAGTGTGTACTGAGACCTACAGGAAGCAGAGAAATGCTACTGGTATTGAAACATCAAAAACTGCTATCTATCTTCCTAGCACACCTGAAAAAAACCTTTGCATGATAATATTGTCTAGATTTGGAATGCTCGTTGAGGCTTCTGTAGTAAGAATAACTGTATGAGGTGTAATATCCTATCAATTAGTAATGACATTGTGAGCATCTGATTTCAACTAGGCTATCACTTTCTGATCATTATTTCTATGGATTAAATTAAAGATAAGCTGAAAAGCGTTCTTTGCATATTCTGCCACGTGCTGTGGAGTTTGATATAGAACTTCCAATATAAATGCGCTTCTGCAGAAGCGATTTAATAATTATTGTTGTTTCTCTAATCTTTTTGGTTTTATAGACATTGATCTTTTGTCATTGCTGTTTTGCTTTTTGCTCACTCCAGTGAGCTAACAACACTGAAGCCTAAAAGCTACAATTAAGATGCTAACAGCTTTTTACTCTGTTCTAATAGCAATAGCCAGTAGATGGCAAATCCAGCCTCTCTTCAACTGTTCTCCCATATGTCAGAAGCCCCCTGCTTTGCATCATGCTTTCAAAGGCTGTTCTCCTCAAGATTCATAATAATCTAAAAATTAGCCATTACATCAAATATACACTAACTAATATATCAAGAACAAGATCACATGCAGTACAGTACTGATTGACAGGATTGCATTTTATGTTGAATAAAACAAAATCTCAGATTTGTAAGTGTGAGTATCTCAGAATTTGCATTAGGATGCAGCTTAGTCTGAATTAGGGCTACGCACCCTGCAGTGGCCAGGATTATAGGTCTCCAACCTCCTGCTAGAAACCTGTGCCTACATCCTGCAGCAGTGTCCAGGCGCTTGGATTTGAAGTGATGCAGTTAAGTCCCCACATAGCCGAAGCTTGCATACGTCCTTGGTGAGACATCAAAGTTATCCTACTCCCTTATGCATTGGCTATGAATAACTTGGCAATACACAGTCGGTTGGAATGCTTTGTTCAGTTCAGTTTATCCTGTCTCAGAAATGATACAGCAGAAACACTTCATGAAAAATCAGAGGTGAAAGTAGTTATTGAGATTCAAAGAAGCTCCTCCTTGGAGCAAGAGAAGGGGGAGGCTGGAACCGAGAATGAAAATTTGTTGTACGTATTGACCCTTTTATGTATGTACTGGAGAAGCAAGGGAAGGACAACGTACTTGAAACTAATACATGTTAGTATTAATTCCCCCCCCCAGTATTTATAACCGCTACAAGTGTAACAGAAATTGGTTTTGTTCCTCGTAATTTAGAGAGCCACAGATTTAAAGTAAAAAAGACAGCACTGTGTGCTCAGATTTATTTTTTGAATTTGTATGCTATGAATAGCTGATCAAGAGCAACACAGAGATAGAATTTAAAAGCTGTTTTACACATACAGAATCCTTGAGAGGTGTGCCTTTGACATTTTCTTCTAATAGATGGATCTTTTCTGTGTTTTTCATGGAGAAAATCCAGTTTGAAAAAGTGGATATAAGTGAGTTGACATGGGAACAAAAAGAGCGTGTTCTGCGATTGCTTTTTGCCAAAATGAATGGCACAAATCCATGGTAATATTCTGTTTATTCAGTAGGTGAATGCTGAGCTTTACCTGTAACAGCAGCTGGGCTGTTAACTCCAGGTCAGGGAATTACTAGAAATTCTGAATCTAACATAACTATGTAACTATGAATCTAACTATGTAACGGTGTGGCTTGGTTGAGATTTGAAAAAGCTGATTTGACCTTTGATATACTATATACTAAATTTGGACACGCACTAGATGATCCTGTTAGATCTTTGTGTGTAGTATCGAAGGAAAAGCAAGTGGAAGTAAATTGTGGTAGTGCTGAGGAAAAGAGAAGAAGTGAGGAGAATTAACCTTGCTCAATGCAGTGGGATTAATTTTGTTCAATCATTAATAGATCCCTATCCATCTTTATCAGACAAGTAAATAAGTATATTGTGACAGTAGCACTTCCCACATGTATTTCTTTTTAATAAGAGTACTGTAAAGTGATCTGCCCAGTATTAAAAAGTACAAATATCCACAGCCAGATCATTAAAAGTGTACTTACTCTACGGCTCATTGCTGTCTGCATAAGGAACCTGGGAGCATGACTTTAGTGATACCTAAAATATGGCTCCCACTGGAAATTCGAAGTTCAAACAGCATTAAACATATTATAAGATGTGAACTAGGGCATAAGAAAGCCCAAAGAGAAATCTAAAATACTATGATTTTTAATGCAGTTGGGGGAGACCTAATGCTTAGGGTGGAATATCAGCTTCTCTGTGTTAAGAGCATTTATTGAATTTTTTAAAAATTAAATTTAAATGTTGTTAGTAAAAGTTATATTAATGGAATTTTAGCAAATTTTGTTAAGGTTATTAGAGTGGAAGTAAGAAATGTATAATTAAATGATTAATCCATCAGTTGTTATGGTTCCAATTTATGCATGGATTTAACTCCTTTTATCAGTATTTGCCACCATACAAGAGCACACATAAAGCTGTGGAGTATGAAAGCCTGAGGAACGGAACACAAACACTTCATTCCAAGTTGACTTATGATTAAGCCCATTTTTTTAAAATACCTTTTTGTTTGTTTGTTTCTCCTCACTCCCTTTTAATTGTAATGATTTTTCCACAAAATGCAGAATCCATAGTGAACTGAGCTCATGTTTGATTCATGGCGCTGACTGTGGAGAGTGCACTGCAATTTCTTGCTTGCTGTTCATTTTAGAAAACAAGTTTGGTGTGGGATTAGAAACCTGGCTAAGCATAAATCATTGTTAGATGAGGGTGACTTTGCTCTTGTGTCTTTCTCACAGGAAATACACCAGGGTTTTGGCTACTGCAGCTCCAGGTCCTGATGATAAAGAAGAAATTGAGTAAGATACTAAATTATACCACGCTATGTAATATCTCATCAGTCCTGGTTATATAGAAATAGATGCAACTGTCTCTGTGTTATCCCTCCCACTTCAGAATACTTGGTTTGTCTGGAGATCTGTATTAATGGGTCTATACACAAGAAGTGCATGTGTGAGAAGAGAGGAATTTTTTCTTTATTTTGAAAGTTCTGGTCATGTTGATCCTTTAGCAGCAGGCATTTAGACTCAGCTCTCATGAAAAAATATTGATCTCATGCCCCCTTAAAGGCCCCTCTTATTGAAAAGTAGCTTTATTATTTTTCGAGGATTCTCTTGTGAAAGGCCATGCTCATACAAGACGACACTTTTTCAGCAAGCACAGTGAGTTTTGATTAAAAGGCAGGATCTATTCAGCTGATGTTGAGTTCAGTATAGAATCACTCAGAGAGAAAGGACCAGGATGAAGATTTATACGCTGATTGTCAGATAGACTCAGCTACAACTATCTAGCTAATTAGAACACTCCAAGCTTACCCTGGAGGAGTAAGCAAGGGAGAGGTTCTGGCATGCCTTCATGTCAGACATGAGGCAGTCAAGCACACAAAACAAAATGTAATACTCAGACATCGAATGATCAGATAAAGTTCATAAGCAGGAGCCCTGAAGGGATGTGTATGGAAAGAGGAGTGACACCTCCTTTGAGAGGCGGACTGCTGCTTCCAGAAATGGGACTGGAAGTGAGTTGTAGCTATTTTTTTGCACAGACAGGGAACAAAACCAGAAATGGAAGTCACAGGGCCCAATTCTCAAAGGCAGTTAAAGTATTTTAACGTCGTTTTTAGACTTGAGTATCACGTAGCTTCGAGAATCTAGACTGCAGTGCCTTAGGCAAGAAACAATTTTTAATAGGAGACAAAAGATGAACTATAAAATAGTATTTTAACAGAGTCTAAAGAATTTATTATGAGATACTTTGTACTTAGATAATACTTTTGTATAATATAGAAGATATATTCTTTAGCTTAATTTTTTATAGTGAATGTTGAAATAAAAGGGTAATAAATAGGTATGTGGAAAGCTGGAACAGCAATGAGATGAGGCAGGTACATCATGATCAGTTAGCACCTACAGCTTGATCTAAAAAGCTGTTTCGTTAACTAAAAAAGGCAGATATGAGATTTGTATTTGTAGTACAATAATTTAAAACCATCAGTTCAAAAAATGCTGTTGGAAATGCAGATGATCAGAAAATATATTTGCACACAAATTGGATTATACAAGTGTCTAGAACAAGTCTGGAGAAAGCGCAGGGATACTCCCGCGGTTCTTCAGGGAGCAGGTAAGCTTGGTCAGAAAGATTGCTGTCATTACAGGAGCTGGATTTTAGAATTTCTACAGGAAAAATGTAACGGGTTTTAATAGAACAGCAGAAAAGTCAGAATAGCAATACTGATTACGGAGAAAATTAAGGTGTTTTGAAAGGGAATGACTGTAGGCTATTAGAGGCTATTAATTAGTGTTCCTTTCCCAGGTGCATGAATGAATGCAAATGTCTTAATGGTGATTTACCTAGAATATTTTACCTTTGCAGCACAGAAAATGCTTCTCCCAACCTAATATTAATTACACAGCAGGCCAAATTATCAGATTCATCAACTTCTGCAGTAATCCTTCAGCCTATTGAGATGTTAACACCACAGACGGAGTAAGGCAGCTGCACACTTTGCACAAACAACAGCCACACCAATTACCGACTCATCCGCACTTTTCATTTTGGAAGTTGTCTTGTGAGCAAAGCTGCAAATTCCAAATCCCCTGTCTGCCGCTGTGCAGATTTGACTATGCATTTGAAGCTCATCTGAAATACAGTTATCTTCCTCCTTCTTGAAGTAAAGGTTTTATTTATTCTTTGCCAAGCCAGGAGCTCAGATGACCCTGTACAAAGCACTGGGATTTGGAGTAGTGGTTACAACTCTGTACATATGTGTTGCTATAACTTGATCAAGGTATATTTTAAGTTCGTAATAAAGTCATTTACGTGAAGCTTAAGGGGTTTTGTGATCAAATGATGTGTATGTGGAAACAGAAACAAGGCATTCCTTGAAATGTTGTATGAGAAAATTGGTACAGAGCTCCCTGAAATACTGGAAAAGGGAGATGTATACATGGGCTAGAGGAGTCACAGACCAGCCTCTGCAAAAAGGGGAATAAAGTCAACATCACACCTATATAACATCTTACCAAGGAACAGCCATGTATTAGCATGTTTTTAATTCATAATCAAATTGCAAGGTGAGAATTTCCCTCTAGGGTACAGCAGAGGAAAAAAACAAGATAACAAACATCAGTGAATGCGCAGCAATTGCACTAAGACGTAACTGTCAGTTACAAGGCATCTTTGCCAGAAGGCAGGATACAAAGTGTTCACATTCAGATTGTTTAATTAGAACAAGTAATGGTTACAATCATTAGAATAATCATATTTTCCAAGGATGCTTGAATGAGTTCCTTGCAGATCCCTCATGGCTGCATCATCTTCCAGGAACCAGGAATAAAAATATCGGCTCTCTAGCTTCAAATGCAGATCCTTAAAAACAGGGTATACCAAATCTTACCCTTCTCTAGCAATAGGACCCGCAGTCCCTAGAGAACATGGTCGTATTTGAGCAAATGTAATAAAGAGTCAATCAATCAGCACAAGAAACACAGTTATAAAAACCAACAGAACAGGCCTGGCTGCTTTGTGATTAAAAAACCTGTTCTTTGTTGCTACTGACCTGTCTACTTACTCTCCCTTCCACCCAGGCCCACATGATGCTGTGACATAAAGATATACGTACACACGCTTATGTTTCTGCTCCCCCAGTTTCCTTTTGTTACAGGACCTGTAGGCACATATCTGTTAGTACAGTAAAAAGGCACCAAACAACTTTCAGGCAGAACGGAATTGACAGCAAGCTGACGACAAGCCACATGCACAACAGGAACAGAAGTTTTCAAGCTGTCAGAGGCATTGTGAAGGTCACTACCATACAGGAATTTCTTTCATCCTCAGACAAGCAATCAAACATGCTCTCCTGAAAAACCCTTAGAAAGCTATTTCCCAAGTGGTTTGGAAACTGCTCAACAGATGAAGGACGGACTTTTTCAACTCCCAAACTTGCTGTCTTCATTGTATGTAAAGTCACTGCTATGAGACACCCAAGGTCCCAGCTATGTCACTCAAAATGTGTACTCATCTTTGAGAAAGGTGAACTCAAAATCTTAACTTGTAAGATAAAGAGGTAAAATTGCCACAAGGTGTAGCCAGGAGTGAGTCACTAAGGCTAAAGGTACTGAAGTGGAAAACAGAGTAACATTCAAGTTCAGAGGGACTGGAAAGAAATGCAAAATAAAGACCAATCTTGCTGTCTGCTCGTTCAGTTAGATAAGGTTGTTTCATCTGTGATAGGTTGTAGGAAAAAAATGAGTTCAGATAGCTAAAAAAACACTGACAGCAACAGAAAAACCCAGACTGTGCATTACATGAGCCTGCCCAATCTGCACAGACACAGGGGTCCTTGAGAAAACGGAGCTTTCTATTAATTCCCAAGAAAATGATGATAGTCAGGACAAAGCTGGGAAGTGCAGCGCAGAAGGAGAAGGGCACTGGGTACAGCATCTGCAAAGGCTGATTTAGTTTCCCATAGTTGGCATGACCACAGCAGGCTTGGTAACAGTGGCATCTTCCTCTTTCCATTGAGAAATGACAGTTTTCAGCTGTGTGTAGAACTGCACTCCCTGGAGGAAAGGGGGAGACACAAGGATCAGATGTTTGGCCTTACGGACTCTTTAGGTCTGCACTAGTGATATATCAAACAGTTTTTGCTTTGTCTGCTGGGTTGAATTCTCTTCTGTGGGAACAATTCCTGTCAGCCTGTTCCTTTTACCAGTTCCCCAAAGATTCTGGTTCTGTGAGAAAGCTTGCTACTTAGTTCTTGCTCCCTTCTCAAATCTCCTAAAACCCCACTTCTTTTAAAAATAATGTAAAAAACCCAAACAACTGAATTGGCTATTGTAACATGCATTATGGTGGCGGCGATCACAGGCTGGTCTTCAGTTTCCTGGTTGAGACAGCTTCCAAGTCTCCTTACTAATGAGGTCTGATGACCATCTCCCCATTGCCATTTATAACGTGATTTACCACAATCCAATGCAACAGAGTAATCAGTAAGTTACCTGCTTGCCATAGAAATTGGTGTCCCCTCTGAAAGAAGCACGAGAGCCGGTGAAAGAGAACATGGGCAGAGGTACTGGGATTGGAACGTTGACACCCACCTAAACCAGAGGAAAGCTGCCGTATTAATCACAAGAAGTAGCAGATTGCAGAGCACTCTCCAGAAGCTACCAAATTTTGTTTCCTTACATCTGTTGGCTTAGTCAGTGATTGGTCACTATAGCTGGATGGCTACCTACTGTAGATGGTGAGTACCAACAGCAACAATTGTAGCTCGAACTTACCTGCCCCACATCTACTAAGTGAGAATATTTCCGAGCTGTGGCTCCATTGGTGGTGAAGATTGCAGTTCCATTTCCATAGGGGTTATTGTTCACTATCTCAATGGCATCATCCAAAGTGTCTGCTTCCAGAACCACCAAGACCGGCCCAAAGATTTCCTCCTTGTAGCAAGTCATGTTTGGCTGTCAAGACAAACAGCAAAAAAAAGAAGCTTGTATATAGGGTACAATGAACAGGATATAATAAAAATATCCTGCAAATAGGATACAATAAACACACAGGCTGCCAATGCTCAGGATGTTCCTAGGATCACCCATCATATTTCAGGGCCACAGACCATCCTTCTGTCTTCCTTGTCTTTTCACCATTTCCCATGCCCTGCCATCTATCTAGTCCACTAAAGAGGGTACCACTTTTCATCTCCAGGGCACTTTCTGCTTTTACTGCCTGCCTAACCTCACTTACAGGTCTACTCTGACCAAGGCTGGTTAAGACCTGGGTTAATTCAGGATAGCTTACTTCAGTTCTTGTTGACAAAGTGACTAGAACCTGCTATCCTTTCCAACTCAGTGTCCAGGATGATGTTTGAAAATCAGCAACATCTGACAAATACAGAAACACCAGTTGCAGAGTACTTTAATCACTATCAGCTAATACAGCAAACTACAAAGCGTTCATTTGACAAGTTTTTATGAGGGTTACCATTTTAAGATGTTTATTGAAAATAAGGTAAGAAAATTCTGAGGTAGATGAAAAGCCTGAATTATATAATAGCATAAAAATCAACAAAATCCTAAGAATACAAAGAATTATCAAGATTGTTTTGCTGTCATGGAGTCACTCACCAAAAGGCTCATGAGGAACTGATTACTTAAATTATTAAGGAAATCACACCAGCTAATTGCATAACCATAAAAGAATGAATTTAGGTATGAAAACTTATGTGGATGTGTACCTGGGAAAGAATATTCCCCCACAGTAGTGTCCATCTGCTGCACACCGTGCATCACAATAAGAGGCTGACTCAACGAAGTTGTGTGAATATATTCAGCAGCAAAGAGATTTTGTAACTTAGCCTGTACTGTTCTCATCAAGATTTCCACAAATACTTAACTTTTGTTTCTGCAAGTCCTTAAATTGCAAACTGCAAGAATGTAAAATGGAGGGAGGAAAACTGCAAGTTTGGCTGTCCATCATACTCTTCCTTAGGCACCTGCTGCTGGCCATTATCAGACAGCACACTACGCTCAATGGACATTTAATTTAACACAGTACAAACTGCCTGTATCTTCTTTTAATTGGCTGAAATCCATTTAAGTTAATTAACCTCATTCAGAGTATGCTGCACTACTGCAAATTCTTTAATCACCTCCTCAACAGCATTACAATGAGCACTTTATTGGAACTGTACAAGAGAAGGCTGAGCCATTTATGGGCTTTCTACCTGGTGATTGATCACTGCCTGACTTGGGTAACCCATTTTCAATTGACCCTGCAACATACACTGTGAAGCACTGGTTTTGGTCATCTTACCTTGACTTTGGCAAGGATTGTTGGCCCAACAAAATTGCCATTTTCATAGCCCTTCACTTTGATATTACGTCCATCCAGAAGAAGGCTGGCACCTTCTTTTACTCCTTTCTCAATCAGATGGCAAACCCTTTCCTTAGCTTGGGGACTGATTAGAGGCCCTAGGTCTGCTCCAGGCTGGTCTCCTGTGAAGAGACAGAGACATCAAGTTTTTAACCCTGACAGCTTCCTTTTCGCAGGCATCATAGATATAACTACATTGGCAGGAAAAATTTGAAAATCCTGATGTTTCTGAGATGCAGACAAAGACTTGAGACATTAATGAACAGGAGTAATAACCTGAAACTCTGATAATCAACAAATACGAGAAGTTATAAGCATAAGCATAATTTTAGAGCACTGGGAAGCCAGAACTCAATAACAGATTCTTCTCAGAAAGGAAACTTATCCCCTTTGCAGGACTTTATTGAAAATAAACAAAAGACTATTCCCCTAGAATTAATAAGCCTAGTTTTTCCAAAGTACTTGTTTCCATTTTTCCTTTTTATTGCATGCTTGCTACAAAGTGGAAGGATCTCTTAGGTGAGGCTGCTATAGAAATGGTGAGTTTGAGTTAAACATAGGACATAATCTCAAAGCTCTAGTTAAAACAAGACCGATCCTGTAAATCTTCCATCACAGCCATACCCCCAAGCTGTATTACAAATTTGTAACTCCCAGTCTAGGGCTGTGTTTCCCCATCCAGACAATCTGCCGGCTCCTACCCCTACACATCAACCCTATGCTGCCAATAGCTCCAAGGGACATACCGTAGTACAGCAGAAACACTGACCTAAAAAGCTACAGTTGTACAGAACTGAAATACCTCCTGAGAAATGATCACAGTCTGTACCTGCATTTACACGTAGATTTTTGGCTCTGTCCACAAGCTCTGGCAGCCATTTCTGAGCTTCTCCCACTAGAATTGCTGTAGACAGGGCCATGCAGCGCTGGCCAGCTGCTCCAAAGGCAGCTCCAACCAGCTGGTTCAAGGTGTTCTCTTTATTGGCATCAGGCATCACGACACCATGGTTCTTGGCTCCCTGAAATATAACACATACACAGTGTCCCATTATTAACCGCCCCAGCCCACCTCCTCCCTACCTCTCTGGCAATATCCTCATATAGTAGATATCATTCACAGGAGACAGAGGCAACCTATGTGCTTAAACATGTTCCATTCAGAGGCATTACCATGTTGGCCTGGACTCTCTTGCCATTCCGGGATCCTCTCTCATAGATGTACTCGCCAGCCTGATTAGATCCCACAAAGCTGATTGCTCTGATATCCGGATGGTCACAAATGAAATTCACAGCTTCAAATAGGAAATAATACATCGTAACTGTGGTGCACAGATGCTTCCCTCTCTTCCCATCCCCACAGTGCTAAACCTGCGTTATCTTTCCTCTCATCAACATTCTTGCCTCTGTGTTTCCTACCTCTGAGTTCCCCCACTGCCTGGCTATGCAGCTCTCCACTAATTTCTCATCGCATGTACTCGTGACGCTGTCCTCACACATCTGGCTCTGCCATCTCTTCACACTTTGGGTATCTCCCAAGGTGCCAAAGCAACGCCAAAGTGAAGTTATTGTTGTCTTATTTATATCCTCATGTTCTGAAGCTACTTGTGTGCTGTAAAGTATACCATGTTAGGACTAGAATACTGGCCTCCACTGCATATTCAGTGAGGAGTCTAATTCAGGCTTCCTTGGGAAACCAAGATGATTTATGTACTCATTTCAGTTGAAGCTTAGGTTGCTAAATAGAATTTGAGCACTTATATGCCTTGGGAACCCTGACTCCAGCCCCCAAAATTCTGCCCGCCATATCTCCTGAAAGATTTGGTGCAAGATGGCAGAGAAGCTCCCAGTCACCTCCCTTCACCTCCATCAAGAGGGCCAAAACATCTGTCCAAACCTATCTAACAGCAGCAGTATCAGACTCTCCAAATGGTACCTCTACTGAACATATACCACAACACTTACAAACTCCAGCCATTTCCCAGGAAGGGCTATTATTACCTTCATGTTGTCCATGGATGATATTCAGGGTCCCGTCAGGGGCACCAGCATCCTGAAACAGCTTGGCAAGGAACATGAGCGCTCCTGGTACACGCTCAGATGGTTTCATCAAGAAAGTGTTTCCACAAACCATAGCCATGGGAAACATCCAAAGAGGAATCATGGCTGGGAAATTGAACGGTGCAATTCCAGCACACACGCCCAGAGGCAGACGGTAGGTATAAGTGTCCATGTCTTTAGTGATGGAGGGCATGGTCTCTCCCAGTATGAGGGATGTCACGCTGCAAGCATGTTCAACCACCTCTGCGGCAGAAAGGGCAATATGCCACTGGATGATCTGTTAACAATTAGACCCCAAACTCCCTTCTCACCACTGCCTTGACCCAAGTCTTTCTTCCAGCCTCTTTTCCCACAACTTAAAACTTACTGTGCTCCAGTAAATCCCTCTGCTCTGTCAAGTACTGTGAGCTCATTGTGAATGGGTCACTGTGATAGGAGCACACACACAACAGCCCCAGTAAAAGAAGCACAGGTATAGTGTTATTGTACCACCTGGGACTCAACCTTAGACATCTGAGCACAAGTGAGACGTTCTTACCCCTTTACAGCAATTTGTAGTCATGCCTAGGAAAAGGAAGGATCTAACAACTTGGAAGTGATTTAAGGAAATTCTACCTAAGGGAATTTTTCAGGTTAGAGTTACAATTGCCCCTTTTCTTTCAGTAGGAGGCTATGAAAAGAGCTATGTGTACAGACTCCCAGAGCAATCAGTTGCTCAGGAGACCTCAGGAGACCCTTTCTATGGGTTCTTAAAGTCCCCTTTTTAATAGGAGGAGCTAGCAGCTTACGGAGGCCTCGGAACACATCTCCCTCAGCATCAGCCAGGGTCTTCCCTTGCTCAAAGGTGATGAGTTTTGAAATCTCTTTCTGAAAATGGAAAACATGAAGTTTATGAATGTTAGAAAAGTGCCTGCCCATGAAATGGGGTGCAGGGATAAGACAGCTTAATAGTGGTGAACATCACAACCCACAGACTGAGCAGAACCTGGAAAAGTGTACACTGGCTGATTTACTCCTTGTAGACAAGAAATCAATAAACCCTAGAGGTGACTTTTTACAAAAAGCAACTCTAGGTTGGCTTGTACTCTATAGCTTTCAGGTGTCACATCAAAAGAGCAATCGGGAAAATCCAAAATCATAGTAACATACTTCTCCCACTTGTCTTTATCGACTGGCACATTCTCCATCAACGCTTTAAGTTTCTCTTGCAGTCTTTTGGTAAAGGGATAAATGCAGAATATTCCCTAAGAAGCACTGCCTCACTGTCCCCATTTGATGAAGAGTGCTTTGCTACACCTCTCAACAACAACATCTCAGTTGGCTCCTCAATCATGGCAACAACACCTCATCAAGAAGTCTGTAAACCCCGAGTCTCTCAATTTAGTTCCTAAAGTCAACTGCAATGCTTTCAGCAACAGCCATCACACACAGCCATGGTGTCTCACCAGATTGTCTTTGATGAGTTGTTGGTAACGCAGGAAAATTTGCTGACGACTTAAAACAGATGTTTCTGACCAGTTCCAAAAAGCCTTTTTGCAAGAAGCCACAGCTGCCTCCATCTCACTGGCTGTGGCTTTTGGTACACGTCCAACCACTTCATTTGTGGCCTGAAGGAAAAACAAACTGCATCAAAACTCAACTTTTTCAATCTGTTCCTAACAACCATTCAACAGTTCTTTCACACCACACACCTAATATCCTTGTTCTACAAGGAGCTGTAATTCTGAGGGCAGAGCACAAAAGAGACTCCTTCCTTGGTGCAGACAAAAGGCCTGGGGTACAACTGGAATAGTTCTGAAAACCTGCACTCTACGCATCTCAAACTGGGCACTCAGAAAGATGCAAATGTAGTGCTCATTTCCAGGTTGGAGTGACTCGTCTAACTTGAAGTTTCTACAGAGTATGAGGCAAAGGATTCTGTAGCCTGTGGTCTTTTCCCTTTGCAACATCTTGGCTTATCTGCTGTCCCTCTTGTGCATAAAATGAGCCAAGGTTCCTTTGGAAAAAGCAGCACGTGGTCGTGCAATTAGCACTGATGTTAATTTACCCATAACACTAGGCCAAAATAAGATTTTTACAAGCAAACCTCGTTCTACAGTATTTTAACTTTAAAGGCTTGACTTTGACAGTTTAACCTGCTTCTAAGGCACTCTTAAAAATTAAGTCTGCTTTACCCTGACAAAAACATAAGGTATATCACTGAGAGAAACTACTCCAAACAAGACAAAGAAAATTAAGCAAGAACATTGATCGTCACACAGAGACCAAATAAGCTTCATGAACATAGCTCACTGCTCTGATCGCAAATCAAAATAGGGCTTTGCAGAGAAATGTTAGAACTCTGAGTGCAACCCCATTTCCATTGAGTTTTGGTGGAGGACTCAGACAAGTACAAGTGCTACTAATCTAAGATTATTTTGCACTGCATAGCATCCAACCTCTAAATTCACTGTGAATATTGTGGCTCAGAGATAGAAGCTCTCTGAAAGGAGGGATGCTTCAGCTGTCAGGATTTTTTACCTCGATCTGAGAGTGAAATCAGTCTCTACCATAACTTCACATTCAGCTGGCATCAAATCACACCCAGTTGATTTCACATACAGAGTGAAAGAAACCCTTCAGAAATTTGACATAATGATCAAAGAGACTTTCTACGAGCAAAAAAAAAGTAAGTGGAGTTCAAGCTTCCTTTCCGGAGATGAGGGTTTCACTACACAGTGATCATCACTTTCCTAAGACTGGCATTTCGTGTGAAAATGAAATAGAGACAATTACACAGTGCTAAGACCATCTTAAGCTCCAAGTCTAAACCTTTCTCAAGAAATGCACGTACTTTCCCCTTTTGCCAGAGGGGCACAGATCTTTGTTGCATAGTATCACTAATATAGAAGCTGAGACTATTTCACCTACCGGGTTGTGGATATCAATCCATTCAGTAGTTTTGGACTCAACAAACTTCCCATCAATAAAGAGTTTGGTTGTTGGCTGTGGAGGACAAAACACCAAACAGTGAGTGATTTTTGTCTCAAGGTGCCTAAATACCAACATGCTTTATTTTATGTGAGCCCTCATCCTTTACTGCTATGCTGCCCACCAGAGAGCCTAGCTCCAGTATTTACAGCAAGATCCAGCTAACTACTTAGGCTGAAAATTTTCATGCTCTCTGCCCCATTTTTCTCTCACTTCACACCAAAATGGCCAAAATTCTTTCCAAAAGCAGTTACAGAAAAAATGCATTGCTATGCTTATGTTCAGAACTATTTCAACATACTTAATCACCCAATGTTTACTAAGTTAGAAAACTGAAAAACCATAATTCATAAATGTTCAGGAGAAACAGCTAACAATTCACCTGAGAATTTCATGTACTCAGTGCACACTGTTTCCTTCCCGTCGAGCCACTAAGTAGGTTCATCTTTCCAGATCATAGCTACAGGCATAAAATTTCATTTTCCCCACTCCCCACTTGGTCCTACAACTAAGAGCAAGATGCAACTAAGAACTAAGATGCAACTAAGAGCATTTGCTGTGTACACAGTGACTGTCCTGGCAGACAGCACAGAAAACAGAACTTTACAACTCAGATACAGAGGAGAGAAAAGGAAAGTCTGGAATAAGGAGTTCAGGTAAACATAGGGTGGAAGGAAGAGCAGAGGTAGAAGCTGTAACTAGCAATGGACAGGCAACAAAATTGTATCAGGCAGGAAAACACATTGGGACTGTATAAATTAAGAAACTAGAAACTAGGAATTTATATTCGGAGGTAAGGCGAGAGCTAGGAGAAAGCAAGAACCAGTTAATCATGCAACCAAAGAGTGGCTTGGGGAGAAAAAATAAGAAAAAGGGGAAATGGATCTGCTGTGTGAAGAATGGAAATAGGACAAATCAACAGAAGCAGGATATAAACGCAAATATAACAGGAAATTCTGTGAAGAAATTAGGATGTGGAATGATGAGAGGGAGACGATGGATGCTATCCAAGGTGTAATGAAGGGAAAGAGATCAGAAAAAGAATCAGGACTAAAGTGTTGGCTGGACAAGTAACAGCAGTGAAAAGTGGGTGAGAGTGAAAAAAAAAGATCAGCAATGAGAGCTGATGCAAGCTGAGAAAGCTGGGAGATGAGAAAGCTAGGACAAGAAGTGTACAGTCAGACCGTTAACGGATAAGCAAGACCTAGTGATTTGGGAGGAAACACCAGGAATGAAACAAAAATTAAAAATTGCACATTATTATGTAGCTGGAATTACAGTTTGGAAAGAGAGGCAGAAGCCTGTGCCTATGAAAACACAATTGCCTCCAGAACCTGAAAGGAAGTGCAGGAAATCTGAGTCCCTTGACTGAGTTTCCTGACAGAAAAAGTCTTCTAGTGCTGGTCTAAAGAATGACGAACTCCTACAGCTAGCAGTCACTCCATTAGCCCTAGTGCCACGTATCTGCAGTGGACCTACGAGCTCCAGCGCTTTTTGATCCACGGGGACTTCAGGGCAATGGAATTTATGTTTTTTCAAATTGCTTAAAAGGGATACCTAGAAAATTGCACATACAGAGAAAAAATATTTTAAGCGAGGCAGGAGATGCTGAATTAATATTGACAGCACTTTTCCTATACGCGCACCACCTTTTTTTCTGTAGAGAATGAAGCTGCTGTGGGAACAAGGGCTGCAGTAAAGCAGACTGTTCGGAGAATCACAATTTAGCTGTTCAGAACTTGGAGCGCGTACAGCCACGGATGCCGGGAAAAAAAGGCACTCTAGCAGTTACAGTTGTTCGACACTGCCCAACGGAAATCAGATCCTCTCTCTGCCATAAACAGATGATGTGAGGCCAGTCCACACAGCTTGAAAAAATATTTTTTTCACACGTTATCATAAGTCATATATTCTACATTCACTTTTGCTGCTCTTATTGAAGAGGTATTACACGTGGTAAAGAAGCCTGGCTGCTGTACACGTAGCACAACTTGTGCTACTTGGGGAACGTGGAGAAATCGCCCCACCGGGGCGCGATTATCCGCCCTTCGGTGTACCTGCTGAGCCGGGCGGGGCTCGCTACAAGGAGCACCGTGAGGCGATCGCCGCGACGGGCGGCGGGAGCTGCCCCGGCGGCACTTCCTAGCTCCGGAGTCAAGCAAATCTGACACTGAACTTTCTTCCCTTGCCTCCCGTGGAGCACCGGCCCGTCCGTGCCCCGCGCACGGGCAGTCCCAAATGTCTGCTCCAGAAATACCAGCCCGGAGCCACGGAGAGAGGAGCGGAGCCGACCCGAGCGGGCAGAAACGACCTTACGGGAGGAGAACCGAGGGCAGCCTTCGGCCGGCTGCGGAGGGCAGCGGCGGCGCCCGGGACTCTCCCGCGCCTCCCCCCGCCCGCGGCCTCGCCTCAGCGCGGGCG
>VZZY01002899.1:198075-258586 GCA_013400335.1 Eurystomus gularis
GTGAGTCCGGCGGGCCCACGGCCGTCTGTCACGGGAGGGAGGCGGGGGGAAGCCGTTCCTCGGGCAGCTGCGCGGGCCGGGCCCGCGGGGGCCGGGCGGGTGTGGGGTTGGGGTGTCGCCGCTCACCCCGCCTCTGCCCTTTCTTCTCTCCCCAGTGCCCGGGGTTGCCGAGTTCGCCGCCTCCTTCAAAAGCGTGAGTGCTCGGTCGCGGCCCTGCCGTTGGCGTCCGCCCCCTCCCCTGTGGCGGTGGCTCCGCCGGTTCCTCCTGCGGGCTTGCAATTTGTTCTGTTGAGCCTAGCTCACACACAACTTCGGTCTGTGACAGCGTAATCCTTTTGGTTTTAATGTAGCTCTGATCTTTTCTTTTTATACCTTATGCAAGTTACCGTGAATAAGAATTACATCTCGGAGGAAATAAAAGGTTTTAAATTCTAGGAAATCCTGCTTTTCATACTGGCGTTGGCTCCTGGGGGTAGGGTGATGTTTTTAGTCCTAAAAAGTCCAGGACAAGCTTGAAAGCAAGATTATCTAGAAAAGTAGCTCTACGAAGCACTTGGAGCTCTCATATTTTTGCTGTCAGTGTAACTAGTTTTCAATATGAGATCAGACTTTTTTGTATAATTCTGAAAATGCACTTGCTAGGGTATGAACTTTTGTTTTTTTCAAAACAGCCTATTACAAATTCTCCTCCCAAGTGGATGGCTGAATTAGAAAATGACGACATCGATATGCTAAAGGGTGAGTATGGACGTTGTGGGCAGGCGTGTGCCAAAGAGGTGGGAATTCAGTATTTAAGATGCTTTAAAAACTTGTTCATCACTTGTTCTGGAGGCTGCCCTGTGTCATCACATCTTTAGCCCTCACGCTTGCAGAACCTCCAGCTCAGGAGTCTCTTTGTCTTGTTAATGGATGTACATTTTTCATTAATCCAGCTATCTCCAAGAGAATACCCAGATGTCAACAGTAGACTGATTTTTTCAAAACAAGCCTCCAAGACCTAGTTGAAGCACTGTAACCTTACATGTATTTCAGTTACCTGACTTACCAGTCTCCCACCGCATAAATATAGTGGGTTTCTCCTGTGTTTTGCAAAGTGGCATGAATTTTGTGGTGGGCCTCAGCTGATTAAACTTGGTGAGCAGCTTAGACTTGTGGATTGACTTGTTCAGAGGTGCTTTTTGCATGTGTCTTCGCTCATAGATCCAGGCTCTCTAATCAAATGATAAGGCTGTGTGAGAAGGTTACAGGAGGGCTGGCTTGTGTGTAGACTTGCTGCATGTTACAGCCTTTAGTTTGCAGTTACCACCCTTGAGCATGCACTGCCTCATGTGAATTCCCAATAAATTGTTCCAAAGTGAAAGTGGGACAAATTAATTTCAACTTGCCACAAGAAATGCTGCTTAAATGTATAGTAAGTCCATTCCCTTCCATACTCTTGTGTAGCTTGTTCACCTAG
Organism: Eurystomus gularis; assembly: GCA_013400335.1. Classification (NCBI taxonomy): domain Eukaryota; kingdom Metazoa; phylum Chordata; class Aves; order Coraciiformes; family Coraciidae; genus Eurystomus; species Eurystomus gularis. The sequence goes on from VZZY01002899.1 coordinate 199,532, forward strand.
CAATGTGAACTTAAAAGACTTGCAAAATATGAGGCAAGTTGCTCATTGCGGTGGTGACAGATTACAGTACAGACCTGTGGCTGTCTTTCTCAGTAGAGAAAGCCGGTCTTCTCTCGGTAGGTTAAAATCAAGGGGGGCATCAGCTTGGATTTCAGACATACTCTGTTCACTGGAAATAGGTGCTATCAGAAGCATGACTTCAAAGTGCTCTGCACAGTAGTGAACAGGTAAACTGTCGCAGGAGGGCTATGGACAGTGTTAAAATTCACTTTTCTCTCCTCTTAGAGTTGGGGAGCCTCACTACTGCTAACCTGATGGAAAAAGTTCGTGGCCTGCAGAACCTAGCTTATCAGCTGGGACTGGATGAATGTAAGTGCTGTATGCAGGTGTGACTAACTGCACTGCAAATCTTCCCACTAAACTGTGGGCTCGTGGTATATTTGTAGCAGGAAAACTGTGTTGGCAGATTTGGTAAGTGTCTGACAGTCACAGTTAGTGGTCTTCTGAAACAGGAAGAAAGATCAAGCTTAGATCCCCAACTTATGGCCTACCTTCATGGGGGAAGCATATTAGCACAAATAACAAGAGGTCCTATGTCAATCTGGTGTTGTCTAGTGGGACACAGACTTCTGTTCCTGACTTAACATTGCCTTGGATGAATGAAGTCACTTTGCTTAATTTCCCACTCAGATACTAAAGCTATTTCTCAGAATACTCGTGGCAGTAATTCTGTCAAACTTCATGCACTGCCTCCACAGTGAAACTTTGCATGTAGGATTCTGCAACCGCTGTTTATACTGTTTTCTGCTTCTGTAGCTGGTTTTTTTTCTATGCTCAATTCTGGCAGGAAGTGATGTCATTGAGTACTAAAGTTGACCTTGATCCCGCTTACAAAGAGCCAATTTTTATCAGTCCTTTTGAAGAAGGAGCTGCTTTCATCATCACATTCAGGACTCTGTTGTTAACAGGTTGTTCCAGCTTTGAGGATTTCAAGAGTATTGATTTTCTTTTAAATGCTACCTGTACATACGGACACATCCAATTTCTTTTCTGCTTAATTTTGCTGCAACATAGACCTTAGTTGCCGTTACTCTTGGGCTACACAGAGCACCAAAAGTTTTAAAACTTACAGGTCTCCCACTTGCCTTTCCCTGGATTGCAGAAAGCAGTAATAGACCTTCAGAGAGTTCCTCACTGTAAACCGAGGATATCCTAATGCTTTCTTACTAAGAGATCATTAAGCCTATTAATGTGCTCCCTGCAAGTTTATTTACATTCAGTGCTAACATCTGTTAAGTCTTTGTAAAGCATGTAGTGGAGTAGAACATAAAGTGCAACAGGTAAAACTGAGTCAAATGCAAATATTGGCTAATGATTGGATTTCTCAGTTAAGCTGTAGGTTTAAATGTCAGACAGCTTTGTCCTGCTAAATGGAGTTTAAGCAGAGCCTGAGTTCCCCTAAAGCTAACAAGGTCATTGTTTCCGTAGAAATATTTGTTGCATGCATTTCCATTTATTTTACTGAGAACAACTAAAAAAAGAAGACAAAGTGAGTGAACAGTGAAATATCTGAGGTCTAACAGGTATAACTTTTAGTCTATGATAACTGAAATCTTGAATTTTCAAGCTTTACGAAAGCTCTTCATGTTTGTAACTTACTGTCACTGAAGTCTATTTTCCTTTAGGCTACAGCACATTGAATGCTTTGTGTGTTATAATAGACATTTATCTTGGGAAAATTTTCACAGAAAATGAGGTGCAGAGTTGAACGTAGCTTCTCAGAGTTGTTTTTCACAGTACTCTCTAAGTTCTTTTATCTTGCAAACTTAGGTAAGTGAGAGAACAAGAAGAAAAATCCAAAAGACCTGTTCATTAAAGTTAAGGGACTTGTGGTTTTGGTCCAGAGGAACTGGATTTGATTGTATCTTTATGTATTGACATTTAATAGTGCCCTTCTGACTTGACTGCTAATTAAAATTGGCTGTCAAAGCCTGGATTAGAACGGCTGCTGCACAGTCTCCTCTAGATGGCACCAGGAGGCTTCCCATAGAAGTCTTGCTGCTTTTTTATAAAACTACTATTTCGGTCATGATGTGAAGTTCTTCCCAAGACTGTTTTTTGTGACATATTTCCTGTTCTGAATGTGCACGGTATTTTTGTTGTTGTTACGGTATTTTAAAACGGTTTGTGTGTGTTGAGTGAGAAACAATTCTGCTTTAATGTGTTAGCAACTGAGTTTTCCTTCCAGCTCTCCTCTTCTACATCCCATCTCAAATCCTTTCAATTTTCAGAGACTTCTGTTTTCATCCAAGTTATTGACAAAATGTTGTGCAGGACTAGAGTGATTCCTGCAGCACCCCATGACAAACGTATCTATTGAGTGACTTTGTAATTACGTTGTGAGGTCCGGTTTTGAACTAGTTCACTTGTTAATTTTGCCTTAAAATTCATTAGGCAAAGTGACATGTGGGACTGGGTACCTTTTGAAAAGTTTATTAATCAAGATACTATTACAATGCTAAAATGGAACTCTGAGCAATTAATTTAACATTAAGAAGTTTGATAAATTAATAATTACTGAATTACATGCCTTGTTTCTTAAATTCATATGAACTACCTCGCTATTTTCTCTACATAAGCAGGCTTTCTTGACAAATTTGGGACAAACTTATTGAATGCTTTGTCCATCTTTGTGGCATTCATCTGGGAACTGTTGAATACTATTATCTGGATTCCATGTTCTTATTATTTATAATTCCTGCTGTCCCTAACTTTTTGGCCATGGATTTCTCAGTTCTCTTTTGGCTGCTTGGTTCTCACAGATTTCTCTTGTTTACAACTAACTTCCTTCTTCCTTTTCCTGTAGGGTTGCCCTTATTTCTGTAACCCTGGCTATTTTGTTGAATGCCCCATGGTTTCTGTGAATTACATTAAATTGTTAACATGTAACTTAAATATTCTTCCCAGCTTGTTCGACATCTGATTTGATTTACAGTTGTCCTCCACTTTCAAAAGTAGCCAGTTTTACAATCACTGCCATTTCACTGGTCTGCACTTTAAGCAGCATATTCTTACGTTATTTAAATGATTATATTTTAATTAGTGCACAGTTCTGTGAAAGTTTTTCTTTTTCAGATGAAAACTGATTTGCCCTGCTTGGATTGTAACAGTAAGTCTGAGAAACAGTGAACTAGAAACTTGAGCGGAGACCACTTCCTGTTAGTGGTCTGAGATACAGTGAATATCATTTGGGCTGGAATAATGCTAACAGAGCTTCCTTGAGTACTTTATAGAGGCATCTGAGCAGTCAGGCTTTTTACCTGCTTGTTACGGTTTCTGTGCAATACAGCATGTATCTGTTTAGCCTGCAGTAGCTTTATCTGATAACGCATCGGTCTCTTAGCGTGTGGAATGATGTCAAAGGAGACCTTTGACAATTCAAATGGTCAGCGCAATTTGTGATAATGATGATTTCTTCCTCCTTGTCTGAGGCTTCAGTTACTACTTTCTGAATGAGGTAACTGTTGACCTGTCAAGCCATCTATCTGATGATTCTAAGGTTTAGTAGTGCCTAATACATTTAGTTCCTAATCAGACGAGGTAAGTTTTTTATTTTTGGTGGTGTTTTACCTTTGTAGTTTAAAAAGACTTCTGTGTGGTAGACATTTTGCAACTTTGTCATTGCTGTTTTTTTTTGTTTTCCGAGTGGATAAGTGAGCGCTTTGCACTTTTCAAAATATATTTCTGACTGCTGGCTGCATAATCTCCTGTGCTTTCCTTTCCCTTTTACAAAGATGCAGGCCATTGAACTACCAATAAAAAGATGGGCTATCATCCATAAATTAGAATTTATTTGCACCATTTAATTTGCTGATGACTTAGGTTGAACATCTTTCTTGTAGATTAGAAAGATTCTCCAAGCTGATCACGGGAAAGCCCTTCTTCAGCTCTCCTCCTAGCATGCTAATAGGTGGATTCTTGCTTACTCATGTCTGTTCTTTGCAGAATATGCTTCTCTTCCTTCGCATAGAATTCACCCAAAGGATACCCTTCCTTGAATGATCCAGGATTTTTGTAGCATGAACCAATGATTATTTAATTTATTTTTTTTTTTACTCTCCTCTTAAAGGATAATCTATACTTAAGTCTCTGATTTGTGTGGTTTTCTTTGCTACAAGGTGGCTCTGAAGTCCTTCCAGCAGCTTCCAGGCTCTGGACCTGGAATCAATAATAATAAAGTCTTTTAAAAATATGCTATTGTTCAACACCTCTTCTGAGGTCTCGGCTTGTGTTTCCTTGCCTCCTTTTTAGGCTATGTAAAATTCTAACTTGTTCTCTTGCTTGTAACTGCTTTTCTCTTTTTGCTTCAGCTCTCTCATTAGAGCTTCTATTTTCCTTCTGTTAAATATTTATTTTATTGGTTAGAATACATTGAAACCATTTTTAGTGTTAAAAATCCTGCTTTGTGAATTTTGCTGTCCCTGTTAATGTGGGTATTGGAAGGGTGGGAGGAGGAACAGGGCTCAATGAACACGCCTACTTTTAATTGCTCATGTAGTGGGGGGTGACCTGGGGAGGCACAGTATCACTGCTGAATGTGAGCTGCAGCCAGTCAGCGAATCTCACCTCTGCTGTTGGCAGAAGTTTGGAAGAAAAAAGATACAGGCATATTGCCTCGTTACGGGCTTCCCCCCACCAGTATGTCCCTCCAGCTTTGCTTGGAGTGGAGTAGTGAGCACTGCAGAATGAGGAGACCCCAGCTGATGTGGCAAGTAAGAGGGAGGTGGTTCTTATCTGGGAACCCAGTCACAGATCCTGAATCAATGATTGTGGCCCACAAAGCTGCAAAACAGTCTGTGTAAATAACTGCAAATGTAGATACCTAGCTCTGTTTTTCCACGCTACAGTTGTCAGAGCAGCTGAGAAAAAGTTGTCTTTCAAAGATTTTTAGAGTCTTTGGCTGCAGGAGCCAGCAGCTCTGGGAAGTGCATACGTTGCTAGTAAGCAAACAACTTGGTTTTAAGAGATTTTTATTATCTTTAATTGCAGTTACTTTTAGAGATCTGCCCTGTCATCATTTTGAATATAAGTATACAGAGAGGTGTATCTGAGAACTGCATATACAGAGAAAAATGTTGTGGGGTTTTTTTAAGAAGTAGAATAAAACAATTTTTTTTTTTTTCCCAAACTTTGGAACAAACCCCTGTGTAAAAGTAACATAGGTAGAACGAGGAAGCTGGAAAAGCACCATGTCACCCAAAGAGTGTGGTTGTCCAGGGTTTCCCTGTGAATCTTATATTTTTCGGGAAACACCTGCTGTACTGGTTCAGAAGCCCTAAAATGGGTGTGTACATATATACCTGGTATCACAGCGAAGTTTATAAAATCTCACTGATGCCAGAGAGATTATCTGGCTAGCATACTATCACAGTATGTATAGTTTCAGTGATAGCGCTCGTGGAAGACTTCCTGAAAAGCCTATTCTTTTTAAGCCCTAATGTTTGTGGAGGTAATAGTGCTGTTGTACAGTGCCTGCCTTAAATATTAGGAAAAAGTGGGATAACTGACCCCACAGATGTGAATACTATTTATAATTTTCCCTGTCAGTGATTTTTACTAGTCTGCTCTCTTAAGTTACATCAAATTTTTATTTGAAGTTGAAATTGTTTGTGCTTTTTCCTTCTGTAAAATTAGGAATGTAAGAGTGACTATATTATCCAATGTCAAATCCTTACACTCTTTCAAGAGCTATGAGGCAGTTACTGAACATGCTTAACCAAGTCACCATGTTTATAGTCTCCTGTGGTTTTGTGTGCCCTGGCTTTCACTGGATTCCAGCAGCTTTGCTCCTATTTTCTTTGTAATGCTGGTTTATTTTCTCTATGTGTTCAAGCCAATTAAATACCAAGGGTACAGTGGAAGGGCTGTTTGATGCTAGCTATCAGGGGCCCAAGAATTACACCTGGATGACCTGGGAGATGTCAGGTGAACAGCAAATGACCATCTGGTAGCACCACAGCATGATGAAGGAAAAGTCAGATGGGGTTTAGTCAGTCAGTGACAGTTTTCCTTAATATGAAGAATAAGTAAATGACGAAGAGTTTTTCGCCTGGAGAGAGACTACTGGTGCAGTACATGAAAAATATCTGTAAAACTGATTAATGCAGAGAAAGTGTGAATAAGGAATGACTCTTCACTGTTTCTCATAGCATGGGAGCCAGAGAGAGTAAAAGAGCGTGTCAGAACAGACACAAGGAGATAGATACTTGTGCCATGCATTTAAAGTCAGAGCTCATTGCCACTGGAGCTGTGGGCATGGAGCTTATCTTGCTTGATAAATGAGACAAATTATTGCAAGATGAATCTGTTGAGGGTGTCTGACCAGAGGGAAGTCACCAGTGGCTTGGAAATCTTGGAGATGCAGAAAGCAGGAAGAGGTTACTAGGCAGGTACAGCTATCTGCTTCCCTGTGCTTCCACTTACCTGTAAGCATTTGCCATCAGCTTGTCAGTCAGGGCGGTGGGTTGGAAGGACCTTTTGTTTGACAGTGGAGTTTTAAAATTTATTTTAGTAATAGGCTAGACTGCATGGTAGTTAAGCAACCACTACCAGAAATCACGGAGGTGTCCCTGTAATGGCAAGACTCTTCCAGAGACAGCAAGAGACGGATGGGCACATGAATGAGGAACAGCTACCTTGCTCCCAAGTTAAGCTGTCCTTGGTTGTGAATTGTAGCCCTCTGCAGCCTCAGTAGCCTCTGAAATTTCCAGAAAATCATAAAGGAGTCCTTCTGAACTCCAAGCTATTTACAAATCACCATTCTTTCTCAGATTGGTAGTCTTTAGTTTTTCATTTCTCTCAGATAAATGCTGTCTATCATGATCTCATGCCTGCAAGTTCAGCTTTTTTGTAGGTTTGGAGGGGTAGAGCAGTTCCATATTTTTCCTTCAGCAGGATTTAACTGTAGCATATTTTGAAATATATGTACTTAGTCCTGCCTGTGATCCTTGCAGGCTACTCTTGATGTGGATAATTTCAAAGCTAGGAGAGCTCTTCCCTACATGGTTGAGTGTGAATTCACTCATTGAGGTGTTTAAATTAGGGAGTCAGTCTTTGGTGGATTGAACTTGTATTATCTATTAGACTGAAAACCAGGGCATGACGCTTAGTTATTAAACCTGAATTTTTGTTTTTGAATTATAATCAAGGTAAGGAAAGGAGGGAGGACAATATGTCCTCTTATTGAAACATCTATTTTCTGCAATGGATTGTCTTTTCTAGGAGTGTTTACTTGTAGTACCAGCATGCAGCCTTCAGACTCCATGCAAAACACCTGGCCTTCATACCCAAACAGGCTTATATTGGTGATGTAATTGACCAGAAAAAAATATTTCCTGACCGTAAACACTTTTTCTTTAGTCCTGAGTTGATCAACACAGCAGCTTTCGAAGCTCAGAAGCCTTACTTTACATTTGTGAACATGCCCTCACTTCCTGCACTACAGTTGCCTTGTGTCTTTTCTAGTTGCCTAGTGCTTGTTCTGGTCTGTATGTACACTTGTTTGTCACAAAATGTTTCAGATTGTTACATTTGTAGGAAATCAACATATCAACAGGTATGTGTAAGTAAAGAGTGTTTTAATATTCAGAGTGTCAGTAGGGTGTCTGTCTCTTGGTGTCTTCTGCAATCTATCATGAGTCCATTTTAGTAAAAGCTCTAAGTCCACCCTCTGCAGTCTGGGAAGCTGCATGAAAAAAGTGAACTGGATTCTTACGGTTTCTTGTTAGCCAAAATGAGACTCTTTCCTGAAAATGAGCTTTCTCTTTATTTCCTCGGAGAAACAGACTACCGAAAGTATTGTGGTGGAGCTGGAGAAGAGAACTGATTTTTTTGGAGAAGGAAATAAAGTGAAAGGCAATCATGTGATATGGATTGAAATCTCGATCCCATAGCAGGAATCTCAGTGCCCGTTATTAGGAAACATAGCAATGTTCTTAGTATCTTGACCACTGACAAAAGGCTGAGGAGTATGCTCACTTTTTGTTGAAGGCTGGCACCTCCAGAAGTGTAGTGCTTCTACCACTAGTGTGTCAGTATTCATCTGAAACAAGGAAGAAACTGTTTTGGAATAGCCTACATTGTTCTAAGTATGTTGGACTTGGAAGAGAACACTCTGTGCTAAGTCTGTTGCTCATTATGTCCTTAAACTTAAAATACACAGTTTTAGTCTTGTAAGGTGAGCTGTCCTGCATGGGAGGAAGCAGTTTGAGGTGTGTACTTTGGTTATTTCTGCTCTGCTTAGAATTTTCTTCTCAGCAACTCTTTTTTTTTTTTCTTGGTTAGTTTCTAGATTTCCTGTCTTGCTGAATGAATCTTCGTAGTGTTTCAGTTTTGCCTGAAAGCATATTTCTCCCTTATTTTGTTATTTAGTACTGCGTTTGGCAAGGACTTTATATGAAATAGTACACTTCATGTACTTCAAAGGTTGAAGGCAGAGTTTTATAGCCAGACAACAAAATTATGCTCCTTGGGCATTGGATTTCTGTAATATGCAGTTAGCTTAAGAATTTACTTAGCAGAGTTAGTAGACATGAAAATGTCTCACATTTTGGAGCATTCATTTGTAGGTTAGATGATGACAGAGTTTTTCAGGAACTACACAATCAGTTGAAATGGTTGGTTTTGTTTTCCTTAGTAGGAAAAAATATGGAGGCTGTTTTCAGTTTACATTCATAGTAATTCTTGGTCCTTATCTGATTGTTTCAGAAAGGTGAAAAGAACACTTACGTTGTCTGTTAAGGTGTTTGTATAGCCCTGTCACCATGATGTCCAAGCTGCTATGATTTTCCTATGAAACCTTGGCCTTTCTCCCAGTTCTCTTTATACCCTCCTCCCACACTGTAGATCTGCTTCTTCATTTTAATGCACAGTGCTATCGTAAGAGATACTTTGCATCTGCAGAGAGACAAGGAAATAATCTTTCCTTACACTGTTCACTGGGTGGCTTATTTACAGGCAGGATTCTTGCAGGACAGCTCCTGCCGGCTTGCAATTGCCATTCATGCGTGATCTGTGAATTGGCTAATTTTGACATGTAGGTAGTTAAGAAATGATTACAGTCAGAGGAGTCATGACCTCAACTTTTCATCATCTCCATTGGCTTGTGCCCCAGTTTGGAAGTGAAGAAGGTATAGGAAGTTTTAATTGTACCTGTGTGATTTATTCTCAGTCAGCTCTTTAATTTCTTCTGGCTGTCTGAGGTTTCCGACACGCTGTAAATTTCTCCAACTTTTTCATTATCTGCAATTTCTTTATGACTCATGAATCGGAGTGGAGAGAGAGTGTGGATTTACAGCAGAGATAAACATGTCCATAAAGTCTGTATCTGTGTCAGTAATTGTACTGCTGTCAGTGACTGTCCTGTTTTACAGGTCTCTCTTGGGAGAGGAACACGCTTTGCTACCAGTGTCAGAGAAGTGTTCGCTTTGATTTGCATTAACTTGCCAAGAGATTAGGTAGCGATGGTGAGGATGGAAATTGAGTCTGGACCTTGGCTGCTATTGTTGGGTTTTTTTTTAAATCAGTGGGTGTGTGGTTGAGTTGCCCTCTATGTGCAGACAAAAAAAAAGCAGGTCCAGACTATTCTTAAATACAAAATCAGGGAGATAGTCTACTGATGTTATCAAATGTGGTGCTACCATATGCATATGGATACTACCCATATGCATAAATTGTGCATTCTTACCATAAAACAAATGCTGTATCTAGGTAACTGTCATATATGGGAAAAAATACTGCATGGATCCTTAGAGTGTTCTCTGTCTGTGAAGTAGAATAAATATTTCTCTAAGCTTCAAGGAATTTCTGCATCTTTGCCTTCTTCCCACTCCCTTACTGTGAGGGGAGAGTGCTATTGAGGGTTTTGATGGTGAGTACTAATACAGCATCCTGGTCTCCAGGCATTGATGGCTCTGCTTGCTGCAGAAGGGGCTGTATACTGTTGAAGTTTGAGAAAAGGGAAAAAATCTCTAAAACTCTCCTAAATGTGTCAAAAGTTCAAACTTTGCAATTTTTCTTTGCTTTTAGTTTCTGTTTGATTGCCTGTTGTTGATATTTGTGTATGTGGAATCTCCTTTTGTTAGATTGTATAGTTTGGGTTGGACTTTTTTTTGTTTATGACTTATTATTTTTTTGGTCACAGTAAGAAGGTAATTATTTTCTCACAGAATTTTTTAAAATATGCAAAGTGTCTGTAAAAGCCCAAACTTCCAATCTGTCAGGCATGCATTGAGACCCCCAAATGCAGCTGATTGAATATTTCTAAGTCTGCTGGACACCTTTTACAGAAGGAAGATGATCATAAGCAATGTAAAATCTGTGATTGCATAGATAGCTTTTAAACATGCATAGATGTAGGAGCATTAGAAATGCTAAGATGACATCTGCCATTGCATGGTTGTTAACTCTGGAGCCTGATGTTGGAAATATGAAGGGGAGCTTGTTTGAGCTAGATGGACGCTAACGCTCTGGTAACTGAGTTTCCAGAACTATGTGTAAGGACCACGTGCTAAAGCCCTACAGCTAGCTGATAACTGTGATCTTAAAACAGTGGTTGATCTTAATGACTGATGCTCAGTGGAACAGCAACATTCTAAATAAAAGCTGAGTTACTATGAGATACTTTTCACCTGATCTTTATTGAAATGTCTGTCGTCTTTCCTTTTTTGTCATCCTCCTCTCCTTATTTACATCCCCATACCTAGTTTGTGGATCTGATTTTGTTAAAACAAAGGCCACCTCTGAAAGGTAGTTCAGCCAGGAGGTATTACTTGCTGTACTAAACAAAACCCAAACAACCCAGCGAAACACCCACACAAAACATTTGTGTCATACCCTGGTACTCCTTTCTAACAATATCTCTTCTGAAAGTCCTCTGTGACTCCTACAGTTTGTTCTATGGTAGGAAGAAATGCTGCAATAGTTTGATCCTTTCTGGAAAAGATGAGTTGAGTTTATATTGATAGAGTGAAGGTTAAGAAAAGGGAGTCATTTCAGTGTTAGTGGGGAAGAAGTGAGCTGATTAATTTGGAGCCTAACTGACCAAACTATTTTGAAGATGCTGAAATCATTCATCTGATCAAGCACCATTAGCTTTAGCAGGATTTTTGGTGTGCTACTAAAACCAGTAATTTGTGCTTTGTGAGGACCTCTGGAATAATAGTAGCCTTGATCAGTCAAGCAGTAGAACATGTTGAGCAACCACCAGGGTGGTTCTGCAGTCAACTGTTCTTGGAGGTTTTCCAGACCAGCATGAATAAGGCCTTAAGCAACATGAATTGACCCCATAATCAACCCTACTAGGTAGGAGATCTCCTAGACCCTTGTCGCCCAGACCATTCAGTGATTCAATGATTCTGTGACCTAAAATCCTTTCTAGAAGTAAGTTAATTCAAAGCTGTATTCCCCAATCTCAGCTGAACACAGCACCAAGTAGTTGGTTCACCTTAGGAGCTTTGAGCAGGAGATCTCAGCTGCAGCTCCATGTGAGCAGCCTGATTAGGAACAAGAAACTTAACGATTATTGTATTGCAGTAATGGCTTTCGTGCTTTTTGAGGATGGTGAATGGACTTCTAAATACTTCCATCCACAGAGCTTATTACAAATCTATGCACCTTGGGCTGGGGAACCTGATTTTCTGCATAAGGAGAGAGTCTATTCAGTGTTGCTCTTTAAGCAGAGGAAGAGAATGGTCCTCAACATACACAGAGGTTCTTGTGTGTCTCCACTGAAATGAACAGTGAAACCACCATCATCTGTCTAGACAAGCAGGGGGTCAATGGGGCTTGACTGAAGAGCTTTTAGCCACAGTAGTAAAGGAGTGGGCTGTCACATTAAAGCATTTCTACCTGCCACATGCTTGGTACAGAAAGAAACATGACTACAAACAAAATGTTCTTACATTATACTGTCAGAAGCCTATTTTTTGCTACTCTCATTCTGACAGGATAACTTGTAGACTACTGTCAGTGGAGGAATTGAGGATGGGGAAAAGTTTGATCAAGCATAAGGTTATGTGCATTTTTCCATTACAGTTTAAAAACACGAAAATGCCAAACAAATCTCAGGAGGTGCTCTGGCAGGGACTCTCAAAGCTTTGCAGCTGGTACTTTATTATTGTAAATGATTTTGCTATCTATACCTTTATCAAATTAAAACTTTTCTACTTCTGTTAATAGAACATTTCCTCTGTATCTACAAATATTGTGAAGATTATCCCTGTATCACCTCTGTCTGAAATGTTTTCCTGTAAATTTTGGCTTCTGGCAGGAGTGAAGAGAGAATTTTCATCCACAGTATGAATAGCTGGACCTATTTGCAGAGCAGCAGCTGATGCTAGTGAAAATCGCACTAGAGTGTGACTTTGGAGACATGGGTTCAGTTTCTGGCACTACCACTGTTCTGCTTGGTCTGCTTATTTGCCAAGTGTCCCTCCCTATTTCCCTTGCTGTAGGGTGGAGTTCATGCTAACTTTCTTTTGCGAGACTTTGGAAAAATCAGATTTTAAAAAACAGCATATGAAGGGTTTCACTAATTATCCTATCCTGTATGCTGTTTGTTGTCGTCCCCTGCTTGGTGCTATTATACGCCACAGGAAGGCGTTATTAGAATATTGTGTACGTTGTTGGTAGAAGTAAAATGAGAATGTGGTGATGAAACAGATCTAAATATCAAGTGCCCTTCAGCCTGGGACCCAAGCAGGATGACTAAGAATAGCAAGACTGTTCCTAGCTGTTTACAGACATTACATATAAAAACATTTCTATTTGCAAGCAGCATAAAGGTTAAAAATTGTTAGTATGTATCTATACTAATGCTAGAGTTTATTTCCCTGTTTGGTGGCACATTTGCCCTGCCAGCTCAGAGGCAGTGGAGCTACTCAGTACCTAAGGATCAGTCTCACTGTTCCATTCAGCCAGCATTTGTGCCTTGAGAAAGGAAACACAGTGTGTTTGTCAAATAGACTGACCATGTGTTGGTGGAGTATTGCTGTATTCTGTTTGGTTTTGCTCTTTTGGTGTCAGGTGATAATGCATGCAAGGATATGTGAAAAATCTCCTAGCATTTTGTTGCTTTATGAAGTCTTCTGTAAAATGGACTAGCCACCTTACCTCTTGCCTCTCCAGTAAATGCAGCTCGGAACATCCTGCCTGTATCATGTTGCTAGACCAAGCCTGATAGTATCTGTCTCTTATTGCCTCATTAACTTGTGAGCATTAGAACAAGATAAAAATGCCCTGCAGCCCCTTATCTGATGATTGTTGTAACCTTCTGAGTGCCATTAGTTTAAGTTTGCAATCAAATGCTTCCCCTGGGTATAAGGAGCACTGATTAAACCTGAAGTGTCCCCAGAGGCTTTTACAGCTGTCATGGGGGCGGTGGCTGCCCCTTTCCAAAAGGAAGAGCGGGACTGGAGGTCCCGGTGGGGCGGCCACTCCGCAGACCTCCACGTGGCTGCCCCAGCTGTTCCGCTTTGCCTAATGAATTGTTTTACAAGGAGAGGCTGGATATTGTCATCACGAGCTGCCTTCCCCAGGGACTGAAGCCAGCCTGATAATGACTAATGTTAGTGATAATAATTGAAGTGTGATGGCTCTCCAGGGACTTGCACACGGGTAGAACTGTCAGGCACTTGTGGCTGGTACAGTCCCATGAATACCTCAGAAATGCTTTTTAATTGCTTGACTTTCATAACTAGTTCCCATATATCTGCTGCAGAAACACACATTTTATGGGGGGAGGGAAAAGAAGCTGAGGACTCTGCTGTGACCCTTGGTTTACACATGTAGTTTACTGCCCTGGCATGTTTCTAATGAGGATGCCTGTGTGTTCTTCCTCTCCTCTGGTCTTGGTGCAAGTCTGTTCGGTGTCTCTGCACAGGCATGTACAACTGATTTCATCTGAATGTACCTTTTATTTTATGTCTAAGCACTGTCTTCTATGATACCGATTGTTGATGCATAGAGATTGTACTTATAAAAGAAGGCAGTAACTTTATTTCAGACCATCAAAGGATCACTGGTATTAATAGCATGGAAGTAATTATAGCTATTTGCGTCTTGTTAGACATTGAAAACTGCATATAAGATAGAATAAAAATCCTGTAAAAATGTAGCACATCCATGTGTTCCAACAGGTGTGGAGTTTATGGCTGTGAGATTTTGGGAGTTTTGGACAGAGAAGTGACCAATCTATATAAAATTGAGTGTTTTGTTGGTTTTTTTTGTTTTTGTTGGTTTTTTTTCCCCTGAAAATTTTCTCCACTGAATACAGCAGTGGGCTTGAGGTAAAAATAGCTGGCATGGTGAACTGTGGTCCTGACTTCCAGGATTGCCTTTTTGTGTGAGGGTGTGGTCTTTTTGTTGGTTTGGGGTTTTTGGTTGGTTGGTTGTTTTTTATTTTGTTACTGAACTAAGAGCTTTTGTGACTTGCTTTGCTATTTATGAGGCTGGTCTTTTCTGAGAGTCTGTAGAGTGAAAATAACAGGTCTCCTCTGTCTCGGGGTTTTCTTGGACAGAGGAAGAATGAAATTCATATTGCTACTACTTGAGGAAGCTGCGAGAAAAGAATGGATTTATTCATGAAGCTGAGTGGCCAAGAGGGGGAGCTTGGAAGAGAGACAGGAAAGGGGAGACCTTGCCAAATGGAAAACATTTTCTTCGTCCTGGCTGTTGACGGTGCTTGGAAGTATATATTCACCAGATACCTACCAATTGCATAATACTGAGAGATAAAAGGACACACTGGCTGAAGGTAGAGTTTTTAATATTAGATTGATCATGAGACTGTGGAACAGATGTACAAGGTCAGATGATAAGACAGAAATGTGCAGGGAGGGGAAGGGAATGTACCTAATTTTTTGGTACTAAGTTTCATTTTTGTTTCATCTCTGTTTTTAGATGACTCAATTTAGCCCACTCTGAAGGATGAGTTAAAGTAGATCATACTTCTCTTCTGAGAAGACTGGAATTTAAACAGAGCAGTTCTCTCCAACTCTTTCAAAGCATCCTAAAAGGCTACTTTAGGAAATAGAGCCTGTAAATGAGACCCAGCATAAGCTGTGGGAAAGAGGTGCAGTTTAGAAAGTCACATGGAAAAATTTGATGATGTGGCTAGAAGGCTTCTTTGAATTATTTTTTTTGCCTGAATTCCATTGTTTAAAAACTATCTTTTTTAAGAGAAAAAAAAAAATCCTGTCTCACTGAAACAAATTAGTATTGATGGAGAATTTACTACATACCTATTGCTTACTTTGCTATTAAAAATCCAACTCTTGATCCTAATAGGAATTTCTCTGGGTGCTGACATGTTTGGAATTGTCTCCATCTGTACAGGGGGGTTTTGCTGTGGCTCTTGGAGTTCTACCTGAAGATCAGAAAAGAGTGCTTAATGCCATTGCCAGCAGAGTAAACATACTACCACTTGTCATCATATTCATTGCAAGTTTGTTTTTCACCTCCCCCCTCCAGTGAAGTGCTGGCTTTTAGAAATTTATTTTGGTAATAAAACATTACTTTATACTTGCCCGTGAAAGCATGTTTGAAGGCTGTTCGTGGATTCTTTTAAAGTGTTTGGGAGATTGTTGTTCCCTGAGCACACTGCAAACTGTTAGCATAATTAAGCCTGATGAAGTAACACGCAGAAAGTTAAACTCATAACTTTCAGCAGTTAACTTAGGCTATTAAAATGCGGAACTAAACCTGTGATTGGCATACTGTAATTGAGCTGTCAGTCCCGAAACGTTATGTATTGATGGGCTCTGATTCTAAGAAAATGGGTGAATTTATTCTTTCAGAAATTTCATTCTTGCCGAAATTTATTCTCACCTCAATGTGACCAAAAAGTTGTGTTTACTACTTATTGGTTGTAGGTCTTGACAGTAAACCTAAAGGATATAGTTCAGTTATTTTTCTGTGATTTATTTTACAACTTTTTACTGTAATTGAGGAGATTGGAATAGGAAATTCTGTGCTGCATAAGTAGAGGTGGTCAATTAATAGTTTAATTTTGAGGAGATATTTTTAGTGAATGGTTGCTCCAGCACAAGTGTGGAGGTAGTTGAAAGGCATCTAATAACCAATTAGGCAGTTTTCGCTTGTGTGTTGTTTTGAGCACTGTTTTAGTGAAAGCTAGAGATGCTTACCATAGTAAAGTTCAGCAGAATGTATTTTCTCTGTAGAAATTATTTTACATTGATAGAGCATTTCCATATGGAGAGCTTTCTGCACTACACGGCATATATCCACATATTGTTTAAACTGCACAAAGTGCCCTTTATTTTGATGTCAGTATACACTGCCATGTAAAATCTGGCTTTCCAGATATTTTGTGATCTTTTACAAACATCTGTGTTATAAATAGTGTAAGTCTCTCTAAGTCTTTCCATGACATCTCTAAAACCTGTTACATTTTAAAGCTTTCTAGGTTCAGCAGCAATTCAACAAATACTAGCTCCCATTTTCTGCAAGTTAAAATGTAGCTTCTGTTTTCTCACCCTAGGGTTTAATCTCTGTTCTACTGAACCAGGTAAAGACAGGTTTGGTCAGTATCTGGAAAGGGATCGGTGAAGAGCCCAGGTGTTGCAATAAGCAGTGTTGGTGCCCTTCTCCCGGTGGGTTGCTGAACTGTTATCCTGTGGTAGCTCTAGAGGGCTCTCTGCTGTTGGAAATGTTTCCAATGAGTTGTATGACAAAGGCCTTGATAACCTGTTGGTCATTAAATAACTCATAATGCTTTTTTTGCGAATGCTAACCTCATTGTCATCAACAAAATACAGCATATGCAATTAGAATCTAATTTTCTCCAGTGTCAATTAGAGATCTCATTTTTATTGTGAACTGTGTTCTGCCCTGCACGTAAACAGCTGTCACTGAAGTTACAGCATTTAAGTAGCGTAGGAAGTAATCTGTGGATGCGGTTTGCGAAGTTCCTTGTATAAATTACTAGAAGTATGATGTTATCAGCACTGACTACGTGTGCGAAAAAGACAGGAAATAATTAGCCCAGCCTTTATTGTGACCATGCAGTTCATTACTGTAGTAACCTTAGAAGTATATGGACATTGTTATGGGAGCGTTAGAAACAAAGGTCTAGGATGGGTGACTACATGAGACAGGATGGAAGTATGAACAGTAGTTTTCCGCAGAATAATAGGCATTTCTTGTCAAGTTGTATCAGGTGGCATTTAGAAAGGAAGAAATAACTATGTAATTTTTTCAAAATTTTATTTCTGAATCCTTCCTTTGGGTGTTATACAGGGACGTGAATCCCAGTTCTGCTTTGGTGGATGTGCAGTATCATGCTGGGTTCAACTGGGTATTCTGTATTGGTCTTTATTACATTAAAATGGACTTTAAAATGGTTAGTTGGAAACTGAGTCAAGCAGTTAAAGGGTGTCATGCTGTGCTCTCTGTTGTAATACTAAGTTCTAGTCTCTTCTAGTTTTGTAGGTTTGCTTTTCCACGTTCATATGTTGCGCTGATGGGGCATGGCGTAAGGGAAGCTGATGGCTTGGGGAGCTAGCTGGTGATGTTTTAGAGGTTGACATTGGGCGTAAGAATGCAAAGCAGTTGAGTAGGTAAGCCCTTTCCTTGCATGTATGTGCAAACATAAGCAGCAGTGTGTAATCACTTCAGGGCGAATGCTGATGTCTTATACATAGCCAAGAAAAGCATTTACTGACTGATGTGAATAACAACAGTTTGCATCTCCTGGAGCAATTGTCTTCAGTTTCAGAAAGCCAGTGCTGCATTGCTTTCACTTGGTTGTGTTTCGAAAGCTGTAAAGGCTAAAAGTAACTAGAAATAACATCTCTGAAAACTGTAAGGGTAGAAATAACATCTGTGAAGCCTAGAAATAACTGCAGCATCATTACAGATTATATTCTCCTACACGTTTGGATAGAATGGGTTGGATGTCCATTATGGATGGTGCTGCAGTTTTCTTTATGATGAGGAGCTTATGTATTGAGGGAGTGAAAATACTGTTGAATTTGATGCTCAGCAAGCTCCCCAGTAAGAACATGTGCGAGTGTCCTCTTTTACCTGCTCTGTGGTGAGTTCTGTCTTGTGTACTCTGCAAAGCCCTCACTTGAAATCACTTTTGTGAATTTACTGTTGAAAATGGGAGAGGTGAAGTATGGCTAGATTCAGGAAGGGAACAAGTTGTTTTATTCCATTGGCAACATTTGCAGTTTCCCAAGCAGTGATGGCTGGAGGAGCTGGCTGCTGCTGAGAGCCACATCTTGATTAGATGCTTGGGCATGTTGTAAAATCCAGTGGTGTCTGCCAGCGTGGAAACCCTCCTTATACAGTGAAGGAAAGGTATTCAGAAATCTTTTCTGTAGATTCTGTTTTTTCTGTTCCTCTAGGAGCTCCTTTTATAGTAGGAAAAATATGCTGAATTACCCTTGTGTGCATAAAACACAAACTAATAACAATTAATCTATTGATTACTTTTTTGGGTAGTGAAAAGATGTTTCTTCCAGGATTCTTTTCCCCATGCCATCCCTGACTTCAAACACCTGCAACACACAGGTTCTGGTCGTAGATGAATTCAAACACTCATTCCTCCTAGCATTTTGGATGTATTTATTGCATGTACTACATCTCTTCATGTCTGACCACTGAAATTTGAGAGGAAATCATATCTTTTTTTATTTAAGGGTATGGGCTCTACTAGTTTAGTTGAAGTGGGAATCTTATATCGGTTTTAATACACTAGTCAAATTTTTGCATAATAAGTTCTTAAGCAAATTAAAACCTTGTATGCAATTATTGGGCTTGTGCTTGTAAATTCAGAGGGTAAATGTAGGTGTAGCTCGTTTTAAACTACATAGGATTTTGGATTATTATTTGAAATGTATTTTCGAGTAATTGTGATTGAACTGAAATAACTTCTGTGAGATACAATGTTGTGGAGTGGCATTTGCATTCTCTATTATTTATGCTTTGACTTGTTAGTTTTGAATACTTTCCTAGTCAGTTAATAATCAGAGTACTGAAGTCACTGAACACAATGTCTCATAAGTGTCTCAGAATTAGTGTTACAGAAATGCTCTCAATGTGTTTAAACACGCTTCTGTCTATATTCCGTATAACACTGTACATTGTTAAACTCTGTCAGTTTTGAGGTCTAAATGATTTAGAAAGAAATGAACTGAAGATATCGTTTTGGCTATTTCATCTGCCTGAGGGACATTCTTGTTGTTCAGAGGATTAAAAAATACAAGCCCTATGTTTACTTCCCCATTGAGCTGTTTGGAAAAGTCACTAAATGCAGAGGGGGAGATAGTGAAAGTTACTTGGCACAAATTTGTATGGAGAAGAAAATCGAAATAAACATCTTCTGTAGTCTTCAGTGCCTAGTTGTTTTATGGTTAGTAACTGTGGTGGGTAAAACTCAGGTAAATAGGAGCGTGAGATCGCTATACAGCGGAAAGGGATACAAAGAAAGTGTTTTTCACCAGTGGTGGCCTTGAACCTTCAGAGGCCTGTATATAAGCTTTATGGTATCCGAAGCTGTATCCTAATTGCCTTAAGATGTATGAAGTGCATGTATAAGTCTTTCCACTTCAAGGTCTGCTTTTTACAGGGTACTCCATTTCTTTGTTTAAAATAGTAGAGCAGTGATTTTTCTTGTTTGTTTGTTTTTTGTTAGCCATTTCACTTTCTGGTAATGCAGCAGCATTGCTGAGCTTGTGTGTCTTTTACTTTGAACGTACAGTGGCAGTGTTTGTTGCATTTTAAAACCAGTTCAGCTGAAATGATCATAGTGAAAACAATTTAAAGGTTGTAAGTCTGCAGTTTTCCAAAAGCTGAACTTTTTATGTAAATGTGTATATTAGTGTAACCTGGCAGGTTTTTTTAGCGCTATTCTGAATGTTGTATTGGAACTTTAAAAAAAAATGCTGCTTTTTATGTCTTTTAAAAATTATTTTGACCTAGTTTCACCACATCACCTGCTCTGTTTAGGGAACTTTTTAGGCCAGACCATGCCCTGAGCCATCAGGGTGGTAATTCTCTAGTTACAAGGGGTGGCAGCGCCTAGTCTCTGAAGAGCTGGCATGTGAATGCTTTTATGCCCTAAATCTATTGATCACACTACGGTCACCGCAGTGCATTTCCCAGGCTGAAGTTGCAAGCTCTCTGGTCTCCAGGTTGCCTGCTGCTTCCCTGTTAGAATTCAGTGTGCCAGACCCACGGCACCCCCGTCTTTCATGAATGGAATTCAAAAAGACACTTACATTTCCATAAATAAATTAGGAATTCAGTGGCTTCTTCCGGCTAATCAGGGCAGGCTGATAAACCTTGCTAGCTGTTTAATAAATGAATTGTGACTGATTACCTATTAATATGGACGCCTCAGGAATTCACCCTGGGGGAAGCAGAGCAGTGAAATAGAGAGGGGCATGGCCCCCTGGGAAATCAGGGCTTCATGTTTGCAGCTTAAATATCTCTGTGAAGTATCAATAAGGAGGTAATTGAATTTTGAACACAAACATGAGCGCCGGATGGATGAAGGAGAGGGGGGCTCTGATCATCTCTTCATGCCCCTTCATACTCCCCTCCCCTTTCCCTTAGAGACCACTCTAGTGAAGATAGATGCTAAATCCATTAAATAAAGATTAGACTCTGTCGTGGTAGAAAATGGCAGCTTAGCTAGATCCCTGGGCAAATTGGGACCTTTAGCAATACAGAAAATTAAAATATACATTTTTAACAAGTGTGCTGTCGACACAGTAATAATGACTGTGTGGCTTGTGGGGTTTGCTCACCTTTCAGATCTGCTTTTGTTTGGTTATATCACTTGCTCTTGTTTTGAAATCAGCCTGCTTGGTCTCTCTGAAGCAGAGAAGACTTAGGGGAAGGAAGCTTTTTTTTTTTTCACCACCTTGCTTTCTGTCTTAAGTACTTTTTCTTGGCTCTTGCACTTGTAATAGTATAGATGATCAGTACTCTTATATTTGAATATGGAAATAATTAACTTTGGCTCCAGCATGCTCAATCATGTATCCTGAAAAGTAGTTGGAAATAGTCTAGAAGAAGGATAAAAATTGTACCAGAGAATGAAATGTAAATGTAATCAGTTTGGGGTTTTTTTTGTGTGTGGTTTTTTTTTTTTTTAAAGGGTTTTATTCTCTAAGCACATGGCTTTGCTTTTTATTTACTCCAGATTAATTTTGCTGAGCTCTACATTTATGAGAAAGATTAGTATAGAGGTGTGCACTCTAAAATGTAGAGTGTTTAGCTGTGTTTTTACAACCCATTGTATGACAAGAAAGAAGTAGCCTTTAATGGGTGACATTCTTCCTTTGTAATACTGTGTTAGACATAGAACGCCATCAGGCCTCTGATAGGACTTCCATGTCCTATCCTCTGTTGCAGAAAGTCAGCAGGTCCTCCTGGGTTTTGCAGGCAAAACCTCATCTGCCTCTACAAGTAGGGGGACCAATTGCCATACTAGAGAGGCTGCTCCTCTTTTTCCACAGAGCAAAATCCAAAATTGTTTGTTTAACATTTCTTAATGATAAACTAGCCTAAACTAATGTGTTTCTGGGGAAAATTGCAGTTTCTTCCTTCTATAAATGTTTCTCTTTAGATAGTTTTGAAAATGCTGAATTACAGTGGACTGAGACAGTGGTGGCATGGGGACTTAAGTCTGTTCTTCCATGACATCTCCCTGACAACACACACCACTTTCCTCTCTTCAAAATACTCTCAAATTTTTAGCAGTCATGCCTGGAAAACACTTGATGCTGTATCCTCAACTTCAGCTGCTAAGAACTGAACCCAGCATCATCATCTTTGGTTTAGGAAGAACAAAAGTGGATATTAAGTGTAAGTATTAATTGGTCCATTCCCGAGACAGTAATGAGCATAGTGGGAATGTCTTCGCTTCCACTAACTCAGGGCTGCTGCAGATGTGGGAAAGGTTTTCTATCTGTTTCCCAAACTATCATCTGCTTCCACATCTGAGCAGTTTACTCACTCGCCTTTTGTCAGAGGGTTTTAGAGTTGGGAGTATTTGTATTCTTTCATCCAGCCATGCTTCTAGCAAGCAAAAAAATTCTAAGCTGGCTCAGCCTCAAGGATTTTCTTTCATGGTGTTGACACCAAATTGAAAATGAGCAGGTACCACCACTTAGCTAAATGGCAGTAATTGATTGTGTGTGTGTGCGTTCTGTAGCCAGTCTCAATTTAAGAAGAAGCCAATTGTCAAGTCTCCCTTGGTAAAGGTAGATTACAGCTTGGGGTTTACCTTTGGCCAAGTATGTTGATCATGGGCCCCTTCTCCTTGGGACTCCCTGGCTTTGCCCTCTTGCAAGGGGACAGTTCCTCTCCTGAACCTCACCCCTCTGCTAACTATTTATAACCCATCTAGTTTCCTTTAACCTTGGCTGGCTCCTCTCGAAGAAGTCACCAGTACCTTGACAGCCTATGTCCTTGTTTCTCCCATGCTACTGGCATCCTTAGCCTTACTGTGTCACCTGTCCCTCTGCCAAATTTTGGAAATTTTTCTGCTCTGTTCTTTCTGCATGTAAACTTAGACTGATTTTCTAGCTCAGGAGTCTTCCTTTGTGTATCTCAAATTAAAAAGGAGACTCTTGCTAGTTTGTTCTGTAGCTTCTTCTGAAAACAGGCATGTGCCAGGAACCTCAAAGCTTATGGCTTTCCACATATTAAGGCACTTAGTGATGCAGCATTTTAATTAAATTAACCAGAATTCGTAAATTGTAGATAGACAGATTTTCCAGATCATCTCAATATGAGCTTTTAGAGTGATCAACACTCTCCTGGTGTTTAATCCATCAGACTGCCATATGGAGTGTTGAAGAGCAGAATATCTGTTTATTTACAATTGTTGTTTTTTCATCAGCCAGTGTGATTTTTGTATTTGAGGACCTGGGAGTGCAATCTGTTGCTGCATCTCTTATATGAATTACATCAAACCCATGCCAGACCCCATTTTGTGTCTATCCCTCTTTTTTACTGAATCCAGGTGATCCAATAGGCTGTTTAAATAGCATAATAGGCAAAGAGGGTAATTCCATCAGGTTGTCCAGAAGTTCTCTGGTTCTATTATCACAAGAGGAATGTCCTTTATGAGAATTTACAGATATCTGTAACATCAGTGGTTTCTGCAAACATTGAGACACTTAGTGAAGCTTTGCGATTTGAATGACCAGAATATAAGTTATAATTCACAAAAGTCAGAAAGTTGTTCCTCATCTTCAAGATTAAGCTGGCCTTTTATTATTCACTCTGTATTAATAAATACTAGTCCTCAAATTCTAGGATATTTTCTGTGTTGGACTTCTTAGCAATGGAAGTTACCTGTCTCTTCAAAGTAGTGGTCTGTTCCATTTTATTGTGACATACAAGTCTGTTTCTACTCCTTTAGCTGAATGAACACTGCCAGTTGTTGGTCTTTCCAGTGGGAAAAATACTCTTTAAGCAAGAGGAAAAGAAGCTGCTTGTCTTGTGAGTTTTTCATTGCTGTCTTCAGAAAGAAGTATTAGCTATTACAATGGGCCCACTGCAGAAGTATGTTTTGCAACGTAGACATCAAGTTCTTCTCATTCAAATCTAATTTAAGATAACTTTCACCTGTCAGAGCACCCCAAGCTCTCAACAGGAGTAACATGCAGTCATTTTTAACCATCCAAACATTTTCATAACTACTGGATTATTTGCTTTCTTGGATGCATTGACAGTGTGGGGAATAAGATGTACTTAAGACAATTTTTATCTCAGTTTGAGGGAAGGTGTGAAGAAGAGGGAACTATTGGTATGTGGTGGTGATGATGATAAGTGGAAAATGGTGGTTTCTCACCTCTGTTAGAGTAATCTGTCATCATCAATGCCATCTTATCCAGCAGATGGCATTGAAAATATACCTGCTGCTCACTCTTCTTGCTAAGCAGTGCATTAACTGGAATCTGAAATCCTACAGGCTGTGTTCTTCCGTTTTCTCTGGTGTGTAGCTGCAGATCACTTCCTAATGAGGATTTTGAGTGCACCCTGCCTAGTGGGTAGAATGAAAGCCAGCACATCCATGGATTATTGAGAAAGGAATTTAAGGCTGGTGTGCTGTACCTGCAACAAAATCCCTTTTCAGTATTTCAAAGTCTTCTCTTTCATGACTTCCATTCTTTGTCTGCCAGTCCTCTTTGCATTTGTGTCATGTGGGTAATAAGCAATGATCTTTCAATAAGCTCAGCACCAAAGGCAATGTTAAGCACTCATCCTTTTGAGTAGTCCTATGGTACTCACTAGCTCAGACCTGCTCCTGGATTCCCAGAGAGGGCACAAGTTGTCAAGCCAGTGGCAGCATCTGTCCCAGTGAAGGGCATTTCTTAGGCTGGTGACAGTAGGAGCCTGTAGGCCCTTTGCATGTGGGTCACTGGGAGGAGGAGTCATTATGGATGTTGATTATATTTAGAGTGGATATCAATTAGCGTCTGATTAAATCATGGGGACAGTGGGATGTAGATATAGTATAATGATTCAAGTGGTACCTGGCTATAGCAACAAAGCTGAGAAGTGAAAAATCTTTGTTAGGCATGAAGAGAACATCAGTCTGTAGTACTTTATCTTTGTTTCCTGTCATCTTTGTATTATTTTATCTTTATTCTTTTCAGTAAATGTGCTGTTTAATATAATTTCTGTACAAGCATTACTGTACTCATGCAGGGTGGTGTTTTGTTAGTCCTGAGCAGCCAAATAATCTGAAAGAAATGATAAAAATTATGTACATGAAACACAGCTATTATGTGGAGTTAGCATGAATGCCCACATCAGAACTATGTAGCATGACTCTGTTTGCCTCATATTGTTTATATACTGTTCTGTATTGTGACTGTAAGTTAGCAACATACCCATTTCAGAGTATTTAGACCACACTGGGAGCCAATGACCACTGCTACCCTTCTACAACCTATGGGATTAAGAATGCCTTCTGCCAGCCTCTTCATTTCATTTATATCTGAGGACCTGAGTAGATGCAGAAACTGGAGCTTTTTACTCTCTCCTCCTCCTATTCCAAACAAATTGTCTGTGATCCTGCTTTTGAGGACTGTAAACACTGCTGCGGTGTTGTCCCTCATTTAGACTTGTGACCAAGTGTAATATTTGACTGTACAGTATGTCCAGGCATCCAAGCTATAATCTAAATCACCTTTCATTTTTCTATGTAACACCTATGGAACAAAATGTTTTCTATCTATCCACACAGTTCTCATCCAGATTCTTATAATATTACACCTTTTCCAGACCTCCCTCACTCTGATCTCAACTAATCTTGTTCCACTGGCACAGATGAGCTCATCTTTTTGACTGTCATCAATTTCTCCATACATTTCTCCACACACTTCAGTGTTCTATTAAACCACTTTTCTTTCTCTTCATGTTTTTTTGGTGCTTTATCTAATATATTGCATCAGCAACAGAAAGACAATAGACACTTCTGGTCTGTCAAGAATGCAAATTGCTATGAGCCATTGCTGTGTTTTCTAAGAAACTAGTTTCCCTGCATGCTTTGGAGGCATAGTCTGTAAACATCCAGGGAGGTGGCTTATCCTCCTTCCACCTGCTCTACGGTATGTATAGAAATCCTGATAACTGTTAAGATGTGTGATACTTGTCAGCATTGTCTCATTTAACTGTGTACCTCTGTTGCCTGTCTGTGTTTATATAATGTCTCTCCTAAACCCCTTAGGGCAAAACCAACTTGTTCTCTGTACAAACGTACACAGTGTAGCACAGTGGGTACTTGATCAACAGCAAGAACTTCTAGATGTTAAAGTAATTATTCAAGATGTACATCAGCATTGCTAGCTGGGTGTATTTATTTAAAGGTATTTGTCAAGCTCACATTCTGGCTGTTTTCTTTTGTTTTTGTTGACACTTTGAACATTTGGCTTCCTCTACTTTGTCATTACATATGCTAGCAGCAGATATGTGTGGAATAAACTTTGGAGTATTCCTTGAAGGGCTTTGATGACATAAAAATAGTCTTCTGCAGGAGTGTTCAAGGCTCTTTTGAATGACTGCTGAAGAATGTTCAAGGAAATGCCACAAAAATACATGCCTGACGTTTGGGATCAGTGTCTGAAGCTGTTACCTTTTGAACTCTACCTGAACTTTCCGTATCAGGAATAGAACCATTTGAAGCTGTACATGCAGTCAGACCTTAAATAAGCTGAACTGCTGTTTTGGAGACATTTTTATCTTTCTGTAGATTTATGTCAGGTTCTCAACTTCAATCTGGAACCTTAATTTAGTTGGCATGGATCTAAGCCTTGGATCTAAACCACTGTTCATGAGATAAGATGGGATTTCCTGGTTTCATAATAATTCTATTCCCTCAATCTTGGAACTTGACAGAGAAAGATATATACCAGTTTGTGGGTGGGGGAACCTGATGGATGGATGGATGGGTCACATCACAGGAGAGACTGCATCAGGGATAGAAACCAGGTTTCCATTTGGAGGCTGAGGTGCTCTATGCTGGGGCATGCTGTCATTCTAGCCCAATAATTGTATCTATCAAAGAAAACTTTACCTATGAGTAACACAACTCTTGTATTTGTGGTAATGCTTTCTGACACCAAAATGATATTGTTAGAACTATAATCAGAAACAGAAGAGGACATACTTCGAAGTTCAAACATGGCAACAGATGGTCACAGCTTTGCCTTTTCTTCTGTGATAAAATAGAAGGGAGAGAGTGGAATAAAATTGCTTCTCTGGACCTTTATTTTCTATATAAATTGCAGGCTGCTTGAAGGGCCATAATACCTTTAATTTTTTTTAATGTCATGTACTTAAATAGCAACATCTTTTTTTAAAAAGTTGTAAAGTAATTGTAATTTGCTGTTACTTCTGCTTAGGTAAGTCTGAGAAGGTTAACAAATTAAGCATGATCTTTGTATGCATTTCTAACCACAGAGTTTTAGTTAAACTACATTGATGCAGTTTTTTTCCTTAAAGGTTTGCCATTTCTGTAGTTCAGTAAAGAGTAGATTTCAAAATAATTGGCATAAATTGAGTTGTATACAAGGTGATGACACAAGGATCTGGACTTGGACCAGCTTCTTTTATAGCCTTTTGTACTGGGACTGGTAAGAATAGTTATGCTAAATTGCTCTGCTATTTTGTATGTTGGGTTTTTTAATAGGATTTTTATGCTTCTGAACTAAAAACTTGCTATTTGGCAGAATTTTCATGACAAAACTATTTGAACTTGCCAGAGAATTTAGTTACACAAAGTAATTGGAGGTTGTGTGCAGTTGGTGAATGTGGCAGCATTTAACCATGTTTTGCATGTACCCCTCAAGCCTCCTGAGCTCCAGGGATGGTCCAGAACAGCCAAGTGGAAACACAGTCCCCAGCAAGGTGAAGCAGAGTGGATTGTTCTAGCCCTGTATGTCTTCAGGCTTGAGTGAATCTTCAAGACGCAGCAAATTATTGTCCTGTTTCCTATCTCTTCTGCTTGACTTTCATAATTGTTTGTGCTTTACAACCTATATTTCTGTATAAGGTTTCATTATGTCTTCCCAGAAAGGAAGTAAGTCTCATTCTCTGTTTTGTAACTTCAGATACTGTGTCTCTTTAGGGAGTCTTTTGGTAGGAATAATTTTGAGATAGTGTGAAACACACCATTCACTTCTAGAGAGACACTTACAAATCAAGAGATTTCTTCATGAGAATGTGGGGAAAAAAAGTGGATCCCTTTGATTTGGAAAGGTAGCACAGTTATTTTACATATTTACAACTGAGAAGATAAATTGAAAATTCCTATTGACTCCCAACCCTGAAAAGAATAAGAGAAGAGGAATTCAGAAAAAAAATAATGGAAGCCAGTCAGATTAAAAGTAGCAAAAAATAATGCTTTTTACACAATGAATACTTTGATGTGGAACTTTCTGCCAAATTGGAATGTTTTTTTTTTCTTTTTAGACCAAGTACTTAACAGCTGTTGAAAAGGCATCAGGCAATTAAATGGATGATGAGAACATTGCTAGTTAGAACAGAATAAAATCTAAAATTAAGTAGGAAATACCAACTGCTTCAGGATATGAAACAAGCACTTTAGGAAGAGGACGAATCTTTTAGAGTGTTTATTCCATATGTCTTCATAATGGGGTTCCTTGCTTTTATGTGATGCTTCTGATATTGGG
The DNA here is from genome assembly GCA_013400335.1 of Eurystomus gularis. Taxonomy (NCBI): domain Eukaryota; kingdom Metazoa; phylum Chordata; class Aves; order Coraciiformes; family Coraciidae; genus Eurystomus; species Eurystomus gularis. The sequence continues at coordinate 227,773 of VZZY01002899.1, forward strand.
TGCAACCAGAGAGGATACCTGGCTGGGTAGGTCACTGATTGGCCCCTGCTCTATCCTTTCCTGTGTTCACTTAGTGTTCATGACTACAGACCTGACAGATTCTTGTTTAATAGAAAATAACATTTCTACAATCTTTTTAGCAACTAGTCTTAGATCCTATCTATTAATAGGATTTTATATATAAGATTTTTAGTCAGTGATACAGAATGTAAATTCAGAGCATGCTCTGAGTTACATCTCTAGAGAGAACATTATTATTCAACCTTTTTGGGGGCATCCCTGGTGGCAGCTCCACAGAGCAGGTGGCCTGCATGGCACAAGCACACAGGGAGTCAGGAGCCTGTGTCTTATCAGAGCATATAATCTAAAAATCACTCAGCTTGTTTCTGTCTCCTGGGGAGATGACAACGATGACACAGGACTCATATGCTAAAAACTAATTGTTAACCTGCAGAAGACGTCATTCAGCACAAATCCCAAGAGAAAAGGACTGGGTGATGGACGTTTCTGGGTAGCAGGCCAAGCTATCATTTGTTTTTCAACAGGTACTTCTCTGGGCTGCCTCAAGATTTTCACACCTAGTACCTGTCTTTGTTAAAAATAGAGATCATATTAATTTAAAAAAGCTTACAGTTTCTGTTTGGTAATGTATGCGTTATAAAACTTGAAGGAGCAAACAGTTCCTCCCCTGTCTCAGGGCACAAAATGCATTGACTCTTGACTATGGTGCTCAGGTTTCTTGGACCAAGAAGCAAAGCAGTGGCTAGGTGGAGGGTTAACGGCTAGGATACAGGAATATAGCAAGCAGGTAATACTTGGGAAAGGAATGTAGGATTTGCATATACATTTGTTGGTAGAAGCATGGCCAGTAGATCAAGGGAGGTGAGTACCTGCTTCTGCTCAGCAGTCATTAGACTGCATCTGCAGTTTTCCAGCATGAGCAAGACATTGGTAAACTGGAGTGAGTTCAATGGAGAGCCACCAAGATGATCAGCAAGCTGTAGCACTTGCCCTGTGAACAGAGGCCAAGGGAATGGGGCTTGTTCAGCATGAAGAAGAGGTGACTTCACAGGGAGCTGCTAGTGCCTCCCAAGGAGCTTATTGAGAAGATGGAGTCAGGCTCTACACAGTGCAGCATGGTGGGAGGACAAGAGACAACGGGCATAAACTGAAGCAAGAAGGTTTCTGACTGGATTAAACATAATTTTTTTTTTTTTCCAGTGTGGAGCAGTCAAGTATTGGAAGGATTGCCAGGAGAGGTTGTACAGTCTCCATCCATGGATGTTTTTAAGACTTGACTAGCTAAAGCTCTAAGCAGCCTATCTGTTCTGAACAGAAGGTTGATTGGAGACCTGCCAAGGTCCTTTCAAACCTGAATGATTCCCTGATTCTGTACAATTTTCCTCATATAATATTGTACGGTATACTTTCTTTAATCTATTCTGTTCTTGTAGATTAAATTTTCTTCATTCATCACTTTTTTCCTTATATCCTCTTTCTATTTATACCTCTTCTACTCTGCTGTGCCTTTCTACCTCCAAATATGACTGATAGTGACTGGAACATGGAGTCTTCTGGGTTCTCCTGGCTTCCAAAGTTTCTTCAATGCCCCTCAACCCTCAGAGCAATCTCACCAGTTATTAAATACATGGAGACCCCTCATAGCCATCACCATCTTCTACTTTACTTTCTGAGCTGTGTCTTATACGTGGTTTGCCATTGGTTTTGCTGCAGTGCCTCTGTTCTTTGTTTCCAGTAATGAAGAACACTAGTCCACTCATGAAGACAGTTATGTCACTGTATTCAGCTTTTGAAAGAGAAGAAAGTAATGGTAGACATGGCTTCAGAGCAGTAGTATGCAGGGACTGGGAATAAATGTGGAGAGATTTTTGGAAGCAAAAGAGTACCAAAGCTTACTGAGCTGCTCTCAGTAGACCTTCTGGAGTGAAAAATAATGTAGGGGTCTTTTTTTGTTTCGCTTTTTGTATTTCAGTAGTAACTGTTGACTAGTATGCTTTATTTCTTGGTTTCAAAGAACTGGAGTTTCTCCTGGCCACTAATCTCAGGAGACACCTACAAATTCTGACACCTTTGTATTTCTTGTATTTGAATCATGTCTTTAAGCTTTTCCTCAAAACACATGGGTACTAGAAGTGTGAGGGTGTTTATGAAAAATGTTGTCACATTTCCCCAGCAGTCTGGGAGGGTTTATTTTTGGGTGCGTCTTTTACATCTGCTTTTACAACTGGGCCTTGCCTAGGTGCCTTTGAGCTCATTAACAGCGAAATTTTAATAATTGTAGCAGAGTCTGCATTGTTTATATTTTAATATCTATTCCAAACATCCCTGAGTGGTATTACAATTTTGTTATCAAGTAAGTCAGACTAAAACTAGTGATAGTTTCTCTGAGTAACAAAAATTTTCCTGTGAATTTTAACTCTTCCAAATACACGTTTTTTTTTCCTCTCTATTCATTTGAACTTAACTCCATTTGGATGCTGTAAAAAGTGTAACACTTCTAAACTAGTACATTTCCTCGGGTGTCCTGTGACCAGCTTGGAGTTGGTAAAGATGGTTTTGTATTCCCTAAATGGTCTTCTAGACTTTCAAATATTCCTCGGCTCAGGGTATTATTTCCAGGAGAAGAGGATTATGGTGGGCAGAGCACATGAAACTAGTCAGTAGTATAACTGAAGAAGCTGGACTAAAGCAAGCAGTGAATATACTAGGAAGAATGAGGGTAGGGATGAGAGTGGTCATTAAAGAAAGTGCCTTTGATTCATGTGGAGGAGAGAATAAAATGATGGAGGCAATTGTGAAGGTTTTCTTCTTCAGCCCCCAAAGTGCATATTGCTGCTCTTCCATAATTCTAAGTAAGGTTGAGACTTTGCCCTTGGAACACTGGGATTCCAATAATTTACTTGTATTTGGTCATGCAGACTTTTTGCTTGGATTTTTGGAAGTTATGGAAGTCCTATGTAACTTAATGTGCTGTATTGTACTAATGGCAAAGGAATCTTGGGTTTACTTCATGTGTAGGTCAAATAATATTGTTCAATCATAAAAAGGGTGAATCTTCTCTTCACAGAGACCTTCAATATTGATAATTCATTGTCATATCAAGGGCAGCAATCATCTACATGGAAAAGTGTTTCAATAAGGAGTCTTGGGATTAGAAAATGTTTTTTTAAATTCAGTCTGCTTCTTAAATTAAAGACATACCTTTGGACAAATAAATACAGACTATCATAGTATGAGCTTCTTTGTCCAAATATCTCTTCCTACAAAGCTTGTTGATGGCAATTAGATTTTAAAAATTCAGCTCTGCTTCACAGCCCAAGCTGTTAGCTAACCTGGTGACAGGGGCTTGTTTTTGCCTTTTGGAGGAAGCTGTACCATTATTGAACAAAGAGCTGCAAGCCTCCTCTTAAACACGCCTTGATGTCTTCTGATTGGGTTTGTGTGCTCTGACTTGCATAACCATACAGCTTGTATCCCAACATTATTAGCCAAAAGGAATATAGGGACTTACATAATCATTACACGATTATTTTTTCTGTAACTGTACTGTAAATATGTAATTCTTTCTACTCCTAATAACTCTTAATCCCTTTGCTCCTATTGGCTCCTGGGCTCAGATTTTGCCATGGCCTGTGTGCCCCGGCCACTGATAAGACTTGAAAAAATTGATAACTTTCAAGGTTCACTTGCTTTGCTCCCAACCAGTAAATACCTGCTCCCCAGCATAGGCAGAGACACCACACCATGGTGCACTGCTTTGTGGGAGCTTGGGCAGTGCTTCTGCCTGCATGTCTTCTCAGAAGGGTATGTTCACCTCCAGAGACCTTTCATACCCAGCTGTGTGTGTATATTCTCCTGGCTTCTTCCTGTGTTTTATGTTCAAGAGTTATGCTCACTGTGGTGAGGAAACTTAAATCATCAAGAATTCTTGGTCCAGCGCAGGGGTTGGGAAGCCAGGAAGAAATTATTTTTCTTTTGGTACAAGCAGGTAGAAAAAAAACTTTTAGAGTTCTTCTCGTTAAAACATTTCCTGTTTCTGTCCTGCTGTTTACCTCCAGCATCTGTGGGATTTGGTGGTCAAAGCTCTCCCAAGCTGTAGCTGTTCCAGTGATAATTTACGTTAATAAAGTCCCTTTCAGGTATACTTAAACATATCTTCAACTTTGATATAAAATTGCCTTTCATACTGTTTTTAATATTAGAAGCATAACTTGAATTCTTTCTTTAAGCTTTATAAAACACTTGAACATCCTTTTTTCTGTGCTTAATTAGCTTCATGAGTCAGTGCCTGGTCTTAGGTCTTGACATTTTTGGCATGTGAAATTTTTTTCTGTACTTGACCTTGGCTTTATTCCAGAATAAATATTTTAAGCTGCTAGTTGTGTGGGGGTTTTTTGTCTTCAGTCTGAGACTAGGGGGCAGGCATAAGCAGCACTGAGAGAAGTGAACTGTATAAACCACAATTAGAATTGCAGTGCACAGGTGTCTGAAGATCTTACACAATTGCCAAGCTATTTGTTTCTCAAATGAGAGGGGCTTTGGGAGTGTATTTTGGAGAATACAGGGAGCAGAAGGCCTTCCATTTGGATGTTAGGGTTGTGGGTTTGGTTTGTTTGTTTTGGGTTGGTTTTGGTTGGGGTTTTTTTTTTTCAAATTCTCATTTGAATTCTTCCAGACTTGATATATTTGATATCTTTACAGAACCAGCATAATGAATGATTGAAAGTGATCTACTGCAACTGGTGATGGAATTTATAACTGCCTTCAGATAGAAATCAGCATTTAACAATAAAAATCTCAAGTTTGGCCATGTGGTTTTAAAAATCTGAATGCCAACATTTTAAGATGAATTGTAATGATATTAAAGGGGAATGGCTTTACTGTCAGGGATATGGGTGAGTTCTGCTGCAAGTACTTGAGGATCTTTTTGGGAGGTAGGCATCTTAAATCTCTATGCTAGTCATATACAAAGTATTACTGCAATGAAAAAATAAAGTGAATAAGCAGCAGCTCACAGTACAAGACACTCAACGTATCTAGAGTTCTTGTTCGCTGTATTTTGCAATTTAATACACAACAATTTTTTAGTTCTGTATTTCTGTATGCTCCACTGTGTCAGATCTGTATTCTTGGGATGTGAGGTTCCATTAAAAAACAAATAATAATCGCAGCCCCCACTCCCCCCACATACACTCATTTTCTATAATATGGTAATGATATCACCGTAGCAGTAATTACGGGTCATCTTCATTTCTTTCATCTCTGCTGGTTCTGATGGCTTCATTCCTTTGACGGAGAAGATTTGGCTCTGGGTGCTGTGATTATTTTGTTAAGCATTATTCGAATAGACAGGAGTGAGAGAAATTAATCAATCCAAATGCAATTAGCATCATGTTTAACCCAGTGATGGACGTCTCAAGGTGAAACAGCCAGGGGAGTTTCAGACATTATTATTCAATCCAGTGGCTCTTATCTAAATTATAATCAAGAGAGGTTTTTATTGGCTTTGCAGAGAGAAGATGTAACTCTTTCCCTGCTTTGGGGGTCAAAGGGATCAGGTTTTTGGCCCCACAGGATTTTGACTGCAGGTGGCTTCTAGAAGTGGGAGGTACTCTAGGAGTTTCCTTTCATATGGGGTCACTCAGGATAAAATATCTGCTCATCCTAATATCTGTGACCTGGAACACTGGTTTAGTAGCTCCCTGGGCGTTGGCAGGGATGTCATTGCCCCTTGTTTCGAGTGTTTTCATTGACTGGCTTTGCCCATCTGTATGTGAATGAATACTGTTTGTAGCTTTTGCATTCAGAGCTCTGTGAACATCGTTTGCAACTGAGTGCAAGCAGAACGGCACTGCCTTGCAAGGTAGGGAAATCTGATTAGGAGAACAAAGTAAATTATTCTGCAGAGAAGGAATCTGGTATTTTTAGAGCGGATATAATTTTGCCTATTGATGGCAACAATAACAATTTTTGAGGATATCTTAATCTGCAGCAGATCTGTTACCACCATTCTGGATAATCTTGAACGATCTCTGGGTTCAGGTGTGTGATAAAACACCACTACTGTGAGCGGAGGAAAATGAGGTGGAAAGAGGTCACATGAGGATTTCATGATTCAGGAAAGCATTAGGTGTTTTATTCCAATTATTAAGGTTCTAGCTAACACCCACTAAACTGTTTCAGTGGTTTAAAACTTTATCAGTCTCAGCTATTTACCACCTCTATGTCAGAGATTACTGTTTTCATAGCATGCTGAGAGGAGCAGTCAGTGTGCCTCACCTGCTCTGATTCACAGCCTGGCTTTGTGCAAGCCTCCACTTGCTTTGGCATTTCAAAACAAGCCGTGCCAGGCTGTGAACTACACCTGAAGTAAGGGCAGATTCTGCTGTCTCATTCACTGAGGGAAGGACGGTGATGTTTTGTACCGAGGGTGGTGTTAATATTTTAAAATACTGCAGCAAGACTTGACAGAGCTCATCTTTCAGAGCCTGAGTTCTAGCATGGTTGCTGACTCCTTTAGTATACATCTGTACATCACTCCTCACTGAGGCTGTGACCCCATCGGTAAGATGGGAATTAAATCACTGTATGTCTCAAGAATATTGTGAGGGTTGATAAACTTTGCAAGTGCTTTGGTATTGATTATTGAAAGGTGCCACAGTAATGCAAGCGTATTCCACCTGGAGGTTTATGCTCATTCTGTTGTCTTACCTGAAAAATGTTTCAGGAGTGGTAGATGATTATGCTGGTCTTCAGTGTAAATATAACAGTGCGTGAAGCACGGGTCTGAGTATCTGTGTGTGCCAGCTCTTCTTTCAATAAAGGCAATTGTCATTGCTTTTGCTAACCAGGGCTCTCCTGAGATGGCAGTTGCTGCTCTTTAGGAAATTGGGCTTGGTGTTGATAAGTATTTGTCAAAGACCCACAGTCATCAAGTAGCAGTTAATTTGACAATTACGTTAAGGAAGTACGCAGTTAGCAGAGTAATTGGAGCTCTTTTTATGAAGGAACAGGAGTGAGATGGAGCTTGCTGTCGCTCACAGGCATCCAGGTGGTGGTAGGATTCTGGGGTCCTGGTCTCGAGAGAGAAAGTGGTCCATACAGATACCTCTCTCTGATAGAAGTTCAGATTGTGTTGGCAGGGTAATAATAGTCTGTTGGTCTTGTCTGACATAAGCCTCTTTTTCCTTTGAGGGCTGTTTAATAATAACATCAATCTTAAATATTTTTGCTGGTTTTAGATTGCATTTTTGCCTTCACATCTCCCACCCCTGTATTTTTTTATTATTATTATTTCCCTCCTAAATGCAATACTAATTGAGCTCAGGCAAAAGATGTGGCTTTGCCATTGGCTTTCACAAGTCCGGTCAAGCAAGACTCCCACAGTTACAGGCATATTCCTCTAGGCCTTTCTTATGTTCTACCAACTAAGAAAAAGAATGGTTGTGTCTTCTTATCCTAATATTGTGTCTCAGGACAAAAGAAATAATTTCTGATGCAGCAGACTCTTGTGATAGAAGCATTAAAAGCCAAAGGACAGTTCTACTATCTCTCTGCAATTCGTGTTCTTTGCCCTGAACCCCTCATTTCCACTGATTGTTCTTCAGAAATAGAACCTTTTCTTTTTGTTTTCTGTGTGTAGTCCTAAGACACAGCAGTAATTTGAGTGTGCGTGATTAGTACTTTAAAGGAATCCTTCCATGTTGAAAAACAAGTTCTTTAGTTACTGTAAATACAAATGAATGGGAGGAATAACTGATAGGCACTGTCATACTTGGTTAGCTTAAAATAAGGTTTTTGTAGTCAAGAATGTAGCATTCAAAGTGTGATACTAGAAGTCATTTCAGGGCTAAAAACATGTTCTGTTCATAGGGCATTAATTGTTATTTCCAGGTTTTTTTAGTAGCAAGACCTTTAGATTTCATCATGGCTACATTTTCAGGTCAGGTAGGAGCACAGTTAAATTTGTCCTGTAAGTGGTACATCTGAGGGAGAGAAATGCTTCTTTAGTGTGTGACTTAATTTTTTAATTTCTGTGATTTGAAGATGCTCACAGGCTTTGTTTTGAGAGTTTTAGATAAGCACAGAAGCACTAAGGAGCAGAAGATATAATGATCATGATAAATGTATAATAAGTACAGATTGTCACATATCTTTCACATCATCACCAAGTATGTTGCACTTGTGCATTTAAGTGTTTCTTATATTAACAAAGTATGTACGTATGTGTGTTGCTTAGGGATTCTCCTGGAAGAAAGTTGCTTATGTAAGTGTAAATCACTCTTTTCATTGCTGATTTTATAGCAGTAAATCCTTCCATTATTTCCTGGCTATCCAGACCTTATGACACAGTATGTCCTGTGCTGTCATATGTGTGAGAAGGCTTTTTATGGGGAGCAATCAGGCTGGATCCCAATCTCCAGTGCAGTGCGTTTTTTTTCTAATTAAATTGTCACCGGAAGGAGTATCCAGAACAGCAGTTTTCATTTTCAATCGAGGAGAAAAACATTATGAGTCTTTGTCATTTGATTAAAAGTTACTTAACCTTTAAATTGCTACAGATGTAAAGATAGCTCTGAGTTTCCAATGTAATCGCCTCTAAGTTAAAATCAGGAAAATCTTTGTGTAATGAAACCCATATGTCGTAGTGAAAGGATGCAAAGCACTGGCAGAGTGGGCTGCTCTAGCAGGAGATTCTGCACCCAATCTTGTTAACCAGGACTGCTTTTGGTAATCCCTCATCGCCTCACTTGTAAGAAATCAATCTGTACTACTGAATCTTTTCAACCAGCAACCACAAAATTTACTGTGGAGAGGCAACTTGGGGACAATTGTAGTAGGAAAGAAGCTCCAGGCAACAAGGCTAAATGCAGGATTGAGGGATTGAAGTTCTAAAGAGGAGATTATACTAAACCTTATTCTGCTCCCCTATCAAGTAGAAATGTCTCCTTCTTTCAGCTCCAGCCTTTCCTACCCAATACCTGTTCTTGAGCTGCTTGGCAGATCTTGCCAGGCAGCAATCTTAGTTCATACAGTACAGCATTCTCTGTTAATTGTGATAGCCTGATACCATTTTTTAGTACACTTCTCTGAAAGAGTCTATTCAAGCACTCAGCTGCTATTGTAACCAGTGCTGATAACATCTTAAAGTGTTTTTCCTGTGGTCTTCAGTATCCTCTTCCTCCCCCCAGCGGGTGAGATTAATTTGTATCCAAGCTATTGCGATCGTATCCATCGTTGATTTTTCTATTGTAGTAGATGCACATCTTAGGCAAGGTTGTAAGTCATGACTTGACATGGAGATTCATGTTTCTATTTCATGCTGCACAGCCTCTGTAGTGTCTGCTGGTACAATGAAACCTACACTCAAGCCCTCTCTTCACTTGAAGTCCGTGGTTTAAGCAACCATTTTAAAGAAAAAATCCCTAAGGTTTTTACTGCGGTTTTGTCCAACCTTTTAATTAAAAAATCCACCACTATCTGCTACATAACTGGCTTTTCCTGGTCCCTTGGGTAGTTGCTTAAGGCAGGTTTTACCATCTCTCTTAGACTGCAATCATATTTAGAATGTGGGTGACGATTTCTTCATTCACAAGCTCTTCCCTCACTCCAGCAAGCTCTAAAAGGCCCCACTGGAAATTATAGTCCCATTATTAAGAATTCATTTATCAGAAGCAATACTGAGCAGAGGAGTCAGTTTAATATTAGAGGCTTTTCTGTGCAAAACCCAAGCTCAAATGATATTCCAGTGCAGACTGAAGAGGAACAAAGGGGCAGGAATGGCCAAAATGTTTGAACGCAGTACCACGTCATATATATTTGGCCTGTGTTTACCAGGAATACATTGAACTGTAGTTCTTGGGCACATAAGAGAAGCAACTGAAGCAGAGAAAACAAGATTGCTAATGTTTGTGGAAACTTGCCTTTAGTTTGGCTGTGATTTCTTTTTTTTTCTTTTGGTGATATGAGGATGTTCTTTCCTGGACACTCTCATACATATACAAAGATGTAAGGTCCTTTTTTTGGTTTGGCATCATATCTTTAAAAATAAAGCCCTGGCGCAAGCCTGAGCATGTGAGGAGAAGAGGAATACAGAATAGCAGAAGGCTGTCTCCTGCTCCTAATGGGATTTTGTAGCAGCATGTGCGAGTTTGTTTCAGAAGTCAGAAATGAACAGATGTTGGTATAAATTACCTCTGTGTCTGATGTCTTGCAAATTAAAAGCGCGGTTGGCATCACTAAACAATTTCACCAGGTTGGGGGGGGAAGCGGGCGGTGATTATTGTAGCAGGTCGGTAAGAATCTTTAAGCTGTAGCAGAACAGGATAGCAAGGATAAAGGAATGAAGAATAAAATGAGAGGTCTGTGAATTAATCAGAAATGTTAACATCTCAGATGACAAGTGAACAGGAGGGCACGTGCTCTGGAGCAACCCCCAACCCACAGTAATTTCACTCAGCACACAGAAGGAGTCTATGCTCTCTGGCTGATTTATAGGGTGCAGCCCTCTTTGGGGGAACAGAGTTGTCATGCATTCGTATATCTCCTATATGGGACTGGCACTTCTGAAAACTTTCCACTCTATCAACTGCAATTCAGCTTTGTGCTTTCTCTGTTAAGAGTGTTTTAAAACCATGCATTGTTGATGGTGCAAGGCAGGGAGGTCTCAAAGAACTGGTGCTGAAAATCTATTCCTAGCTGAAATTTCTAAAAACTTGAATTTTTATTGAATCATGTTCTTTGTGCATAGCAACTTGGTTCCTGATGAAATAACAATCCACTCTGCTCTTCTGCAGCACCTTCTATCCATGTGTCACCTCAGCAGCACTTAAGAGATACAAGCTATCTTGCACATGGGGAAGTAGAGGTACAAATGAGTACTTTTGTGGTAGTTCACACTGTGAATCAGAAACAGAGTTAGGAATGGATCCCAGATGATGTAACTCACAGTCAGAGGCATGAAACAAGTGAATAATGCAGTGATCTGCTTGAATCTGCAACCAGTCTGAAGTGTGTTCCACTCACCATAGTGGACTTTGCAGCCTATGAGTATCAGTATGTACCAGATAGTCCATGATACCACTAATTGTTTTACAGGGATCTTGGTGATGACAATATCTTGCAGTACAATTTTGGGTAGACAAATTAGAATGTAATAATTTAAACAAGAGGCTTTAAGGCACAAATTCTAACCTTTAGGTAAAGAAGAACAAAATGTCTTTATCTGGGAGTGTGTATTGACTATTTTAAGCTGAAAAATTTTGCTACATTTTAGTTCTGTTGTAACAGGTAATCAGTAATGTCAAAAGAAAACACCAGCAGCAAACCTCCTTCCAGTTTTTATGCTAATTGTCATTTCTGTTGTTCCTCTCAGCAGAGAGGTCAGGAATTGAATGGATCAAACAGAAAATGAATTCCCATCTCCTTCCAGAGTCTCTCTAGGCTAGGTGTGGGAAATGTGCACTTTCATCAATCCTGTGAATAAAAACCTCTGCGTTTTGATGCCTGTCAGTCCACCCTTATTTAAAAGAAAGGAAGAGAAGCACCAGTGGGAAGATTGTCTTTCTCCAGGACTCAGTTGCTAATCATGTTGTCTTTGATGCATTGTATTGTTATTGCAAGACAAAGGTAGTGTTAGGGCTGCTCTGCCAGTTTGTGAGCTTATGGGCTCACAAGTCAGAAATGTCTTGTGCAGAAAAGTGGCTGTGTAAACCCTGCTGTAATACAGCTACCAGAGATTGATATTGCCAAGAGTGAGAGAGAGACATATAAACCTTGCCTTGCTGTATTAAACATCGAAGGACTGACAATGCAGAGAGAGAGAGAAGACCAAAGCTCTATAAACTTTACTTTATTACACCCTCCATAGATGAATTGCATTGAAGGAATATAAACCCCATTATATTACAGCATCCAGGGACTGACACTGCTGAGAGAGAGAAAATGCTGTCTAATTTCTGTTGAAGATCATAGCATCCAGGGACCAATAATCCTGAAATGGAGAAAGAGAGAGTTCCATAATCTCTGACGGATTATAACATCCAGGAACAATTGCTCTGAGATAGAGTGATGGAGATCTGGATTACACCGTTCAGAGATGGATAGTACAGAGAAAAGGAGATGCTGCAAGAGCATAGTGTAGTAGGAATAGAAAGCATAGATTGTATGTAATGAGACAGCCTGTGGGAATTATTACTGAGTTTAGAAGATTCCAGGCCCTGCCTGCATTTCTAGGATGTCAGGAATTCCAGCTGGAATACAGTTTATTTATTCATTTTTCACTTAAAAAAAAAAATCCTTACTCTCTATTGATATAACCATAAATTTAAATGAATTTTTTATCCTATGTTTAAAATTTGTAAATTATATAATTGTTTGGGCTTCATGGCTTTTTAAAAAGTATTAATCTCTTTTTCCTCTTTTGTGATTTCAGCTAGAGAAATGACGCGAGGGAAATTCCTGAACATCCTGGAGAAACCCAAAAAGTAGCTGCCGCATCCGGAGTTCGAACAAAAATATCCCAACTAGATACTTTTACATATTAGGGGTCCAGATGAACCCCAGAACTCCTAGGAAGTATGAAGCTCTTGCTCTAGACCTTCAGAAGCAAACATCTCTTTTTGCTTCCACAGCTCATCTCTTTACAGGGGAGATGTATTGCATACACGGATCACAAGGACTGCAATTGGTTGTTGGAATTCGGACTTCATCTGACCATAAGATGTCCAAGAGGATGACTCAGTCGTGACGTGCTGTGACAAACTCACTTGTTCTAATCAGCTACTCAAAGTGAATAGCCACAGTGTCCTTATCCAGTTGCCCACAGCGGCAGAACCTGTTTGAATTACACAGCAGATCTGACATTGGCCAGTGCATTGACCCTTTTGTGTGTCTTTTGCCTTAGACGCATTGACGTCTTATGTGCAGTTTCTGTGCTAAAAGATCTGAGCAGAGTTTGGGGTGCGGATTCACCACTGGTGTGGTTCAGCAGGGACACAGGCTTGTAGTGTAGAAGCTGAGTACAGTCCATGCATTAGATTCCAGTTACTCGTTGCCTTCAGAGAAGCATGTCGGGCACTCTGAGGAGCTTCACCTCCAGACCTTCGGTGTAGCAGGAGCTTTACCTCCAGACTTTCAGTGTACCAGGAGCTTCATCTCACTGCTAAATGGTTCTCTAGTGAAATCGAAAGAGACAGACCATAGGGAGTAAGAGGTGTTACTGTACCAGGAAGGAAGATATCCCTACAGAAACTTTGTGCAGTGTACAAAGAAACAGCTTTGAGTCCGCTGCAATTCTCAGCTTCTTACAGAGCTAAAAACTGAAGAAAGTTAAAGCTGAAAGGCAGCGGTATTTTCAGTTAGCGCTCCAAGAAGGGGCGACAGGTTTGTTAGCCACATTGTATGTTCTACTTGTAGAGAATCTTAACATTGCTGAAAATAACGTTTTGTGGTATTTTTAACTACTTATAAAGCAGAAACCTCAACATTTTCTTCCTCTACAAAGCCAGAATTTTTATGACAGAATTTTCTGTGACCTGGTCACTTTCTGCACACAGTTTTGGGCTTTATTCATGTTACAGTTAAATGCCTTTTCCTTCTGTTAATGTACTTCAGCATGTTCACCCCTGAGAAGAGGTAAGGAGTATGTTCAGACTTTTTATTTTAAGAGATTTTTTTTTCACTTCATCCTTTTTCACAGAAAACATTTTAAGCATTAGTTAAGTATATCCTTTTTAGGGTACAACGTAATATTTAAACACTGGATGAAGAGCAGGGGGTTTTGTCTATTTAGAAACATTATTTTTAGCATGCAGGCTTTTCAAGACGTGTCATTTTCCAGGCTGCAGTCATATGTGAGAGGAGAAATGACTTGGAAATAGTACATGTAACAGGCTCTCCTTAGAGCATTGCATTTTTCTGTCTTTGCAGAGAGATGAGACTCTTTTCAGGTGCATGTGCAATAAAGAGGAGGAGATTTTTTTAATCAAATAGAGTTCTCTGAATTTTTACTACAGTGCTGATGGCCTTTTGGTTTGCAGTCTGTGGTCTCAGTTGTTACTGGTCAGAACTATGCTTGTTTGGGACAGCTCCCGTTAACTAAGCTTAAGCAGTTAAATCCCACATCTCGGAAAGACCCAGCACAAATACAGCATATTTAGGATTGTCAGGAGTCTGAATTTAAACTTAATGGATTTATATCTGTACTTCACAGTTTATGCAGGGCTGAGTTTAACATGAACACCATCCCTTGAGAACGTCAGAGTTAAGCCAGATGAACGTGAAAAGAAGCTGTAAGGGATAATTTGAAGACAGAGAAAAAAAAATGTTGGTGCAAGCTGGTACTGATGTAGCTTTAAGTATTAAATTACACATTTTGAATGCAATTTTAAGTTTGTCTACTATATGTATTATATATACACATATATGACATAATGGGATACTTCACCTGTATCACCAGTATGAGTTGGTGCATTTTATAGAGATTTGTTGGTCCAACACATTGAGATCTGAAAGGAGGAGGAGTATAGGAGAAGATATGAAAGCCTGGCATGGAAATGTATGTGTATTTTCTGATATGTTCAGTAAGGAACTTCAAACTTTGGGTAGTTTTTAGTAACATACGTATGTTTGAAAAAAAAAACCAACTTTTACCACATGCAGTACTTATCTTCTATAGGGAAGCCAGTAACATGTGCTTTAGAATTGTGATATTTATTGGCTTTGTACTTGTCATCTGTAGAGATTAGTCAGTGATGTATTTTTTTATTGGTAATATTTATATGTATTTTTGTGCGTTAGCCAGAGAATTGTAATCTGTCTGTTATTGCAATGTGGTTTGATAGTAATCAAATTCAAAGCTCAGAGATTCATCTGGGTTTCCAAAATAGCTCTCTGAGATGCAAAAGCTTTTGCTTAGCCACCTAGGCAATACTCTTCCTCAGGCTCTTCTTCACACTTCTGCGTGCCGCCACCTCAGGGTTTGGCCTGTGGATGCTCCATTCCCATCAGTAAATAAATTTGGCAATATCCAAATGGTACTCAGGGTTTTCATAATCTTTGGAATCCTATTTTTTTCCTTCAGTGATGTCCTTCCTGACATCTCTGCAGTATCTGTCTATATAAGAAAATCTGGGTGACTGTTTGTCAAAATACTTTCTGTATTTTGAAAGAAAAAAAAGAGTTTTTATAAATGATGGGAAGTAAGAGTCTAGGAAACTCAAGATTTGGTAATATTAATCAAGCTAATGGTGTGCTTTATAAAGTGTTTTCATGTGTTAATGTGTTAAATGTTACAGTGAGGTTCTTGAAAATAAACCCACTATGTGTTTGGTTCCTTTTAAATGCCAGTGTTACATATATTCAGTTGTAAAAGCTGTTCACTTCTGTCCTGGAGTATCAAATGCTTTGCTGTCTAATCCAACTGAGAATAAATTCTTGTTTGTTATGTTAGTCATTACCAAAATCAATTGCTAGTGCAAATTGACTTTTAAGAGTGTAATATTTTAACTCAGTGTTTTGCCATTACAAAATTAACAATTTGGGAACAATCCTATAACCCACCATTCTCAGCTTTGCTTTGCATTTCCCTCAATACATTTATGTAGAAATAACAGATTAGTGAAAACTGACTAATCCAACCTGGAGGTAGTGTTTGAACCTGATTCTGGTTTATTTTACTGATTTTTGTTTTATATAAAAATGTAAGGTGCTGTTACAAGTCAAATCACAGGCCTATCTCATCCGTAATCTTCTCTTTGATAATAAACAAGTGGAGAAATGTAAAGAAGTGTATAAACAAAAGGATTACACAGAGTGATTTTCCTTTAGGGTCATGTAGACAGCATCCAGCAATCTGTTCTAGTTTACTCTGGTCCACAGCAGACCCTACCCTCCTTGAATTTGTCTTAGTCCTAATTTGTCTGTACTTCTGGCCTCTAAAATGCCCCTGGACAAAGAGTTCCATAATTCAGTTGCACAAAGAAAAGGGTTTTTTTTTAAAAAGGGGGGGAGGTGGGGATTGAAGTCATTGCTTATTTTAAACCTGCTTACCTGATGATTTTAATTTTTAACTTTTCATGTATTTATTGTCAGAAACAGTTGTTTGGGGTTTTTTTTCTTCTTTGCTGTGTTGCACTACTCATGATTTTTAGCTCCTGCTATGTTTTTGGATCCATGGTTATGTTCACCTTCCTTATGCCCACAGTGTTCAATTGTCTGTCTTCCATTACAGCCTGAGAGGGCATAATCAAAATTGCAGAGTATTCAGAGTGTGAGCGTACTGTGGAGGCGTGTAAGTCCTAATTACAGCTTGTATTTTGTTCCTCTGCTGTTTTCTCCCACATCATCATGGGCTAACTCCTGTTTTGAGTATCTCTAAGAACAAGATCATCACTTACAGTTGCAGTCTGTGCATGCAGCTGATCTCATCCACTTCATCGTCACCCACAGTCACTTGTTTTAGGCAAACAACACTTCTTCCCAATCATGACAACAGTTATGCCAACCACTGCATGGGGAGGAATTGATACTGGGTAATTCCATCTTCAACCTATGAGGTACGTAAAAAACAAATAAGTTACATCTTTGCCACATGGTCTGAAATCGTGGACTCCTACCATGAGTTCAATAACAGTGTGTAAACATTTCTGTAACACTTCTAAACTAATACCTGTTTTTAGGCATACGCAGTCAAAAGGAAAAGACAACTTCCACATGACTACTGCAGAAGATACACAGACTGATACCACGTGCTCTCCTAAAGCCAGCAGTCATTCAGAACACCAGAGATAGGATCTTGAGGGTGCCTGAAATGCCTCCATCATCTTTACACTCTTGAGTTCCTCCTAAGGAAGAACGCCAGGCACCAAGGGTACACCTGTAATGCAGAAATGCATCACATCTTTGAATGAACATGTAAACAATATAACATGAAAATAGTCCTCACTTCTTGGTGTTGTACCCTTTTTTAAAAAAAGTCATTAAATAGTCCTTAGTAGAAGACAATAATTCTTTGAAAGATAATTTTCCAAAAGTTCCTTACTGTATCTTCAGCCCAACAAAATCAGTGGGACCGAAGCTTCCCATAACCAACAAACTGAACTGAATGGAAGTGGTTAGAACAACAATATAGTAAACACATTTCTGTGGTTGCTATAGTAAAAACCTCCCACCATGGAAATATCAAAATCTATGGTTCCTGCATGAACATCCCAGCATATGTATCAGCCAGTGTGCCAAATACTTCCAAAGGTAAAGTATGTGTGGTGCCAAATATGCATTGCCCTGATAAGAGATGAACATTGATATTTTTAAAAGGCAAGAAAAAAAAGAAAACAGAAAAATAAAATCAAGGGAAAGGACTGAATTCTTTTGGTTTTATGTAATACTCTGATTTTTAGAATCAAAGCTATTTTAGAGCTGTGTTATCCATGCAAGCCAATCCTTATATCAGCGCTTTGAGTTTCAGGAGGATGTGAAATGCAAAATCCTGAATTCAGTTGTGGCCAATTATTTTAAATCCGCAAAGATATTTAAAAGCTTAAGTGGCCAGAGAAGTATGGACTGGTCCAGTTTGTATAGGGTGTAACCCACGTTCCACATAGAACATGTGCAATAATGCTGTTTTTATTTAGATTGTGCTGGATTTTCCTGTAGCAGGATCTCTTCACATTTTGACTTTATCATCCACTGAAACTGCCCATTTTTAGACTTGACCTTTTCCATCATGTCCCTGCGAGCAGGATGGCTGACTCCAGGCAGCTGATGAGTGTACAGAATAGGCGTTTTCTTGTTGGGTTGGTGTGGTTGACCTCTGGCCTGCCTGCTGATTCCTATAATACAGATCAGTGACCAGTGAAGCCAGAACGCTCCCTGCCTGTCTGTTATAGACACCTCAGTAAGGAACAGAAAAGAGGAAGAGGGCTGAGCTTGAAAGCCCTTACTTAATTGCTAGTAGAAAAAATGGGTAATAAGAATGACCTTGCACCTTATTTATTGACCACATCTCTGGGAGGACAAAGTACTTGACTTGGTTCTGTATCACTTGAAAGGCTGGCTCTGTGGCCAATAGCTGATGAGCAGGCTTAATAAGATAGGGTAATTACATTTTGTGCTTGCAAGCACTTGGATACCAGGGAGGGTTCCCCTCCCAGAAATACTGGGCACATCTGACAGCTTTCCTCATCATTGCAGAATTGTAAAACTAATTCTGAAGCATCAGAACTTTGCCATTTGCCACCTTCCACTTACTACAGTAGCCCAAAATGCAGCAGGTTACCTACAAAAAGGCAAGAAGAGGGCTCATCAGCTACCTGAGAACGAAGGACAAGAGACTAGCAGACTGACCAAAGTGGGCATGGATGCTCAAGCTGCCTGGTTCGGTGGTCTTTTGTTTTCCTCTCTCTGTATTAAAGTAACATACAGCTAGCTTTAACTGATTTTTAAAATATATATATGTATGTTGGTTATACTAAATTGCCTTTCAGGATAATCACCAGCACCTGTCTATCTCTTGTACTCTGCATGGATCAGTTTATCACCCTGTCTTAGGTTTCTTCCCTGCTTAGCACACTGAAACCAAAGAGCATGTGTAAACCTCGAGGACAGGTCACTTCTGGTGAGGCTGGTTGCAGGAAGGATCAGGGTGAACCCCGATTTGCAGGAGGGATCAGTTTGTAACCAGCTGCGCAGGAGGCAAAGGGATCTGCAGGCCCTGAGTATCCTTCACAGGATCAGCTGAGGTATTTTGGTCCAAATGAGCTTGTCCTCAAAAATTAGGGAAAATCTTTCCCTGAAAAATACTTGATGGTATCTCAATAAAGTGTCGGGTTGGAAGTCAGAGAGAGTATGTGTTGCTTTGATCAGGGTATTTGAGCTCAGGTCTCCTACCCACCTCAGAACTTCTGGAAGTTCTTGTGTTTTTAATCATTTTGTGGGCATGTTTAGAAACCTGTCACGTGAGACCCAGCCCATGTTCCCTTCCACTGGAATGGACAGGGTCTCATTTACACCCATGCTCCTTCCCAGCCTGAACTCTGAGACAACCCACAGCATAGCATCACTGGGCCAAAGCACATGCCAGGTGCTGCATTTCTCCAAGGGTAGACCCCAGCGAGCCTTGGCAGAGACTTATGGCAAACCTTTGCAATCAGGTGTTTGGTTTTGATGGTGCTGTTCTGCATGGAAGCGCAGGTACCTGTGTACTGCTGGAGATGAGAAAGGACAAGGCAGGCCAGGGAGCTGAACTCAGGTTTCCACTGTGCAGGTGGATAGTAGTGATAAAGAGAGGGTAGAGAAGGCCCGTGTCCCCAGCAATGGGTGGCTACTGCCCAGCCACCAGCCCCGTGCCGTGTAGCTGGGCCCCAGCGCCTGGGCTGCTTTTCTGGCTGTTTCTCCCCGTCCCCCTTCTCTTCCCGGTGCCTGAGAGGCGGCTCCCCGTCCGTCTGTGGCACAGGGAGCGCTGGCTGCCGCTCGTTAGAAGAATTCCCCCAAGTCAGACCTATGGTACGAGCTGTGTGAAGCGGAAGACAATTAGGGGCTTATTAGTGTCCTGGGGAGACGTGTAACTTGTGTTGCTGGGACTTACCAAAACAGCGAGAGTCTTACCGGCAAGCTCCAGCCGAGAAAAGACTGAGGGATTGTCTCACCTAATTATGGGGAATGGGCCTCTTTGTGTTTGTGATTCGGTACGGTTGTCCGATCGCTTTTCTCTGGCTGCTGGCTCAGGCCGAGCTGGAAGTGTGCTAATTAGAAGAGAAATGGACGTAGTGATCCTGTCAGCTCTCGTTACCGGCGTGGACAAAGCCGAATATTATTCTGAGGCAGTGTTTTGTGAGTGTCCCCCTTCCAGCTCTCATTAAGGGCAAGGTTGGTGGACGGGGAGGGGACTCGACCACATGGGTTGGCTAATGGAGCACAGTTACCGTTACTGTGCTAATTAACGGGCTCAGGAGGCGAATGTTTCTCCAACCAGCAGTCCCAGCAGCTGCACTTGGTGCTTCCAAAACCCAACCATCTCACTGGGCAAGCCAGGCAAATGCTGTGTGTACAAGGGGAGTGGGGTTCATGTATGATGCATCCATCAGCCATCCAAAAGGACAGAAGAACCATTAAAATGGTCAACAGAGAGAGGGAAAGGGCATAGCACTGCAGCAGCAGTGGGACGAGCTCCAACAGTCCCTTACACCCAGTGCCCCTTCACATAGCGTGCAAAGTGTCATCTGCTCTGCAGAGGTGGGAAGTGGGCAGCAGAGAGAGACCTGAGGAATCACTGGGGCCTTAAGGTGCTGTCAATGAATATATTTCCTGTGGGTTGTTGTGGTCTTCACAGATCCTGGTGTGGCTAGGAAGGAGAAAACTGGAAAGACGAGAGGTGACATGAAGGTGAATCCCTACACTGATGGGATGCTTATAGTCTGAGGTGAGAAGCAAGATGTACGTATGTATCAGGATGTTTCTTTTGCCCCAGAAAGGTAGATAGGCATAACTGACATGATTTGCGTAGGTTAAGGCAGGTGAAGGTGGTGACTAAAGGAGCCATAGGAAACGCTTTAAAATGTGCACTTCCATGCCATTAGCCTAAGCCTGCTACAGTGAGAGTAGAGTGGGGTGAGAGATGGAGGACAAGCCAGGAGCCAGAGCAGGTCTGTAGTGTCACAGCAGTGGAGGTAGCCTCAACAGAAGGGAGGAACAGTGGGTGCTGAGGAGGGTCAACGGAAGTGAGTAGTTTTATTTACTTGTCACACAGACTTCCATTTTAACGGGTAGGTGTTGTTGTAAAGGAATGGAATAACTTGCAGAAGTAATTGCTGGTTGGTATTTCTGAAGTTATGGGAATGTATTAGTGATTAAGTCTGATTTGGATGCCATGGTCCTTCTAAAGTTCCTTAATTAAGGAGTGTCTTTGAGCTAGATGTGGTAAAATATATAATTATATCTTACAGCTGTCAATTTGCTTTCTCTGTTTCAGCAACGTACCAAGTGCATGTGCTTATACACGCTCGGGTACTGTTTTCAGACATACTTGGTCAAGTATTAAAGTTACAAGAGGTTGCCTCTTTTCTTTCTTGCATTATTTGTCCCTGACAGTGAAGCTGTTCCAGTGAGAGCATTAGCTGTGTCTTTCCAAGGCTCCAGCAACAGTCTCCTGTCATCTTGGATGGAGCTTGAACTCTGTCTCCAATAGCTGCAAACCCAGCAAGGACCCTTTCCCTGGAACAGCCTTTCCCTTTTAACTGGGGTTCATTTCCTACCGGCTGCTGTGATGACTTGAATCTTAGGAGTCTTGATGCAGGGACTGATCTCCAAAGAGGGCTTGAGAAGTATCTTCCCTGCAAAGAGGTTTACTCTAGAAGGAGGAAATATGTAATCCTCTTACTAAAACCCAGAGAGGAAAGGCAAAAAGCTTTATTGCTGCTGCCCTACCCCAGTGAGCTGGCAGCTTTTATGCTGCTTCACAGATAGAAAGACACAGAAGGAGAAACATCTGAATGCAATTACTCTACCTGACCTGAGGCTCTCCAGTGGATGGTCAATGAAACCCACGTGACTGCTTTCAAGTGTCCCAGCAGAACAGATCCATAACACCAGTTTCTGAAGAGGAAAAACTACTGTTACTTGCTGCAGATGGCCACCAAGTGGCCACTTGCCTTGCCTTCCAGGTGCTTCCTTCCAGGTGCTTCAGTCTTGGTCTAAAGAGGAGTTCCAAATCAGTGGCAGAAAACTAAAGACCATCATACTCATCTCCATTTTCATGCTCTGGAAGCTCAAGAGTCAAGTGACCTCCCTGAATAGGGGTTGGTGACACTTCCCATATCAAGCCTCCCTCGAGAGACTTGACATGGGTGGCAGCCACCAGAAGAGTCTCCAGGAAGACACGCAGCTGGTTTTCCCACTTTATCTCAGTTTTTTTGCCCAAGGAGATATTAGGGTCCTTACTTGTTACATCTCTATTTTACTGGCCTGTCATCTTGCTGTATAAGTAGTATCATGCCAAATATCTGACTTTCAAATGCAGATAAGGATCTGAGTATAAAAAAGTGTTGGGTTTGTGTCCTTGTGAGGAGGACGTTCTGGTGAAGAACATCCCTCATACAGATTAGCAGCACTTGAGAATATTGTGAAGACACATGAAAAATATGCAGGTGGAGGGAAAAGGTGTGATGGCTTCTTGTGTTCTTTGCTAAGGCATTCACATACCACTTAATAATTGTACGGTACCTGGCCTGTGGGCCAGAGTGGCTTTTGGAGGACATCTATTTAGCAGTTTGAGTTATCAATTGCATTACAGTAGTCATTTAAATCACAGTGACCTCAGCAAGCATCCTAACTTTATTGTGCTGTGAATCACAGAAATACATATTTAGGTGAAGGTCGTTGTCCTTAAGAGCTTATGAGCAGCACTAGAAGAGTAGAGGGAAAAAGGAGACACCAAGATGTAAGATTTGTTAGAGGTTATCCAGCTCACAACCTGTGACTTACACAGCTCAAACCCTGTGACTTCTTAGCCCCAGTCCAGTGGCCCTTCCACTGCTTGCCATCTGCCTTGTTGTTTCATTAAATAGATGTGGCTTTAAAAAAAAAAAACAACATAAAAATGCAAGCGCCTAAGTAACTAACAGGCATTAGTAATTTAAATAATAAATTACAGTGCAATACCAGACATTTTAATCTTTTTTTAAAGATCTGTAAGAACTATTCAGAGAATTAAATTTTTTTTAAGCGTCACTTTAATGCAGTGTTAAAGATTGAGAATTTAAAAACAGAACACTAAAAATGAAGGTTTCTCACAATGCTATTAACTGCCACAGTGTGCTCAGTGTATGTACGCATTCAGGAGAGCTATGAGCATTACAGCGATCCTAATAATAATTATAACATCTTCACTGGTGTAGAACACTTATCCTGACCTTCCCCAGCCTTTCACACTCATGCAGAGGGGGTGTAAGTGCTACTTTCCAGATTTCATGTAATTCTACACTTGCTCAGTCCAAATATTTGCCGATAGACTAAGGCAGGAAAAATGTGATTTTCTTAATTCTGCCATGTTGATATCCTTGCTCTTACTCTGATGCTCTGTGATCCTGCCTTAACAGAAAACTTTAATAAAGTGATCACTGCAGCTCTCTAGGGAGCTGAAAACTGTTTGCTCTAGCAAAACAGAGATCACTCCTCTCATTTACTTCAATAGTTTTGGAAAGGGAGGAACTCACTACAATAACTAGTGGCCTACCACACTAGCTGCATCTGGGTAAAGTTTACAGGAGTTTCCCTAGCAAGGATCAAAATATTATTAGCAAGCTATTTTGGTGGGAGAGGACTATGGAAATGGAGTGATATGGAAGACCAAAGGAAAAATACAGGGAAGTGAGAAGAATTTAAAAATAGGGACCTAAAAACAGAGGAGAGGAGACCAAGAGAAGTAATAAAGCACAGTTTGGAAGACAGCAAGGCAGGGGCAGGAGGTTGGGGAGAATGCAAAACAGCAAAGAAGGCATGCTGTTACAAACGCAGTTTAAGAAGAAAAATAGTGGAAAAAGTGAAACAGAATGGAGGCAAATAGGTAGTGGTTTTCAGCAAGAAGGAGGTCAGAGAAAAGCAGAAGTTTCATGAGCAGTGGAACCAACCAGGGAAGCGTGGTTTTCCTTGTGGATGTGTCTGTCTGCAGATTCTCTGATGCCTAAGAGAGGGTGTGCTCACACTTCAGTGAGGGCAGTCATTGGATTTCTCTCTTTCGTCAGCCACTTAGTCTAACAAAACGTACATAAATATATTATCTGTCTGCCCTCCAGAAAGTTGTCTGAAGTTGGCCTACAGCTTCCAGAGTTACCGGGACAGCCACATACACCTGTGGATGGGTGGTAAGATAAAATGGTGAACAGCTGAAATTGCAAATGGATTAGTGAGTGATAGAGAAGGGGAAAACATTAGGAAAATGGGGATTTATGGCTACTATTAATGCATTTAATTGGCTTTACTGCCATTTTTTCCCTGGTTTTACATTTGAATAAAATAAAAGTAACAGGGATCTATTTAAAGCCCTCCTCTCAAATCAGGCTGACTTCACTGCTTGTTTCTGGGGAGAAAAATCTCTTACTGCAGTTTTGTCTCCAGCATGCAACAGGAGAGACTCCTGGAGCTTCGCTACCAGCTATACCACCAAAACCTGCCTGGAACCTTGTCAACAGCATATATGGGACACAGATACTGCAAAAGCCTTGTGGTCCTTCCGTACTGGGATGAATTGCAGCTCTTTTACTCAGTGCAGCTATTTTTCTGCTGTCTTTCACTACAAATTCCCATCTCACTGGTTTCTGCTGCAGTGATTCTCTTTTGGTGTTTTCTAGGAACCTCCTCATTACTTGATACTACAGTTTGGATAATATTTGAATTTCTACTGGGACTCCATTTTATTTTCAGCTAGTCTGTCCCACATGTCCTTCTATATTTCCTGTCTTAACAAAATTTCCTGATTTCCAGGCAGACTGTCATGTCAAGAGGAGTTAAATAGGACAGAACTGACTGCTGATCTTGAGGAGGGAGGGAGACCTCTCCCTACAACACAATACCTTTTTATGCATCATTATCTTTTATTTGTGACTCTCCAGCCAATTTTTCATTCCATGTGGTGATGTAGCCAAGCCAATTTGAATTAATTTTGAGTAGGATTTATGTATCAACTCTTTACTAAAATCCAAATGTATCAAATCCATCGTGTTCCCTTCATCCACTAATTTTATAATTCTATTAAAAAAGCAATCAGGTTTCTCCAGCACAATTTGTTCTTTATAAATCCCTAGTGCTGATAATTATTTTCTTATCCTTGTCCCTAGGTGGTTAGAGATTTTCTTTCCTCTCATTTTTTTATTCTGTTATTTTACTGACCAAAGATATTCCCGAGAACTCTAAATTTGCCTTTTTCCTTTTTAACGATCGATGGCACCATTCCTTTAATCTCCAGGCAGCTTCCTGTTTTTTGTAACTTATGAAAATTATTGCCTGTGGTGAAAAAGGTCAGTTTGTCATGTTTCTTGTAGAGGGTGGATAGATGTCTCGTCATCACAAGCCCCGGTCCTGAAAACTTGAATGTTCAAGCAGAGTGCTCCATCTTTGATGAGCCAAATGTGCTGTCAGTGAAACAAAAGTGTGGAAATCATTAACTTCTTAAGTGAATCCCGTCAGGCTTTTTTGCCTGGTAATATCCATTCTGTGCAATTGTTATTGCCTACTGAACAAGTACCAGGAGTACTGTACATGTTTTTTATTATAATGTTCATAAAAGTCTTAAACTAAAATGAAATGAAATAAAAATAGCATCCAAATAAGCTACACACATATTTATATACATACGTAAGCTGTAAGTATTATTGAGGGAAGCTAACAAAAAGAACACTATCTTATCAGATCAGTAAATTAATTAAGTCCCAGCATTGGATTGGAGATGCCAAAATAATCAACCCCTATAAATTCTGAGAAGCTGTCCTGCTAAATTGGATACAAATCCCAGCTTGGAGTTATACCAAAGAGAATCTGTACTTTGAATGGGTGAGTAACTGGTGTCTTTCAATGTCTAGCACCTACACAAATTCAAAATACCTTCATTTGGGCGAAGGTGTGGATCGATACTCTGAATCAGCTGTTCCCTCACTCCTTTCCTTAGGCTCACTTCTCCAGATCTGCAAGAGGTACTGTCAGTTTGTTAGTCAAAAGACAGTGGACGGGCAAACCTTTTACTGCTTACGCCTGATTTCTGCTGCAGATCATTTGATAGCCCCATGCCAGTCCTCCATTTGCCAAAGTGCCCTCTTCACTCCAGACTTTCTTGGATGTACAGAGGAGGTGGAACCCAGGAGGGAGAAGCTGGCTTGGTGGCTTACTCTTTCCAAAGTAACCAATTGTTCTCGGGGACTCCAGGAGTCTAGTCCTCCCAGTGACATGCTGATCTAAAAAGAAAGGTTTCCTTCTCTGATTCTTGTGTTTCACACTGTCTTGCAGCACCTTCAAACAAATTAGATATGAGGTCCCCCTTGAGACCATTCAGTTTAACTCAAGTTTGCAACAGGTCAGCACTGCTGTGCATAAACATAAAATCTCATGTAAGCTAACTGTTCAGAAATAGTCCTTGTTTTGTACAGCATGGAACCTGATGGCTTTTGGTTCTCTCACCTCAAAATGTTAATATGCAGGACACATAATAAGGTGGTTTGTTCTTATTTGGGTCAAATGTCTTGAAAAATGGAAAATTTACTATAAAATTCCTACAGAAATAATGGGGTAAAAACTAGCACAAAGGTCAATCATTCAACGTTTATTTATCAGCAAAATAAAAATACACTTGTACTAATGATAAATTTCACAATTGCTATTTCTTCAACTAACCTAAAATGAGATAAATGTTCTTATTTTTCTTGCAAACAAGATAATTACAGTAACCCTCTTACTCCTGAGCCAGGCAATCGATCAGGCAGCTTCTTTTATGAAACCAAGATATTTATAGAGAATAGTCACTTAAAAGCTCGTCAAGATTAAATATGTTCAAAATGATATAAAAAGCCTGTGCACACTCTTCTGCTAACTGGCTTCTCAGGCACATTAAGTTAAGCACGTGTCAGCAATTTGTGCACCATGTACTGCATTTGGGTTGGAAGTGTAGAATTTTGATCCAGAGGTCTCGTTTAAGCTTAAAATATGGGCTGGTTTGCTGGTGGTTGGGAGCTATGTCACTTGTGCAGGCAACACCTGAAAAATACCTGTCTTTGGACTTCAGAACTGAGAAATTGACCTAATTGATCTAACCATGGGCTAAGGATATTTATGGTAGTTTTTGAAGCTGTTTACCAGGATCTTGACCTAAATTACAGCAATGCCACTACCAGCCTCTGCAGAGTAGATGCCAATGTACACATGTACAAAAATGGGCATATATATACACATATACAGTAGTTATGACCTGGATTTTAAAGTAACATTTCATCAAGCTGCTGTTGTTGGCATCACAGCCTTGTGTTAATTCACACAGACCCTGTGTGTCTGGAAGAAAAAGACTTCTGGAGCCAGATTGAATATGCCACCTTATTTTTGGTGGCCACTCCCTCCATATGTTACAGAAGACATTATCTTAGGTAAGAAAAAGAGCTGGAAGTATTTCAGAAAATTCAGACCTAAGAAAACCTCTCTCCAGACATTCATACTCCTTGGCTCAAAGCAGTCCCCTTGGCCTGTCGTATTATCTCATGTCACAGAGGTACCCAAATTAAATGAAGACATTGGAGAACCAGTAGGTTGCTTTTCTTAAAGTCACTGATTATAGATAGTCTTGTGAACAGGTTCAGACACAGCTTCAGCTGCACATGCAGTTATGAGGTAGGCACCTGTGGCTGGACACATGGTCCAGGGATGGTAGTGCTGAGCAGACTCATACCTGCCAAATTGGAAAAGAACAGATAAAAATTCAAGAAAATTTTAGTGGTTTAGATCAAACGCTCTTTCTCCTGAAGTAGCCTGAGCTGTCCTCAAAGAAGAAAGCATGGGAAGGGTATCCCAGAAAGAACAAGCCATGTCACCAGTCCACACCTGAACACAGTTCTCTCCAGGCAACACAAATGACTGCCTCACATGATGGCTGATGCAGCATTTTACACTGGCATGGGCATCAGAAACTACATCCTTACAACTATTTAGGTAATGATCAGAAGTAGGAATACCTTACCCTCTTCCTTAAAATCTGGACACTTTCTAAGCCACTGCAAGTCTAGATTGCTTTTCAGAAATAGTAGAGTTGCTACTCTACTATCTATCATTTCCCACATGTAAATGATTTGCTAAGACTTTCCCCTCTTTGGATTCCCAAGAGGCAGAGGATTCCAAAGCCAAAAATTCTGAGATAAAAAGCAAGTTAAATTCAAACGGGTTACACTGTCTTTGATCTCAGCAGTAATTTCCATACTGTTAACTCGTTTATAAAGCTTGCACAGTTTGTGTAGGGAATACTTGCATTTCTACTACTGTAAAGCACACTACTTGTATTATATACTTTTCTTTGAGTACTGGCATCTTTTCCAATTTTTTTTTCCTCCAGCATCCACAGACTTAGTATGGAAAGGAGATGACCTAAAGTTAATGAAATTCTGGGTATTCGAGATACTGGTATTCAAATACGAATAACTTGTCATGAGTGTATACCAATAACCAGTCTCTCCAGCTGAAGTGACATCAGTTGAAGTCAAAATATACTGCTATAGGGTAGATTGCTCGGAAGAACCACCTCAGACAAATGATCCTACACTATCCTGACCCATAGATCTGATATGACAATCCTAGCAAGGCTACCTACCACTCCCTCAAGGATCATATCTGTTGCTGCCTACCCAGAGCTTTACAGCTGTGCAAAATTTCCTGCTACTAGAACTAACCTCCTAAGCCCGAACTCAGCAATTTCCTCATAGGAAGGAGCTCTTGACTCAGTTGTTTGCAGCTTCTGGCTTCTAGTGATGACTTGGGAATTCAGACAAATATTCAGTATCAAAAAAGAATTTTCCAAAAGCTTAGGCCTTGGAAGAGTGACAGTACCCACAAAACATTCCTTCTTCATAAAGGCACTCAGCTTCACAGTGTGGTGCTTGGTGGTGAGGCTTCCTATAGCAAGAGAGAGTTCTAAAGGTTCAGTGAATTAAAACACAGGGAATGCCCTTTTCCTATCTGGATCTACCTCAGACATCCTGTTAAGTGTGGGCAACCGCTTAATCTACCTGGGTCCTAGTGCTCCATCTGTAAACTGATTATAACAGTAAGCAATCTCATAGAAAATGTATATGGTTAAATGTATCCCTGTTTATGAAACTCTCATGCACTATTCATGGAATCTGTCAATGCAGAAAAGAAGAAGAAACTCACTACTAGGTAGCCCAGTGCTATACCTTATGTTTAATATCTTTACACCAATGTATAGTCTTTGTATTTACCCTAGAAGGCAACAGTCTTGTAATAGTCAAGATGAGAAATGGACAAGGTTTAGCCAATTTCAACAGGGAACTAGAGATCAGAAAAGGAACCTGTCTGGGCTGCTCCAAATAACTCCTCTCCCAGGTTCCAAGTGATAAATGCCATAATAAGAGTTGTTGGGGTATTCTCCTCTCAAATACAACTTAAATTATGGACACCTCCTGAAAGAGACAGACATGGGAGAGGTTCTAAGCAGGTGAGCAAAATTTATTTGTCATATAGGTCCATTTGGCCCCCATACCATTAATCATCACCAAGTCAACATGTCTTTAGGGTAAAAAGAAGGAACAACAAATGGGAAAAGGGTGTTAAATAATGATTGCTATAAAGACCAGTCAGCTTTACCCAATTCCATGAAATTTAAACAAGAGCGCTTAGAAAGTGAAACCCCAGTACATTTCAAAGGGATAAAGGGCAGCGTGTAAGTTAGCTGTGGAAAAAGACAGCAGGATATCAAAGAAGTTGTTTAGTCAGGTTTCTAAAGTCCACTATCAGCAATATGCAGATGAGACACGTCTATTGTTCATCCCTTCTGATCACATCAAGCATGTGAGGATGGCACAGTGCTTTCAGAGGAGCCACAGGCAGAAGTAAGGCTGAAGGTTGAGGGATGATGCCAGTGGGTGAAGAGAAGTGTCTGAGAAGGCGGCACTTGCGATGCAGCTGCTTTTGGCTGAAGAGCCCTAGTGGTCAGGTCAGACTGTGGTTTATGATAATTTTGGGGGTTCTTCACCAGACTTTCATATCGGCACCCAGGAAGAGCTGTCTACAATTTTGCCAGGAGATCCCATTTCTTCTACTTTGGCTATCTAAGTCTTCATTGCCAGTAGCAGTGCAAAGTGTCACAGTGTGACACAGCTGCTAGGACAGTCCAGCTATTACAGTGTCCTGTAGTCACTCTGCTCGCAGGCATGGCTTACTTTTAATTCAGCCTCTCTGCCACTTTGTGTGCTGCCTTACCACTGAATCCTGAACCAAGCTTAACAATCAGTTGTTACATCCATGATGTACCATGTTGGGGCCAAGACTTCCAAAAGATGAGATGAAGTCTAAGGGTGGTAAGCATTCCCATGACCATAAGAAGCGGTGTGAAACCTTGGCCATCCCTTTGTGACCTTTCAAGTACATTTCTTCAGCCGCCTCCTGCCTGACAGACAGCAGCAAGGAGCAAAAAAGCCTCCTGTGCCCCTCTCCTCAGCATTGCCAGGAACATCCCACATCTGTCAGCACTCCACTGCAGCTGCCTGTCCCCCAGGAGAGGAGTGGCCACAAGGCTGGATGTCTGGCAGGTGTCAGCTGTGTTCAGATAATCTGCTTTGTACTTGAGGAATACAATGAAGCTGGTTTTATGGTCAGGGCCCTGGGTTTAGGGCTTGAAAAGCTGGAATCAGCTCTTAGATTTTTGATGTGGCCTTGGTTATGTCACTTAGCCTCTCTCTGTGCAGGGATCCCACCTGCTCCGGAAGGGAGTTGTGTAAATCCAGAGGGTATGCCCAAATTCTGCAGTGTGGGAGGTCATATAGGATGTTAGGTGAAGAGCCCTCCCTTGCTGTCTCATGATTTGCACGCAGTAAGGAGCTACCGAGGAAAGTCTCGTTGAAAACAGAAGTCTGTTTTCAGTCGGTAACCGTATTCGCTGACATAGACGTGAACGGACTAACGATGCCTCGCCATGACCTGCCGGGTGCTTGCAGCCCGCCAGCAGCCGCACCGAGCTCCCGGGAGCTGGGAGGGCCGGTGGCACCCCCTCCGCCGGGGCCACGGGCACGGCGGGCACCGCTGGCCGAGCCTACGG
>VZZY01002899.1:259722-277616 GCA_013400335.1 Eurystomus gularis
AGCCAGATTATCACCCAGCGTGCTGGATTTACACTGCATTAGCGATCGTGCAGATTAGAGCAGAATCCCCGGATAACAAACAGGAACACAAGACGTCAATTTATGACATAATAGCAATAGTAATGCAACAATAATCATAGCTGAGAGAAGAAAGATGCAGTGGAGAGTGAGTCAGATCTCTCGGTTCTGAAGAGAGAAGCTGCCTGCATGGGAGTGGTTTTGATTAAAAATCCCTCTACTGTATCTAGAAGGATGATTTTATACTTTATTCCTGACAGAGAGGAAAAGCAACAGCCCAGCTCAGGCCTGGCTAAGTTGGTGTGTGAAACAACCAGCAACTAGAGGGGCAAGTTAGGAGATGCAACCTGCCCCCTTAACCCTGCTAAATGTCCATGCAAGTCCCCAAAGCCCCCTGGACCTTACAAGAGAAGGTGCACATCAAACGTGGCATTTCTGTGCCTGCAGCTATCTGGCACAAGCCCCGAGAAAAGAGGCTGTGGGCAGCCCCTGCCCTGCAAAGGGTGTCATCGGGTCACGAGAGAGGGGCCGTGGTGCTGTCTTGCTGGGGAACGAGGGATCCTGGCAGCTGGCCTGGCCCGGGGGGATTACAGGCTCCCCCACCTTCCCTGCTCACGCAGTGGCACATGCTGCAGCTGGGCCCACGAGGTCCCGCATTTTTTTCTCTCTGCCCTGTTCTCAGTCAAGTGCTTACTTACCACAGCAGGAGATTTGGGCAGGGAACCCTCAGCACACATAATGCAGGAGTCCATGAGATGCTGGAGGACTTGGTGTCCCCTCTGTCCCCTTGGCAAAGCACCACTTCCCAGAGCTTCTCTTGCATCTACCATCTCAGGGTGACCTTTAGACTCTCCTGGGGTGACAACCCTTTTTTGGGGAATCAGAAGCTCCTCCATTATCCTCACTTCCCTCAATTTCTGACTGTTTTTCTTCCAGAGCCCTCTCTCCGTCCCATGTCTTCCTTTGACTGAAGCACTGGTCCTACCCTTTGGGGTCCATCAGCACATTTCCAGGGACAAGCCTGGGAGGGGTGTGCTGTGTGACTGTCACAGATGATGACATGAACTGCAGTTCATGAACAGTGAATGACATGAACAGTGCTCTTCTGCAGCTCCCTGTTTATTTACAGGCATGCTGCAGACGCACATTGATTTCACCAGCTCATCCCCATTTAGAGCTGGAGCACTCAAATGACTTACATCAAGGTTGACTAAGCATTTCTATTATCAACTCCCTTCTTAATCACTCATAACTCTTTCGATCTGGGAGTGTGAAGTTCTCCAGATCTGATCTTCACCCAAGGAACTGGTGATTTCTTTGGCTGTGCTGTGTTCGAGCAGAAAGGGCTCGGGCATTTATGAGGGCAGGTGCCTAGGCTACAGAACCCTTATCCCATTATAAACCAAAACTCTTATCTTTATGGAAAAAGAAAAAAAATAACAGAGAAGCCGTCAGGAGAAATCTGTTAGGGCTGGACTGATGGAGCAGCTTTCAATGATCCACTGAAAATCAATTGCAATAGAGCTGAGTTCTTACAGGTAGAAAAATTGTGTTGAGAGCTGCAGTGTTATTGCTGGTGGGGCGCTGCTGCTGCTGCTGCCTGGAGACCTCCTGGCCGATGGGGCTGCATGGTGGGCAAGTGTGCAAGGCTTGGGACTGCACAAGGCCACCCCTTTGGGGAGCACCCCTGGAGCCTGGCCACTGACTGGGAGGTACTCCCTGGAGAAGAGGAAGGGCACAGGGGCAGCACCAGAGCAGATCAGAGGAAGCCAGCGGCCATTCAGGTATGAGGCAGAAAAAGAGAAGATATTTATTCCTGTCCCTGACATTGTTTGAACCTTACTGGCCACTCCAGCTGTATGAGACTTTGCTGTCCTGCAGGTAGTGCCCCAACTGGGAAAATGCTCCTCTTGGCACTGTCATAGCAAACACAAAAGAAAAGCAGGGTGTGCAACGAAGCCATACCATTTTCCAAGTCTGAAAAAGCAAAAGCTCTAACTATTTCATTAATTGTTTCAGCCAATGAGTTAGAAACAACAGTAGGGAATTAACAGCATCCTCCCTGTCGTTCTGTCTGTACACAATACTGGGTGTTTGTAAGGGTCATGACCACCACCTCATTTACTGTGCACGGTGCCGTAGCATGGAGGCTGGCCACATTTTGGTTTGATTGTTCCTTGCTGCACTGCAACAGACAGGAAGGCACTGCTGCTCTAAACAGTTGCTCCTATGAAAGCTGTGAGCTTTTCTGGACTTGACAGCTAACTGGAGCAAGGTGGAGAGTTAGCTGTTCCTGACCAAGCCTCTGTGCAGCTCTACTTAAAGATTATAAAAGTAAAGCACTCAGGTTAGAAAGTACCTACAATACACATCGTATTTCTCCTACATCTGTTCATTGCGATGTGATCTGCAATCATGTCTCTGCTGTGCTGCAGTCTCTCCCCAGTCAGGCATGAGACCAACTTCAGTGATAACTGGGCAACCTCACTGAAAACAATGGCCAGCACCACTGGGCCGGTGATTTTGGGTTAGCCTAAAGCAGGCTGTCTGCCCTGAGCTCCTGCTGGCCCTGGGCCTCATGGAAAGGTGCACAGCAGCCTGTCAACATCAGGCACTTAAGAAAACTGTGCAAGAAGGTCACAAATTTCATAACCATTCAGTGTCAGGTGGTGGCACCTGGTGAACAGCCTCATCCTGGCACTGAGGTTGTGTGCACAAGTGTGTGCGCAAGCCGGTTTAGCAAGGTGTAAGCATGCTGTGCTCCTGGGCAGGAGCCAGCTTGGGTCCAGGGGCAGCTGTGCCCAAGCCAGGAACCTTGAGTGTGACCAAGACATGAGGCTGGGTGTGGAGATGCTCCAGCACAGCTCCACACTGCCAGGCTGGAGCTGTCTGCCAGCCAGAGCAAACCCACATCTGTCCCTGCTTGTCCGTGTAGACACACACTTAATAACCATTACTGCTTCCTAGAGCAAGTTTCTAGGCTTCATTATATTTCTACTTGTCTTGCAGGGGATACAGCAGGCGCTTTGATAAATGAAGAGAAAGGGCTGCTTGCTTTGCACGGGATTTATATGACAGTCTCTCTCTCAGCCCAGAGAATCCTTTGTGCCGTTCCTCATGGTTGGTATCCCTTGCCAGCTGTGGATAGAGTGCAACAGACCCGGGGAGCTGGCGGATGAGTGTACATTGCTGTGCTTGCACTCTCACCAGGGACTATGGCAGAGTTCCCCACCTGAATCTGGGTGCTACTGAAAGGCAGTAGCTCCAGCGACCTGAGCTAGCCTTCACAACCAGGGTGGACACTCTTGCATGAGGAGCCCTCAGTGCATCACCACCTGTGCCCGTGAGTGTGGCCACTGCATGATCCCTGCCTGTCCCTGTCCCTCACCCACTGTGGATGCTGAAGGCTGTAGGTTTGTTGGTGGGTTCATGGCACTGGATGGGGACAGCACTGCTCTGCTAAGGGGGCAGAGGCCGTGCACAGGAAGGCAGCAGCCGGTGTGGCTCGTCACCCAGCGTCTCAAGGCCATGGCGGGGAGTGAGCAGGGACCATATGGAAGGTGTCGCCAAATGAGGCCGTTGAAGCAAAGGCTGCAAATGAGTTTAGTAGACAGCCAGACATTTTGAGGAGGGGGGAGGCAGCGGGGGGAGTGGAGGAGAACAGGAGAAAGGGAGAGCCCAGTGCCGAAAGGGACCCGCCAGGGCACACAGGCGTGTTGGGCAGCGCTTCCTTTCCCCCCACCCGCACCTTCTCACAATGCCCTAACTTCAAGACCTCTCGAAGGGAAGAGGGGACCAAGGTGTCCTGGCCCCTTCTTTGTTTTTAATTACTTCCCATTTTAATCTTGATTTGCACGTCGATCTCTCAGAACTGGGCCAGGGACTCTACAAAGCCCTCGTCAGCAACTCCCCCAATAATAAACAGGAAAAGGCTTAAGGGGCAAATCACTTGCATGTTAATGAGACTGTTTGCTGGAGTCAAGAGAGAAAACAGCAAACAAACAAATGGACTGAATTCCAGCGGCAGCTGTTTGCTCCTTAATCTCAGCTGGTCAGAGCTGCCCTTTGATGGGACACAATCTACACAAACGATTGTGCTAAATCTTCTAATCTACGTCCTCATTATTACATCCCTTCTTACGCATGTAAATCAGGGACAAACTCATTTTAATATGTAGATAGATTATGGAAGGGAAGGGGAGGGGATTGGAGGGGAAAGGAGCTGCTGGTGTCTGTGTTTGGAGGGGTGTTAATGAGGAGTGCAGGGAGGAGAGCTGTCCGCATAAACCCCCAGGATACCAGGAGAAGGAGGAGGAAGAGGAGGACCTGTTGTCAGGGAAAAAGGGAGCAGTATAAAGGGGCAAGAACATTGGCACTGGGACTCTGGAGAAGACATGGGCATGGGTCAGCATTGGCAAGGCGGTGTGACAGGCTGCTGAGGAGGACCTCACCCTGGCATCCATCCAAGCTCTCTGCCTATGGCTCTCAGCCCCCAACTTAGTCAAGGCAGGATGCTGGAGGAGTGCTTGATAGTGTACAGGAGGGCTTGGTGGTGGCATAGCAAGAGGTGACAGAGCCATACTGCAGGGGCACCCTGGCATTGTCCCAGGGTGCCTCACAGCACAGAGCCTCCTTGCAGCACAGCACTGTGGTCTCTCACATCTCCTCAACCTGCCAACTCCCGGCACTATTAAGTCAGTGGACTGACCACCAGCCCAATCATCTTCAACCAGGCTGGAGTAGCAGGCTAACACCTCAGGCTGCAGAGTCCACTCTGCAGAGCCTACACTGTCTTCAAACAAATGTCATTAGAGCTGTGGTTGTGATCTTTAATAATCCTCAGAATGGTTGCTTTTACAACAACTACAACTGTGGGGAAAAAGAGCTCTCCTGCATTTCCCTGCCTCTGGCATCTCCTAATCCAATCGCCAACCTGCAATCTGGCCCTGAACCTTCTTTGTCCACTGGAACAAGGTGAGAGAACAGCAAGGTCGTGCAGCACCTGTCCTGTTTATCTGAGCCACCTCATCCTACTCTGCTCCAGGAGGGACAGCCTCCTAGTAAAATAGGAAGAAATATTTTAAAAACAGCCTGGTTAGTTCACAAATCCCCCATTGACCTCACACGTGTGAAGGAAGGGTCCAGAAGATAAGCCTGGTTAGTTCACAAATCCCCCATTGACCTCACACGTGTGAAGGAAGGGTCCAGAAGATAAGCAGTAGGTTGGAGCACAAAAGGTGAGTAAAGAAGAACAGTGGAGGCATGCAGGAACATAATCAAAAAGGCCGAGCATGAAGTAAGTTTGCAAGTAGCAGGATAATCAAAGGAAACAAGAAATCATTCTGTAAATTCATTAGTAGCAAGAGGAAGACTAAGCAAAATATTGTATCGCTGCTCAACAGGGAGTGAAAATTATTGACAGAGGATAATATTAGATAAACTAATAGCAGTGATAGAGAAAAAGATATAAGATCTTGGCACAGAATTAGGAAAGAGTATGGTAGAGCTAATGTTACTGACCTAGATGCATTCAGATTTATTTGGTGTAATGAGCTTCATTGTAGGTACTTAGAGATCTGGTTACAGCAGTCTCAGAGTCAGTAGTGGCTTTCTTCCAGAACCTGTTGAGATGTGGTGGAGTACAGGAAAACCACAGGCACCGCTCTTTAAAAAGTAGAGGAAAAGGCTATGGGTAATTATGGACCAATCACCTTAATTTCCACTCCCATTAAAATTCTGGAATAAATCACCAATTTAGCTCTAAAGATCAAAGGCAAAATGATACAATCAATTGCATTTAGTGTGGATTTGTCAAGGATCAGTCTCTTCCAGTCAGCCTAATTTCTTGTTGTCGCAAGGCAACAGGTCTTATAGATAAGGAAGGAACAGAAGATGTTGTGAAGGTCTACTTCAATAAGATGTTTAGGCTCCATTTTAAAACTATCTTTATGAGCAAACTACAGAAATATAAATTAGCAGAAACTACTGATAGATAGATTTAAAAATTCCTTCAAAAACTGTGCTCAGCAAGTAGTCGTCAGTGGCTTACTATCAAAATAAATGATGTATTGAGAACAGCTCTGCAAAGATCTATTCTGGGTCTGGTTCTGCTCACTGATTTAATTAACAATATGGATGACAAAAGAGAGAGTGGGCACATCAGGAACACACAGACCTGGAAGGCACTTTAAGCACACTGG
The DNA here is from genome assembly GCA_013400335.1 of Eurystomus gularis. Taxonomy (NCBI): domain Eukaryota; kingdom Metazoa; phylum Chordata; class Aves; order Coraciiformes; family Coraciidae; genus Eurystomus; species Eurystomus gularis. Next base: position 265,941 of record VZZY01002899.1, read on the forward strand.
AGGACAGGCTTAGCATTCAAAATCATCTTGGCAAATTGGGAAAGTGGTTGAAAAACATAGATGAAGGTCTGTAAGAAACCATGCAAAGAATGCCAGTGATGCGGAAAAAAAAAAATGCATAAACAGGGGTTGGAAAACAACTTGTTAGGCAGCAGTTCTTCCAAAAAAGCACTAGGGGTTAGATTGGATACAAGCCCTGTCAAAAATAGTATGCTGTTACAAAAAAAGGAAACCTCCTACTGTAGGGAATAAATAAGACTACAGCTGTCAAGACCTCTGGAAATTATCTTTCCCTCTAAACAGCATTGGTGAGAACTTGGTTGGTGTTTTGAGCCCAGCTTTGGCACTGCCTTTCAATGTGGACACATTGGAGGATGTCTAAAGGGGGGGGCAACAAGAATGATCACAGATTTGAGGCATGTCCTGCAAGGAAAAACTGGAAGAAGTGGTGTGGTGTAACTTGAAGAAGGAAGACTGAGAGAGAATAAAAGAAAATCCCAAGACATGAAAGTTATAAAGGGAGATGAAAAAATCTGTCATCTGTGCCCACGGCAGGCAGGTAAGTCCACAGGAAATTGTAGAAAGAAAATCTCTGTAGACATTATGAACAAAATTAGGAAAAATTAGGGGAGGGTGGGGGGAGAGAGAGAGGCTGTAAGGGAGATTCTGGAGGAGGTTACTTACATGCTCATCCATCTGTCAAGAATGAGACAGGTATAGGTGGCCACGCCACAAGGCAGAGAGGAGGAAGAGATGGCCTCTCCAGGTCCCTTGCAGTCCTAGTTTTCTAGGAGTCCATCTCCTCATTTCTGACATCCACCATCTAACCTTCATCAATATGGGAGATGGAAACATACAGAGAGGGATGAAGCATAAGAAAGTGCCACTGCTTCACTGAACACATCATTACTCTCCTCACTCACACCCCAATGTACGCTTACTAACCAGGAATGATGCCAGGATGGGGACCTGATTGATGATGGAGACCTAGGAGATGACCTAACCCTTGAGATGGACAAAGTGTTGGTCCCTACCATCTTCAGTGATCTGGCTGAAAGAAAAGTGCAGGGGCATGCCACCTGCCATGCCAGCCCATGAATGAGCATTTCTGCTAGAGTAAAAACAATGGTATGAGCATCTGCCACCCTATCACCACCAGATAACTGACCCAGCTGCTGGTACTGCTCCTCCCTGCTAGGAAATCTAAATCAAGCGATGGCTGGAAGACTTACTGTAAACTCTCTCCATACCTTAATAGAAGTATCTATTTCTGCAACATTTCCTTGGGGAAATCTTGGGAGGCTGGAAATGTATCAGGCTGGAACGAGTATCCACCTCAAGTAATGGACCTTCAAATAAAGGTTGGCAATTTTTTCCTTGCCCCTTTTGCTCTATTCCCAGCTATTTTCAGTGTGTATATTCATTCTCTGTCACCTTCTTCTCTTGGGCCCATGCATTCCTGTTCATAGAATAGAAAAATAGAATCATAGAATCATTTTGGTTGGAAAAGACCTTTAATATCGAGTCCAACTGTAAACCTAACACTGCCAAATTCACCACTAAACCATGCTCCTAAGTGCCACATGTACATGTCTTTTAAACACCTCCAGGGATGGTGACTCAACCACTTCCCTGGGCAGCATGTTCCAGTGCTTGACAACTCTTCTTCCGGTGAAGAAATTTTTCCTGATGTCCGATCTAAACCTACCCTGCCACAACTTGAGGACATTTCCTCTTGTCCTATCACTTGTTACTTGGGAAAAGAGATCAACCCCCACCTCGCTACAAGCTCCTTTCAGGTAATTGTAGAGAGCGATAAGGTCTCCCCTCAGCCTCCTTTTCTCCAGACTAATTAATCCCAGGCCCCTCAGCCACTCCTCATAAGACTTGTGTTCTAGGCCCTTCACCAACTTTGCTGCCCTTCTTTGGACATGCTCCAGCACCTCAATGTCTTTCTTGTAGTGAGGGGCCTCAAACTGAACCCAGTATTTGAGGTGCAACCTCACCAGTGCTGAGTACAGAGAGATGATCACTTCCCTAGTCCTGCTGGCCACACTATTTCTGATACAAGCCGGGAAGCTTGTATCACACCCTTGTAACACACTTGATGTTCCACACACCCTTATCTGTCTGAGGAGCACAAAGTCTTTCATGCTTTCTTTTGAGGTGAGAAATGGACCATGAGATTATCATGGTCCCTTGACCAGATGTGCCTTGGACTTAAATTCACTATATCTGGGATTAAAGGTGGACACATTCCTAGGCTCCATATTCTTCAGGCCAGTACAAGCAGCTCACTGTTGTGTTCCAGTAGTTGTGCCGATTCTCATGTTGCATTGTCTGCCAAGCCAGGGTATTAGGTCTGGTCTTCAAAGCTCTCTCAGCATCAATTAGGTCTGAGTCTGCATTTTCATCACGGCTCACCTGCTCCTTTGGGAAAATGCAGTTGACTAAGTCCATGATGAAGTGAGGGAAACTGGAGATGAAATGGAGATAAATGTCAAGGAGGTTTGGCTACTGAATAAATTTGCAGAGGAAATACACTACTCCAAACAGGGTACGTTTAGGACACACAGCAATGCTCCCTCTCTTAAGAAGCTTTTCCACTATAACAGAAAAGAGACTTACTATTATAAAGTATTATTAACATTTTTAAAAGCAATAATATCTACTTAACAGAGTATATTAGCAGTTACCAAAACAGTTTAATGATCGTAAGGAAAAATTATTTGAGACCCTAAGACATTCAGCAGCCCCCAGCATGCTTAGGGAAGAACAGTATTGGGAAGGACACAGAGTGTACAGAAGATAGCAGGAACACATGTCAAAGAGGTTGGTGGTGGAGTGAGGAGGGTTAAGAGAGAATGAGATGGGGTAGAAGTTTCCTGCAATGCAGATGTCTTCACCAGGAATGGTAAGATCCAAGTGTGCAGGATACAAGGAGTCAGCAGCACTACACAGCTCCTATGCCTGGCACTGATGGCTACCACCAGTAAGAGGGCAAGTGTGAGAGTGAAAACACAAAACCCATTAAATGTTCCCCATGACAGAGCTCCCACAGTCCTACCAGTTCCTCTGAGGAAATGTCTACAGTCTAATGTCATCTACCAGCTCTCAGTACTCACCTTTATCCTGTGTGTGAGTGATCTGTGATCTGCAGTTCACTTAGTGATGACCACTCCTGCTCCTGGTACTAGCCCAAATCTTTAATCTTCCTCATCAGACTTTGTACCTTTCTGGTAGCTGAGGGTTCACTACTCCCTGCCCTTTAGTTATCACTTAAGCAAGTCAAGCACATCTATGCTTGGCTCATAGACCAAAATCACAAGATCTTAGTAATTTTCTTTCCTCTTCTCTAGACTCTGTTCAGTTTGTCAGTATTCCCTTAAAAAAAAAAAAAGTGCAAAACTGCACAGAAAATTTGTGTCTCAACTCAACATTAGAGCAATATAGCATTAATGGGCTGTTCAACAACATCATGCTTCTGAACATGGAGCTGTCTCAATCCTTTTTAGAGCTTTGCCATATTGCAAATGCACATTGTGATGACACCTAACTATTATTTTCAGCTGTTCTCAATGTCTGTCTGTCTGTCTCTCAGGCATATTTTTGGCTCTGGGATTTTCCTCCTATAGCAGTTTGCTGAGCTGACTCCCACCTCTCTTTGCTGCAGCATTCTGGTTCTCTTCCCTTGATGAGCACAAATTCTTCCAACTCGGTATCATCTGCAAAAGGCATTAATAGGCAGCTTGGTCTGCTTCCTCCATCGTTTATGAAGACTTGAAGAAGGGCAGATTTAAACTCTCCTTGCTGGAGAACTTCTGTACCAGCCTGACAGTTTCACTCAGAGCCTACTATTTACAGTCATCTGGCTGCATTCTCGTTCTCATTGATAATTCCTATCTGAAAATTCACAATAATTTTCCCAGTGGCAATTTCACATTTTGCTAATTAGAACCTCAAGAACAGACCTAAAAAGGAAAATTTTAATCAACAACAACAATAAAAAAGTACAGAGCTGAACAAAGCCCAGTGTATTTCTGACACTGGGCAAGAAGATCACCTGGACCAGTTTAGTTTCACTTGGATTGTGTCCTTGGCAATTCAGCCTGAATTTATTTCGAAAAACAAATCTTGTGAGTTTTCCCATATGTTGAATTCATCTGTGGTATTCTCTTCCTCTAACAGTTCCACAGTGCTAAGCCAATGCAATATGCACAGCAAAATTCCTCCTGTTATGATAGAGTGATGGAAATCACATTTTTGCCATAGTAATTGAGTCTAGAATTCTTTCCCACTTTGGAAGATAAATTTATTTATCATGCATCTTTCTTCAGCACCAGGGTCTATGGCATCCAAATGCAGCTGAAAAATAATACAACCACAGCCCAGAACAAGAACTTATTTTTAATCTTCGTCCTTGTTCTGAGGCAGAGGAATCTGCATTTCTGCTGTTCTATTACTGCAAAAGAAAAATATCTTGTCTCCCTTAGAGTGGGATCCACCTCGCCTAACTTTAGATGCCTACACCGGAGCTGGTCATCAGCTACTTTGGTAGTCACTATTGGTCTTGTCAATATAGTCAATGGAGATGCAATTCCTCTAATCCAGTATGGACAATTCTTTCAAGATAAGGTGAACTATGCCCTATTGAGCCTATTGACCAGAGTCCTCTGGGTAGAATGGGAATGTGCTCAACGTAGATGCCCTATGCTGTGTGTGTTTATGCTGGGTCTGATGAATCCCATTGCCACATTGTATTCTCTCTCTGAACATTATTTGATTCCAGATGTCCATTTATTCATTCTGATAGTTCCAATATAGATGACAATAAGCAGGAATTTTGAGGAAGTTCTTTCTATTGCTGCCAACAAAATGCTTTAGTCCAGATCTTCTGTGGTGCTTGGCTATTGCCTTTGATAGTGAAAGCTCTCTTTGAAGGCTACCTACATAAGTTTGTCCTGATTCACAGATTCAGGGTTCAGGACAAGCAATGAGGGATTAGACCACATCTATCAAAGAGCACAGAGGCATTTTTGAGGAGCAAGAAAGTGTCCCTGGGGTTAAGCTCGGGCCTGCACAAGGCACTAGGCTTGGCAGACAGCTGGTGCTCATCCATCCAGCAGTGCTGGTGGCGGGTGGCTACATGTTCAGAGATTTTATTTTTGCCAGAAAGTAGTCCCTGGTCACAGGGAAATGACAGTTATTTGTGAAGCCTGGTGTGACTGTGACTGAGCCAAGTCTCCTCTGTCCCTTAGCCCTGGCTGAGGGCGTTCAGATCCCCTGAGTGGACTGAGCTGGGGGCTCAGTTCCTGGGGAAGACCATCATTGCCCAGTTCCTTTCCCTGGGCTACTCAGCTCCATGTGGGATAACTGAGCTCCTGTGCTCCTGCCATAGCCCCATGGACAGGTCAGTGCAGTGCTGGGGCATCACACTGTAAAGCGGCCTGGTGAAAAGATCTGGGTTAGAGACAATCTCTTCCTGGGAGGCAAGGGGAGTCTTCAGATGCCAATTTGGCCAGTGTCTTCAGCCTTGGGAGCAATTATGTTCAATACAGGTTGGTCCCTCAGGTCAAGTGAGACAGCTCAGGCTTGATGGCCTTTTGTACATGTGTGATTATCCAGTACACAATACCCAAATATCCCCAGCATCCCCCTTTGCACCTGAGTCCTCCCGGGGAGCAAGGGCAGCTTTTGGAGACTCCTCATTAGGTCACCGGCCTTGGGAGCCGAAATCTCCCCTCCCCCACCTCTGTACACAACTGTTCCTCATTTACATAAATTATCTCTATTCAATTATCTGTCCAGATGTCCGAATTGTGCCACCAATGATCTGTGAATGAATTAAAAATGGAATATAATTTAATAATAACTGATTAGAAGGAGATTAGTTGTTATATAAAAAGGAAAAACCAAGAGATAGCTAGTTGCCCTTAATCCGAGCCAATCCACAGTAATTATAGAAATACAGTCTCGCTTGCTCGCCTTCCTCATTTCTCTCCTTCTCTCCCCCCATTTCTCTCTTTCTCCTTTTCCCTTTTCTCTCTGTCCTTTCTTTCCTCTCTTTCTCTCTTCTTTTTTTTTTTTTTCTTGGTCTCCATTCCTCCTGTGCCTTCTCTCCACTTTCTCCCCCTGATTATACGTACCTACATCAACAGAGGCAAAGCCCCTCCGACAGCTGATACATCCATGTAGCTGGGTATGTCCTTGCAGGTCTGACCAGCAAGAGCCCTTGGCTATGTTAACATACTGTCTTTCAAGCCATGTTAATGATGGTGTCTTTATACTCTCACTTTTCTCACAAACATTTCTGGAATCACTACCTTTTCCCTGGCTTCCTAAGCCAGACTCTTTTCAGTTTTCCCTCTCAGTCAGAGGCGTGTAGAGCAATTTCTACATTGTGCTGGTTGTAATAAAATCATAAGCAGCATAGAGGCTCTGGCTCCTCCTCTTGCACCAGGAAGAACCAGCAGCAAGTCCCTGAGCCCCTGTGGTGTCTCTCCCTGGAGAAGCATGCCCAGATTTTTCCAGGAAACTTGTAATGGATTTATGTTTTCAGTGATATTTCCTCCTCTCTTGAGCATAGAGCCACAATTCCCCAGAGCCAGGCTCAGAGAGATTGTGAAGCACTTGTCTAGGTACTGGAGGCATAAAAAATTGGGGTGGAAAATACAGCACACTGCTAACTGAAGGATCTGTGCGGGTCCCCCACCTTGTCTAACAGAGCTCCCTCCCTCTTAGCTGTTGCCCACCCATGTCAGCTGGGAGTCTTGGTGCAAACCTCCATCACTTGCTGTGATTTGCAATGGCATGAAGCTGGATAACTAAAAACCATTACTGGTTTATTTTTACTCCTCTTGTAAATTATAACAAAGGAAAAAAATAATTTGCTGACATTCACTTCCAAACTGGGGTAGACTATTTATTTCAGGCAATTTCATAACATGATTTGGAAACTCTCAGTTAAAAACCCATGTCAAATTTACCCCCCCTAGTTCAACATGGAGCTTGTCAGATGTGGGCAGTGATGACTAGGGATATGGCTTAGAGAAACACTCTTTTACAAGAAAAATTCAGCTGAAAACCCAAACATATTCACTGTCATAGAGTCATCTACCTGTATTAAGGTACCAGATATTTAAAACCTTCAATGTCTTTAGTGGTATGGTGATCGGTTCTCTGTCTTTAATTTTCACACTTCTTCAGCTTAGCTAGACTGTACTGCCAGCTTTACAGGAGCTGCTGCATTTGGAGGTATCTCTGTGCAGCTGGAGAGAATAAGCTCCGTTGGCTTTACCAAGGAGGAGCAGAAATCAGAGAGACCGAAGGTCTAAAGCCCAGAGAGAAAAACTGAACACATGTTTTAATGGGCTGCAGACCATTTTGTTGGGGATGATATTTGTGATGGCAGTTGGTGGTTATTTTACCCTTTTTCTTTAAACTAGAAAGGTATTTATAGACATAAAGGCATTAGAATGTAGTTAATGCTACAGCTGCACCAACAACCAGCAAACATTTGACAAAGTAAGTTTTGAGAATGTTAGCATCAAAAAACCCCAGTAATTTAAAAAGTAGTAGAAACTAATTACTACAAAATGTGTAAAGTTTTGATTACCCTGTCATTCATCCCCTTTCATTAGCAGAAATGCAAATGTGAAGATTTACTTTGACATTCCAATAACATGCAGTCTGGGTCAATTATCTTGTTGTTCCTGTGGAAAGCCCTCCCTGCCCTTCAAAAACATTGATGAAGGTTTGTTCTGCTGAGCTAGTCTGCGTAAGGGCTGGAAGCACAGGGTCCGTGTTTATTTCCTGTTTAGTTGCTAACTCTTGGTGGACTGTCAGTTCCAAAGGAAGCTGATCAAGATCTTGTTGTGGTAACATGTCTTCTTTACAGGTCACTGCAAGCAAAATAATTCATTAATTGTAATTTTTATATTGTTGCCAAATTTTACGATGTTGCCTTGCATCTGACCGTATTTGTGGTTTTCACAAAGACCTCTATGAATCAAGAGATTACAAGAAAGTTTCAGCTTTTATTAAAAAGTGTTTCTGTCAATGTCGCTGCAAAATGTTTGACAATACCAACTGGAGCCATTCTAATGCTCAAAAAAAGAAGCTTAATACATTATTTAAAGCCTTCCATAATTTTCAACCTAATGTATTTATTTTTATGGACTTAATTCAAATACTTTGGACTCTTGGGCTTTTGCAGCGAGCATTTTTATATTTTGATAATTAAAATGTTAGCGCTCGGTGGCTAGAAGACGTGTTCAGCAGACTTTGAAGGATATGATTTACATATGATTTGGCTTTGACAGTCTTACCTTTTTTAGTGGTATTTTACTCACAAGTAGTTCCATTGGCTTCTATGAGTATTATTCAATATTACAATATGAGGAGAGGTAGCAAATCTGCCCCTTAGGTTAATGCAAGACAAGCCATAGTTACTGAAGGTATATTAATGCTTTATGTTTTGAAAAAAGTGGTTTGTTCTGTTTTATAAATCCATCTCTGAAGCCTACATGAAAGCATTATGCACCTTGGTATTTCTGTTGCAGAGATTCAAAGTTAAAGGGATTACTGAGATGTTTCCCTACTGTTAATTTTCCCAGGTTTAGATCTATGTGAGGGGATGTGTGAACTGGAAGCATAATCAAACCCTTAACACACGTTATCTTTTCATTCTCCTTTTTTTTGGCGTTGTTTCCATCAGGGTTTTGGTGTCTGCTTTTCTAATGGTTATCAACCTCTGGAGGAACCTCAGTTTGAATCTGTGTTTGTTGATGGCTGTTATGGAGGACTTTGGGGAAAGGATGTTCGTTTACAACAAATCTGAGACCATATTGCAATGCCCTGAGCAACGTTTAGCTTTATTGTTCAGCACAGGTTTCGTTAGGAGTCTGAAGCCTAAGGGCAGTGCCATGGCATGAGCAGAGGGACCAGAGGCACTGCAGTCCAGTTTTACCATAACTTTGTCAGAAGACAGTAGCTTTTAGAGCGCTGAAGCCAGGTGACCTCTCTGGACTACCCTAAGTGCAGGACCTTCTCTAACCATACTCCTGCATGCCATCCAGAAGAGGCAGCCGTGCCACGCTGTGCCATCGGCTTTGCCCAGCCTCAGCTCTGAGGAGCAAACAAACACTGCTCTCCCTCCAGGGCCTCCAAACACTTAGTTCAGTTCAAAGTACTTCCTTCTCCCCTTAACCCTTTCCCATCTAACAAACACACCTACATCCTCGGCTCCACCTCTGCCTCGCAAACCAAACCTCTGGCAGGTGCCTGTGAGTCAGCTTTGCCCCCGCTCCCCCACACCAGAGCAGCAGCACTGACAGAGGCTCCTCCCATCCCAGACTGTCAAAACGCTCTTTTAAGGCTTCTAGGTTGGGTTGTTAAAGAGCTGTCAGGGAGCAACTGTGGTGCTTTCAGAAATCTGTGCTGACCTGAAGGTGGGCTGCCATGCAGTGCTGCTGCTCAGAGCCATGCAAGGATAAAGGCGAGGATATGTTGCTAAATAGAGTCTATTTTCCACCAGAGTGAGACAGGTCTTCCAACAGAGTGCAATGCAGATTGGAAGATTCACTCTCTACAACTACCTGAAAGGAGGTTGTAGTGAGGTCAGGGGCAGTCTGTTCTCCTGTGCAGCAAGCCCCAGCACAAGAGGAAATGGCCTCAAGTTGCACCAGATGAAGTTTAGACTAGACATTAGGAAAAAATCCTTCACAAAAAGAATCATCAAGCATTGGAAAAGGCTGCCCAGGAAAGTGGTGGTGTCATCGTCCCTGGAGGTATTTAGAAGTGTAGATGTGGTGCTGAGGGACATGGTTTAGTGGTGACCTGTCAGTCCTGGGTTAATGGTTAGACTTGAGGATCTTGAAGGTCTCTTTCAATCAGAACAATTCTGTGATTCTATGATACCTTCTTTCTGCAGAGAATTAATGTTATCATTTTAAAATACTGTTTTGTAACTTCATTTGTTTCTTTTTTTTTTTCCTACTACTCTTACAGGTCAGCAGGAACAGCTGAGAGCAGGCGCTGCCTGCAGTGTACACACACCTATTGCTGGCAACACACCCTGACTGACAGCAGAGACAGTGATATTCCCATTTTATATTTTAAAATCACTAAGGTCATCAGAAACTTGGTGGCACATTAAATATTTCACCCTTTTGGCAGCATGAAGATTCTCCATTGTGTTATAATGAAAGAATTTTCCACCAATTTAGTATTCACTCAGTACTATGTAGCAAACGTACTTAACAGTTTGAAAATCAAAATGAAAATAGATTTCAACGATTTTTCATGGTATTATGTGATAATAGCACAATAATATAAAACGAAAATGCATAAATTAACATGAAAAAAGACATTTCAGAACAATTTTGTAAAACAAACTGTTCCAATATATATTGCTGTAGGAATTTCTGCATACAGCTATCTATTTTTCTGTCAAAATCCCGAACATTTCCATCTAAATAGCTTTTTTTCAACATGAAACTCTTGTAAAAATATTTCACCTACTCTACTAATTATCCTCACTGTGAAAAATCCAGGCCTTATATTAATACGTACATTTAACTATGTTAATTTAATTATGAATTAGCTTGACCTTCCAGTGCTGAATCCTGTTATGCCTTTGTCTAACAAATTAAAGAACCTTCCACTCACCAAAAGTGTCTCTCCTAACTATTTAGAAAGGATGACCAAGCCACCTCCTAGTTTTCTCCCTAACAAGCTGAATAGATTGAGCTTCTTAGTTCTCACTGTACAGCAGCTTCTCCAGCTCATGGATTGTTCTTGAAGCTCTTGTCTGAATACTTTCCAGTTCTTTGGTGTTATTTTTGGAAATGCAGACACCAGAAGTGGACACAATGGGAATCTGTTATGGCCTTGGGATGCTAAGACCATCCTCATCCCACTAGGTAATATTTTCTTGCCGATACATCCAAAAATGGTGTAGCTCCGACAGAGCAGATCACACCAGAAAAATCCACGTTTAGTTTTTATTATCTGTCAGGTTTCCTCCATCCTCAGAGCCACGACTTCCCATGACAGCATCCTGTGACCTTCATTTTCTGTTCCGAGATATATGATCTTGCATTTGGCTATATTAAAATCACATATTGTTCAAATGAGCAGAGCCTGCCAAGCGATCCAGATTGCTCGGTGTAACTGACCTACTCGCATCATTATTTATCACTCCACCAATTTTTATGTCAAGTAGAAATCATTACCAGCATTGATTTTCTGTTTTATTCCTAGTTGCCACACAGACACTATTACGCAGTACGGACCGAGAACTGAGCTCTAGGCAACCCATCTCCAGAACTTCCCTGCCACTGGGCAATTCCTTGCCGAATTTTTTAGACCCACTAATTAGTCGGATTTTAACTAATGTGCGTAATTCCAACTTCACCTCAAGCTGGTTTTTTACCGAGAAGGTGACGGGGTGACCAAGCGAAGCGCTAAGGCCGCCACCGAAACGTGCCCGGTGACAGGCACCTCGGCGCCGCTTGCTCTCCCCCGCTCCGGGAAAGCAAGTCGCGCTCCAGGCAGCGTTCCCTTCTGGGCACGACCCTCCCCCGGGACTGCCGGGACTGTGGCTTTGGGCACCTTCCTTCCCCCGCGCCCTGCGAAGCGGCGCCGCCGCCGCCCGGCGCTGGTCCGGGGCCGCCC
>VZZY01002900.1:0-11508 GCA_013400335.1 Eurystomus gularis
TGTATGCCCATTTTGGTTCATCTCGCCTTAAGGTTTAGGAATTAACTGTGTAGTAGTTATACTCCCAACAGACATCTGAACTTGTGTTTTGTCAGAAGGAGTGCTGGGCAACTTTGGTTGCAGTAAACTCCTATTTTGATAGCCGCTGCTGTTTGTTTGTGGGGCCTCTGTGACAGTGAGACAATTCCCACAGTTTAGTGATCTGAATCTGAAGCTTGCAAGCAGCCTTGCGCTGACAGACTCCTGAAGAGTTTCAACCTCCAGCAGCCCCATTGCAGTTCAGCTGATGAGAAGAACAAAAAACCCTTCATTTTAAAGGCAATTAACAGCTGCAGGTACGCCATTTTTGACAGATTCAAGCATTTACCTCTGTTGTGGCTCCACCTTAGTAAGAGCTTGGTCCAAACGGCTTGAAACCCAGGCAGAGAAAACCTGCAGCTGCCTCCAAACGACCCTGCAGATAGAGCTTTACAGTACAGAAGTGCGTGGAGAGGGACGAGTACGACCCTCAAGCTTTACATATGTTACACACTCACAGCTCTAGAAAAGGCTAAGATGCACCATGTTTTTTTTCCCCACTTAAAACCATGGAAACATTCACATGCAGTAGATGTAAAACACCTACTGATAACAAGTTTTTGGGTTGCGTTTTGGTGGTTGTGGTTTTCTTCAAATAGTGGGTATGCCACTATCTGACTGCTTGATTCTCTTAGAGTCAGTGCTGCTCCCTCCTAACTTCCTTTTAGCACAGTCCACACATGAAGTTCCTGTGGAGGGGAGGGGAGAGGGGGAAAAAGAAAAAAAAAAAAAAAAAGCGCAATATTTTAACGTTGCTATATACTTGCACTTTGTATACTTTTTTATTACAAGCACCCAGTATTAACATAAACACAACACTGGTCCACTGAGGTTCTTTTCTTTGGACGCTCAATTAGAGGACTAACCCTACTGAAAGTCTGCAGCAGGCCAGTGTTCTCGAGCCCTTTCCCAACACTCAGCTCTGGTACTAATATCTAAAACCAGGAAGTAGCCAATTATACAGCCGCCTTTTGAAGAAAATCGTTCTTGATTTTGATAATGCATGTGGAGTTCACAGGTGAGAAGCTTCTTTTAAAAGTTTAGAACCCTTATCAAGAGGAAAAAGCCTCTCGGTGTGAAGTACTGTTGAAAGTATAAAGAGCAGAGCTGGACAGTGAAAATGAAGAGAAGGGGAAATTCCTTAAAAATTACAACATCCATCACTTAAAACTCTCGATATCTTTTTCGGCGGGGTATTACACAAAGCTGCGTTAAAGAAAAAATCTCCTTTTTTGCTTACTCTGTATTCCAAAGGACAAGTAAATAAATGGGTGCAAAAATTACTTGTAAGAAGGGTGCTAATAACAAAGCTACTTTACTAACTTAAGTGGAACTGGAATAAATTGTGCTCAAGTTTTTGGTTCCTTCTTCACTGACGCCTAGTTGTACTTTACTAGAAAAGGGATTTATGAACTCATATGAAAGACAAAGAAGCTTAAAATCTAGTTGGAATTACAAAAGTCATTTCTGACTTTACACCTGCCCACAAGCGTCTTTGACCCTGTCTACTTTTTGCTTCTGAAAAAGAGGGATTTTCATCTCCTGCAACAGCAAAGACCCATATATGCAATTATGAAATGATACTTTTATACAATCTTTATATTATCTGCAGCAGTAGCACAAATATCTTAGAAGTGTCATCTTTTTAAGACGAAGTGTTGTTTCAAGGGGAAGTTTTGCTTTTTTTATACCATAAATTGGAATATATTCTTGCTTTACTTATTCATAGAAGTCTCACAAAGATACCAGAACATCACGATAGCCAGAAAATTCACCTTCAGTACTCCAACACACTTAAGCTTGATATTCACTCTTCTATACCCCCATAAGGGAGGCATTCAAAATAGCCAAACATACGTTTGGAAATCGAAGCGAAAACCTCATGGATGTTATTATCACCTTAGAATAATCTGATCAGCATTAGTCATTTTTTATATACATTTTCTGAAGCTTTTCCATTCTATCATTTCTCATTTTATTGACAACTGAAAGCCAGCAGTTAGCTGCTAATATGTAGAAAGAAAGAAAGAGGGTAAAAAGAGACTCTGTCAAGCAGACTTTGATAGCTAAATCAGAGCGCTGCACAGGAACACTTCACTTACTTTGTAAATAGACTTATTTTTATCTCAGATAGATGATGGAACTTTCTGTGAAAACAAGAACATGACTTACCCAGCAGTGTTGTGCTGTCCACTCGATCAGCATCTAGAGAAGTGTAAGAGACAGCAACAGCACAAGTTAGCATCCAAAAAGTTTATGCAATGTCCCAAAACATTGTATTTAGAATCACAGAATGGTTTGGGTTACAAAGGACCTTAAAAATCACCTCGCTCCACCCCGCCTATGCCATGGGCAGGGACATCTTACACTAGACCAGGTTGCTCAAATCCCCATCCAACGTGGCCTTGAACGCTTCCAGAGAAGGGGCATCCACAACTTTCCCAGTCTGCCATGACTTTTCAAACATGACAAAGCTTAGCCAATTCATCTGTAGATGAAGAATTCTATCAGGGCATGTCTGCTGCAGCCCAGGCTACCTCCAATCCAATAAGGACCAACAAGTCCATCAGTGCCTCTCTGGACAGGTTCTCCATGCCCTGTACTAGGACTGCTCGCAGTTCTATGTGCTTCTTTTCCAGCAGATGGCTGGCTGGCTGGAGTCCCTACAGGATCAGGGCCTGCCTTTCTAATTATTTCATACAACCCTTTTAATAAACTCCTTCTGCTATTTTTAAAAGAGTTTGTAAATAAGCATAAAGGGAAAAAAAAAAGAAACTGGACAGTTTGGTCATGTAAAAGAGCAGTTATGCACGTTTGAGAACAGCTTTGTTTGGGTTAAATGCGATCAAGATTTTAAGTCAGAGTCAGGTCCCTCTTCCTGCAAGTATTACGCCGATCGGTAATTCCACTGAACGGAAAGCGGAGCATTATAGTCAGACTTTGCAGTTATTTCTGTTTACAGCTTACGTAAACGTATCTCCCACCCTACTTTGATATCAAAGGTTGCTTTGCAGTGAGATAGATACTCCTGACTCCACAGGCTCTAGACACTGCTCAGACTATGACAAGTATGTCCCTCACATCCACCAACAGCAGTACGTTAAACTAGCGGGCTGAGGCCAGTTCAGGGTCTGAAATGTCTGAAATTGCACCCTATGCACCACTGCACACAGGCTTCCTGAAGCCTAGAAAAAAATACGTAGCACGGCAAGAAAAATCTAATCCAGTCTAAGTGTAATATTCATCCAGTTATCAAAACCGTTACATAATTTGGGCATACACCTGCAATTTTCTTTCAGGGAGGGCAAAGGGAAGGCTCCTGCTATGCACCACTTGGGAATAATTGTTGACAACCCAGTTTCAGTAATAAATAAGTGAGCTGTGAAACAGTGTTCTTCTCAAGGTCATTTACTCCTTACTTCTCTGGATAAGCCATAGTAGAACTGTCCTTGTTTGGAAAACAAGAAACCTCTTGCCTTCAGCAGACAGTTGTTTATCCCTGGTCTTGTATTAAAGGCTCTCCATTGTTACAGCTAAGGAACTGTAGGAGTTGAGAGACAACAGGATGGGAGTTGGGGGGAGTAGGCGACTGGACCTAGTTAGTAAAATTCAGGTCCCTGTCGATGAAGGACTGTTACGTTCAGCAAAGGGATTGAGTTATTCCCCATTTTAGCCCAAAACACCCCCTACAGAATGCCATTCACTGTCACAAATGGATTATTACTCCGCAGCTCCTTCTATTTTACTGTCACAAATCATTATCCTCACAACTCAGGCTTTCTCCCCGTTCCCCTTAACCGTGTTAAGCCGAACACTATTGGATGTACTGACTTAATTTCCCATTCTACACTTAATCAGATACTGTGGCTCAACCAGCTCATCCCACCACTTAGTTCACACCAAAAAAAAAATACACAAAGTAAACATGGTAACAAAAAGACTAATTCAAAATTAAAGATTAAATTTGCAAGAATCCACAGACCTTACAGAAGGAAACGGGGTTACAATTTTAGCACGTGTTCCAACTCTACGTGCCGTTCAGAAGTACTGCACAGGCCACTTGCTAGCTAGGCACGAGGTCCATACCTCTGACCAAGAGCTGGTTGTTCAGACATGGCATCCTACTGTGTACCTACTCAAAATTTTATTAAAGAGGACACATTACCTGGACTTCTCTGCTTGCAGATTTGAGCAGTCAGATCTTGTACGTACTCTGGGAATTGTTTAAAGCAGTCCCCGTAGGACACTACTTTTATTCCGTGCAGCAGCATATCTGCCTGCAGCTTAAAAAAGTGGTCTTCGTTTTCTTTAAGCACCAACATATAATGTTCTAGATCCACTTTATTCTTCACAGTATAAAGAAAGAGAGCTTGGAATATCTGATCACGCAGAGTCTCTCCGCAGCCCAAAAACAAAAAAGACTTGGTTCGATACAAATTTTGAAGGACTTCCTGTTAAGAAATATAAACACAGAAAAGCTGCATTTACCTCAACAGTCAAAAAGCCAAGGCAAGAACTTTTAAAATATGTCAGACCTAAAAGGAGAAGCAGAGCAGACATCGCTATTGAACTGAATTAAGCATATGTTTTAGGATCAGGGCAACACGACATTTCCTAAGCTCTGTTTCCACAAAAAAAAATTATATTCAAAATTACCGTACAAAATGAAATACTCTTTTGCCAACTACCTGGGTCAGTAAAAAGGATCCAGCTACCAACACAAGGCATAAACTTAATGTCTTAATTCCAGAGGATACAGAAATCACATAATATAGTTAACAGCAGAAAGAATGAGCAAAGTAATAAATCTGACCACAGTCACACAAAAGTCCCTACAGTGATTATGAGGAAGATACGTTGCCAAATACGTTACCCTCGACCAGTCCCGCATTTGCTGGGGAGCCCCGGTCGCAGTGAAGAACTGGGGAACCTTTCTGGCAATGGGGAAGTCCTGTGCAGTGCATCCACTTGCATGTTGCCTTCTGAATTCGCTGCAAGCGGGTCTAGCTTTTATAGCATTGGATAAGCAATCGCGGTCACACAAACGACCTTCAGAAACTTCAAAAGCAGGACACTTGTTGTTCTCCTTATTGGATTCCACCCAAAGCCTGTCCAGGGCCTGGGGAAGAACCCAAAGGAATCTCCTTGTCTATTATAGTCTTAATCACTCATTCTCACGTCCTTGCAGTGTGTCTCCAAGCAGAGAAAAATCCTCTGCTGGTCTCTGTTACAAAACACACTGTTTGGTTGTGAGATTATAGATACTGGAGCAGGCTGCCCAGGGAGGTGGTTGAGTCACCACCCCTGGAGGTGTTGAAGGGTCCTTCAGATGTGGTGTTGGGGGATATGGTTTAGGGGAGAACTTGTAGAGTAGGGCTGATGGTTGGACTTGATGATCAAAAGGGTCTTTTCCAACCTGAATGATTCATCCATATGTCAACTTTAATTCAGGGTCCCAGCACTTCCAAGACACATGTAAGTATTGCCAGTAAGGAAATTTAAACTAAAAGAATTATGATGACAGAGAATTAGGCTCCCATTACGTCAATCTGTAAATAAGGAAAATTAATATTCTTGCCCAAATGTCTGACTTCTTAAAATACCTAAGATACAACATTAAATCCAGGATCCAGAGCTGGTAACAGCTTAAGCCCCTAAAAAAATGAATCCAAGCAATCAGGTGGTGATGAATCCTTGTTCTGGTATCTAGTATTTTTGGGCTAATTTTCTTTCATGAGATATATACAAAGAACTCCAAAACTATGACATACAGCTGAGGATTTTGGTTGTCATTTACAAAGAAGCACTATAAAAGGACATACCCTGCCCTAGCAACATAGCTGGCTTTCTGAATAATACTGTCATTTTTCTGGGCCCCAATTATTTAATTTGTATGATCTGACAGAACCCTAGCCTTAGGTAACGTGTAAGCCGCGATTACAATAAAACAGTTTGGCAAAACACAGTAAAAATTTTAAAGATCACACAAACCATGACTTCGGGATCTTGAGTCACATCTTTATATCCCGAGGGATCTAGCACCATTCCACAGGGATCTGTGTATAAGCCGTGAATATGAAGAACTCCATATTTTATATGGCCTCTTGCCCACTGAAGAACCTAAAGCAAATCATGCAAGTTACAGTCTTTTGTTACACTATAACATACCACAATAACCAAGTTTCTGCAAAAATATACAGCTGTCCTAACTTACAAAACCACTTAAAGCAGAAATAACTTCTTTTGTCCTTTTCTGCAGCAAGAGATAATTTTAATTACTAATTACACAGCTTACTTTACGTTATAATAAAGAGCTCACTGCTGATACTGAAGAGACTTCTGGCTTTTTGGTCTAAACAAGCATTTAACCAAGAAGCAAGTTCCAGCAACGCTGACAGAAAAGATATGAACAGCAAATTAACTATTAGCTAGGTGAAATCATATCTGTGATTGTAAGTTACTTCATGTAAGTTAAATTAAGTTTGTGGGGCTTTTTCCATGGGGTTGGCAGTGAACTGGTAAATAAACGTGCCTCTGACGTTCTCTTTGGTAACTGTTACCAAATTATTCAGAATAAAAAGACACATAAAAATAAATGTCTGTGCATCTGCTGTTTGCTTATGGAAATTCTTTACCAATTAAGACATTTTAGCCTTGACACTCTTTAAACAGGAAAACATCTTTTCAATGAAGCTTATGAGCTGTCTTCTCTTATTAGAAGTCTAGAAATCTTACTGCTCTCATCATACCTTATCCTTATCTTTCAAGTCTAAAGATTCCATAGGTTTACCCTGTTGCTGACCAAATATTTCAAGTAAATTATCATAGTTTGTAGTCAGAACCATGGTGTCTCTCTCCATGAGCCTCAGGATTGACTGCAGAACAACTGGATTCTGAATGTGGTGTTCTAAATTATCAAACACCTCCATTAAGCAATCCTGGAAGAAGTTGGGCTTCGTATCCCCAGTTCGCTGAAGAAAGAAAAAGATGAACATTAGGTAAGGACCACACACAGCACTATCGTTGCCTCCAACAGAAAACCCAATCATTTGGCTACTTAATGCCAAAGCATTTCTTTAAAGGAGGCCTTACATGGTTTACAAAGCCCAAAGGTCTGACTGTACAAAACCGATCTCAAATTATTCGGATGCTCTTGCCTCCACTTAACGTGCATCAAAAATAATAGTTGGGTTTTCTCAAGGAAGCTTGTAATACAGGTACAATAAAACAACACTTCTTTTGCTACAGTTAAATCCTCGCTCGTCCCTTCCGACAAACACAAAAGAACACTTTCTTATCAGCATAGGCTGCGTTTGCCCAGAGTATCTCCCGAGGCTGGCAGGAACATGTAACAATTCTGTAGAACACACAGGCTTCCCATTCAGTAACTCGTACTGCACACAGAAGAAACGCCCGTTTATAAGCCCAGTACAGTTACTGGCCTAACTACCTGGAAACGCTCACCTTGCTCAGGATGCTTTTCCTGCTTTGAAAATCAGTTAAGTGTACTAAAATTATCACTCCCTGGATTCAGAGTCTGAGATAGGCTATGAAAGGTGGGGTTTTTGTTTGGTTTTTAGTTTTTTTTAATTCCTGGTTGAGAATGAATCATTAAATCCGCTGCAAAGCCTAACCATACACGCAGACACCTCCCAAAAGAGCAAGAGGTTATTATCACACTTTGCCTGTAGAGAAGCTCACCACATGTTCCAAATTGCTGACCAGACCCTACAGCTTAGCAGTATGTCTGTCACCACAATTATTTCCACTAGAAGACTTTGCAAACCTATTAACACAATCTGAAAATCGCTGGAACCCAAGATGAACGGCTGAGAAACTGGGCATAGGAAGTCTTCAGTGAAGTGCAAGCTGCAGAGGTGATTAAGTCCGTGTGATCTAAGGCTATCAGTAGGGTCAAGGTCTACCTGTATTTTCAGGGTATCTCTAGTTGTAGCCAGCAGAGCTATAAATTCTTCTAGTTCCAAGAAACATTATGGTAAATATTTAATAGTCAGGACTCTTGCATTAATTATGACAAAAGCTTACTTACATTGAAAAACCAAGGATTTTTTTTAGCCTCTCCCAAACATACAGTGTACTATACGATTACCATCAAAATTTCAATTTTTACCAGAAAGACTTCATGTTTCGAAAGCTGAAAAAAAGTTTTGCTGACAACAAAAGTATATAATAATTTCAGAAATCAGTATGTTAAAGACATACTCACTGGTGACATTTTCCTGATGAGATCATGTGCGACCACAAGCAGGTCTCTATCTTTGATTACTTTTTTACGAAATTCAGCAACATCTCCCGGATGAAGCACCTCCAGCTGTTCAGCTGCTTCAATTACAGCCTCAATGCAGCTTCTCCAGGAGCACAGCGCTGGGATTCCCGGTGCTACTGCAGCACTTACCCCAGTTCCAATTACAAGAAGAATGTCCCGAGGCTGCTTTCTTATTAGACTTTTCAAGAATTTTCTTTAAAAGAGAAAACAAAAATCTTCAATTTTTTACAGCGCGTTTTCTAACTTGTCTGAAGATCTCACTACTGACTCAAGAAGTCCACATGAAATGTTAACGCTTGTGCAGAAAACCAACCAACCAAAAGGAACCGAGCGTTCCTTTTCTACGCAGGGGAATGGTCCTGGCAGCAGCTCACAGCCTTCCCCAAACCGACAATGTACTTCAAGTCTTTTTGTCATTTTAAACAAGGAAGTGTGCATATGTAAGTAAAAAAAATTCCAATCACTAACGTCTTTGAGATGCAAACGGACAATTACCTATTTTGAGTCCACTGGACTAGCCAAACACCATTTCACATGCAACCTGAAAAAAAGCAGTCAAAGGACGGTCCAATGATTTATTTAATACCTGTCTGATAGAAAGAACTATTTCAAACGGACAAGTCACAGTCTTTCAAAAGAAACAAATGTTTGTTTTTCTGGGGAAAAAAAGCAGTATTTATTGTCACTTTAGGATACATGAACATGAGAACAGTGATGCCTGTTCAGATCAAGGGTTCATCTAGCCCACTACTCAGATGTTACTAACCACAGATTACTCTCAAAGGTTTATTTGGTTCACTGTGCAAGCCAACACAAGGAACTGCCAACAAAGTCTGGCTTTCCTGATTACTTTGCAAAGTGAAAATGCATTTAAACCATGCGGTGAAATCACTATGTACAAGCAAGGATTTCTCAGTAACACAGAACCTCAGAATTCCCTTGACTTTCAAAACTACCTTTACAGATTTTTAACTCCTGTTAATCTGGTAATACAGATGTTTAACACCTCTTATTTCACAATCATCTGAAACTATGTAGCTAAAACTATAACGTTTAACTTGAAATGGCCTCAGGCAAAACACCTAATAGTAGATAAGGCTGCACACAAAGAGTATGTTGCTGATAATATCCATGCCTTCCTGCTACATTCAGCACAGGGTGTTTCTTCTCAGCAAGCACATTATCCATTCCTCACCAACAGCTTAAATGAGTATGAAGCATTTGGTTAGTGGAGAAACAAGTTTCTGGGATCATTTCAAGTTTTCAAGCATGAAAAGTTCTCATATCCAAGTTCCAGCAATGCATTTCCACTGTGTTTTCAGACTTTCACTAAGAAATGGTTTTGTATAACCTTTGCAACACAAATTACCTGGATTTCTGCTCACTTCTAATTGTTGATTGTTCTGGTGAATCCATCTCCGAGGCCCTAAGTAAAACAAAAAATAAAGTAATTCTTAATGCTTCTACCTTTAAAAAAGGCCAAAATTAAACCCAGAGTTATAACTGTTCACATTTTCTATCTATTCTCATCAAGTATTTTAAAATATCTTCATATATAACAAGAAGATATTTTTCTCAGCAAGTATTTAAAGAAAACAAACCTTACTTTTGTATCATCTATATCATCTTAGGTCTAAAGCACAGGAAGGATGGCAGCTTGGCAAGATAATTTGTCTACAACATCATCCCTAAGAAATTCCCAAGTCCCATTACATTAATTCCTGGGTTTGTCTTTATAAGGATGTATTTTTTTTACGTGGCTTTGAAACACATCTTATTTTGTGGTTGTGGAGACTGCAGACCCTAATCCCTCTACTAAGCATTCTGCCAGTCCCTACGGCTCATAAGGCCACTTGCCAGCTCTCAGGTTCACAATGCTGGAAGTTAACTTGGAAGCAAGAGGCCTAAATTTGGAGATCATTTGAAAAAAAAAAACCAAAACAAAACAATACAACAACAAAAAACCCCACCCCACCCTAGGACAGATGGACATGAGTGTTTCTGAGGTAAACACACAGATCTCTTCAGCAAATGCACCCAGGATGTCTTTCCAAGTGGAAAAACCTTTTCTTGGTGTAATATTTATTTTCTCCATGCTCCCATCCTTCACTGACAGTATCCTACAAAGATGCCACGCTATCACCTGAAAAACATTAGTGCATTCAAAATTCAGAACAGTAACCTATCCAGAGCAAAACAATTCAAAACCTAGAGAACAAGATTCCGTTATATATGGAAAAGTTACGAGTTCACAATGCAAAAACCACAAGCAAAGGAAGCACAACTGATTCTGGAAAAGTTTGTATTCTTTTATAAGCCCATCCAGCAAAGTACCAGGGAAAGAATCCCCAAGAAAGCTTTAATAATTACATTAGTAAGTTACCAAAATTATTAAATAAGCATCTCACCACAGGATGCTGTCAGTACCAACATTTTAGACCTCATTGTTCCCTTTTATCCCTTAAAGTTGCTTTTGGAAGCAGAAGCTGTGTGAGTAAGTGGCAGCAATTATCACCAGCCCCTAACAGCTAAATGGCTGCAAATGATAAAGTGCAAATTTCCCCCTGCCTTTGAGTACCGAGTAATTGTGACTAGTCTTGAATATTCTCTTATTGGACGGAATGAATACTTATTCAATGAGCATACCTAGAAAACCAGTAGAGAAGAAGAAAATACGTGGGCACCAGCACTCAACACTGGTTTCCTTAGACACCCTGGACTAACCAAAGGCGTGCGCAGCTGCTTTTCAACAACCTTTCCTCACGGCAGCCTGGAAATCAGACCCTCCCTATAGCCCAGACCTGCCTGAAGGCGATGAAGGGCAGCTGGGTCTTTACCGCGGACACAAGGAGGGATCATCAGAACAAATCCTCATCTCGTATTTTCTTCCTGTTCAAGAAGTTACGTTTTACTTCCAACCGTCTGACTGAACCAAACGGTTTTTCCAGGCAGTTTGATATACAAAAACGTGCTAAAGCGTTCAAGGCAAAGGCAGCACCGGCAAAGGGAAGCCTCTTCCCCTTGCCCTAGCCCCCCTTGCTCTTGCCACCCCCCCTTCCCCCAGGTCCCCGCCGATTCTCTCGGGATAAAACCCGGGCGCACCAGGCTGGGCAGGACGGCAGCTTCTGCCGGGTTAAATTCCG
>VZZY01002900.1:11607-45222 GCA_013400335.1 Eurystomus gularis
CTCCGGGCCCGAGCGGATACCCCGGCGCCGTTACCGCGGGCACGCCTTCCTCGCCGGCTGGGAAACAGCCCCCGCAGGAGAAAGGTTCCGCCCGAGAACGGTTCCCGCCCGGTGCTGGCGGAAGCCTCTGGCCCGGGCGGGCGGGGCCGGGCAGATGCCAGCCCCGCCGGGCAGGGCAGCGCTCGCCACGTTAGAACCTAACCCCCTTAGTTCTATCTCTCCATCTTTCAGTACATAGGACCAATGGTGCTTGCTTCAAAAATTTTTCTCATTATTGCCAAATGTACAACCTTTGTGCTTAATATAGAATTTATTCTGTTCTGCTACTTTGCATTTTACAGCACCTTAAATATTTAAAGCATGGTTTACACTGACTACAGCAGTAGCTGGGAGTGTGAAATATTTGTCCAAATCAGATCTAGATCCTCAGACTTTGTACCGAGATAACAAAGCACTACAGATCACACTAAAAAATTGTTGAGGTGTTTTATCCTTATTAGCACAAGAACTCTATGATAGCTGAAGAGACTAAATCTACCTCCTGAGTAGAGATGGACTTCCTGTACTTTGAGATTCTTCTTTTCTTTTCATTCCTTATTTGATCAAAAGCGGTGGTGTTATCTGGCATGCAGACCTGATTTACCTACAGAGACAGGCAGAAGAAATAATCTGTGACTGTGTAATTCAAGAACTATAACACCTATAAAGTAAGATGCTAAATTAAGATTGCAGAAATATCTGTAATACAGATTTCCACTCTTAACTAACTTGATTTTGCAGCCATCGCATTCTTTTAACACTGTGAGTGCTAAAAGTGTGAGGTTTGTGAAAGACAAAGAGCCAAAATCCCATTAGGTGTTTTTAGGATCAGAGACTTGAGAAGCAATTCAAGGATCTTTGTCACCTAAGTGAAGAAAGGAACTGATAATAGGAGAAGTTTTCCTGCTCTAAATACACAGATACTTGTGATGAATGGAGCTCTTTCCCTGTGGGTTTCACAAGTACCAGGAACAGCAGGGTGGTGAAATTCAGGAACCTGGGCTCCTGTTCAGGTTTGCAGGGAAGCGTTTTATGTTCTGTATTTCCAGTATTATGCGCACAGCACCACCTCCGTTCTGTTCCTGCTAGCTTATTAGAGAGTCCTGCCTCTATCCTAAGTCGATCCTTTGTCCCTAGTCCCTTCTATGTTTTTCATTCCTCATATTCTAATCTTGATTTCTTTATCCAGCCAGCTGTAATCTCATGTTGAGAAAGTCATTGATTCTCAGTATAGTCCATATATTTTCTTTGCCAAGTCACGTTTAGGTTTCCTCTTCCCTTCTCCATCAGCACTTCCCCTGGTCTTGTCCTTTCTTTGTATAATGAGGTGTAGTCCTGCAGGCAGGAGCTGGGCTTTCACAGCTCAGAACTATCTCCCAGTCTAAAGGGACATCATGCACTGCACCTGGGCTACCAAGGCCACCACCACCCCTGCCATGGCCTCAGCCAGGGGATCAGGTAAGGCCTGTGGGAAACTCTTCGTGACCCACCCAAACCCTGGTCTGTAGCACGGGGAGCAACAGCAAACGAAAGCAGCTGCTACTGCCCTTCACAGGGCAATGAAACACTGGGGAGAGGCTTTTTGATCCACCAAATGAACATAAATTGCAATAAATTACTTCTTAAATCAGCAGAACTAACAAATCTGCTCTCCTGTACATTAAGAGTCTTTCCAATAGCTAGTTATACCAGTGCAGCTGCTGGTTTAAAGCCAGGTTCCTGCTGCCAGGAGAGAGACAACAGTTTCTGGCTGCCTTCCCTGTAGCAGGGCACTTACCTCTGCGCAGCTGCTGGCATGGCTGCTCGTGAAGTGGAATCGCAATTATCTTTGAGATCATTATACTTCGCTCAAATTTGGCTGGAGGTCCCCAGGGCGTTCAAGAGCTTGTATGCACCCTATTTCTGCAGGTGATCAAGCTGAAAAAAAAAGCGGGCTTAAACTCCTGGCCCAGAGACTGGCAGACACCATTTGCCACAATGGGCCTCAGCTTTTTACAGATGCGTTTTCAGCTATGGCAGCCATTGTCTTCCAGCAGGAAGCTGTAAGCAGGGGTGGGCACACTCCCTTTTCTTAAAGGAGAAAATGGCATTTTATTACGTTAGTCCCCTCACTGTTTCTGCCTGAGAACCTGCACCTGCCCTCAGGGCGCCATCTTGCCTCAGCCGTCCCTTCCTCCCAGCCGGCCTGGCGAGCTCTGCTTCACTCCTAGTTCTCCAAGACATCCCTGTAAATTCACCCCTATTTTATCCCGAACACCGAAAAAAGAGCCCCCCAGCACCAGCACTGCCAGGCGGGAGCTGGTTATGCAGCTGCCGGGTGTGAGGGCCATGGAGGAGCTGCCTTGCTCTCAGCCCGCGGGCTCGTGGAGTTGTTGGGCCTAGCACTACAGCCGCACTGCCCCTGCCACCGGCAGCCATTGCTGCCCCTCCGGTGTCTCCTGCTTCCACTTCTTTCCCGGTTTTGGAGAGGGGGCACTTGAAAGGTAAGAGCAGAGCTGGGTGATGAGATGGGAGATTGCTAGGTTTTACTGGAAGCTTGCTTGGCCTTCTCCACATAGAAGTTTATTTAAGTGTACTTTAGCTTGTTATGGTTTACTTTTATGAGAAGAAGGTGAGGCAGTTTCTACTCTGCACATATGCTACACCTTTTCCCTCCTCTTTCTCTCTCAAATGGAGTTTCAAGCTCCTGGCAGAAAACATTGGAGTGCTACAGGCACTCAAGGGGTGAAAAAAGCAGGGACGAACTAAACGATTTTCCTTAGACTTGCTCTTAGAAAGTGCTGAGTTGTTTAAGTCTATTTTCCAGTGTATTTTTTAGCCTATTGTAAAATGGCAGCCAGAATGGTTAGATATTAGGGAGGTAAAGTAGCTAAAGACTGGGTCGTTTAATGGAAACTAGTAGGAAAACTTGACTGTTTATGTTATTATCAGTGCTACTATAAAAAAGATAGGCCGCAGAATAGAGATGTAGAAATTTCAGATGACATGTGAAGGAACTTCTGCCGGAAAGAAACAGTGAGATATTTTACCTGACACCTATTTTCAGATAATCAGTAATAATACACAGTATGTACTGAAAATACGTGTGTTTCTGCTGTACATGAGTAAGCTTGGTATAGGTAATGCATGAAGCTGATGCAGGATGTAACTTAGCAAATCGAACTAGGACACTACCAGTATAAAAATGTAAATGTCTCCTGGATTTTTATCTCGTTAACTAAATACATTTTAAGATTTTACTTGGTTGTCTGTTGTCCAACAGCTCAAAAGTGGTTTTAAAATTCTCCTAGAACCCACTGCTTCTTTAGGCGCAAATCCAGGACTTGTGGGACGAGTCCCTGGACAGGGGGGGGAAACAATATAGACTGGTTCAGCTACAGATTATTCAATTCTGAGTGTAGCTAAATCTTTGGCTTTTCTCTGTTGTGTGGAACAGATTCTGTGGGAGCAAACAAGGCAACACTGGACCACCCTACCATCTGAACCAGGTTTGCTCTCTCAGAACGGTAGCACAATGGGCTCTTGTTTTCACAAGGGAGGATGTCTTAAATGTTGCACAATGCAAAGAAAGGCAACAGTATATACACAAGTAGTTCAACTCTCAATGTCTTGTGTGTTGCAATAGTTCCTAGGAACCACAACTATATTCTCAAGCAGAAATAATTCCCTTTAGAGATGAATGCTGTGCAAAGTGCTTTATGAATTCTAAGACATTTTAAGCATTGCTCAGCGTAACGCCCTTCAACTCAGATGGTCTTCAGAGAAAAGTAAAACTGGTCACATGTTGTGATAATAATTGTTTGGAGGATGCACTTTGTATTATAGTTTATGTGTGTGGCAACTGTACTGTATAGCTTATGTACTCTGTTCATGCCTTATTTAAGTGTATAATTGTGCATTTGTGCATAGTTTCTGTATTACAAAACCAATACACACTTGGTTACTGGTGTATATACATGAGCATGTATACAGTATAAAATAATAGAATTTAGCTTGGAAAGGACCTCTGGAGATCATCTAGGCTGGACTGTTGCATGGGGATATTCCATCTCAGGCACAGGACCTGACATTTGCCTTTGCTGAACTTCGTGATGTTCCTGTCAGCCGCTTTTTCCAGTCCCTTTGAATAGGAGCCCTGCCTCTCAGTAGATCGACTGCTCACTCTAATTTGGTGTTGCCCATAAAATTGCTGAGAGGGTACTGCATCCTACCATCCAGGTTATTAATACATACCTAGAGTTTGATGGTGTCCTGTAATTTACCGGTAGCTTACTCTGCTAAAGCTACTGAAATATGCCCTGTATTGAAAAGGATAGGTGCTCTTCTCTGGCCTTGCATAGTAGACAAAGCTTCCAATCATCAACAAAAACAGAATTCACCATTAAGTTTCACAAACAGGAAAGAAAACCTGGAGGTAAAAAAAGAGTGAAATCTTAAATTCATGGAAGGTAGTGGATGTTTTGCCACTAATTATAGACGTAATATTTTATACCTTTAAAAATCCCATCTAGCTTTTATTAAAAACACCTGTATGAAATTCACAGCAGAGCTCAGGCCTAGATTTTAAGCTGAGAGCCACCACGATGCTCCTGCCCTGCTGCATTCAGCACTGGCATTGCAAAACCTCTGCTTCGTGGCTGCAGTCACACCACCCTGGGCCAGTGCCCAGGCTCCCAGTGCACAAAGAAGGGCCCCAGCAGGCAACACACTGACTCCGTCTGTTGGGGCTGACACCACAGTCCTACGGGGGTCTGACTGGTCCAAGTCACTGTGCTGGGATCTCCCCCACCTAAACACTGGGTGAGTCTTAGAAATAGAGGATCCACCTTCCGCCCTGCAGACTCTCAAATGCATATTTATGCACCTGAGCGGACTATATTTTTCAAGTGATGTGCAAGTAAATCTTTGCCATCCATAGGTACCACCACTCCACTGATTCCAGATCAGTGCTATGAGCATCAGTTGTACTTTACACTTTGGATGAGCCTCGCTGACCTTACCACCACGAAATAAGTTATCTGGGTGCTCCAGGGCTAATCTTCAGGTTTTCTTTTTCAAAGAAAAAGAACTTTTTCTACTGAGACTTGTCATAGATGGCTAAACCTGACCCATCACCTGTGGTTTGACTACATTGTAAGAGAATTATATTTTGTTCTAAATATGTATCTATATCTAAGACTTGTAGTAACAGCCAACTTCTGCTTCACCCACACCTTTGCCAAGCTTTATGCTATGGCAGACGCCACCAGCCAGGATACACTGCTTGTCAATCATTATTTTCCTAAACACTCTCAGACTCTCCCACACATAATAAGTAAGCTTTCTAGGGTACTGACTGAGGTCACCCACAGTGTGAATATGCAGTTATGTCCACACAAGGGCTTTTGCTTGTAAATATAGTTTCACAGGATTAGAAACAAAAATGAACCAAACAAAACCAACAAAAAACCCCCAACAAACCAAAAAACCACCATAACCCGCTTTAGCATAGGTGTAACTCTCAAGTATTGAGCAGGTCTATCTGAATTTGAAAAGCATATATAAAAGTACTGAAAATTTCTTATTACATTTTTTATGATGTGGTTTTGGCTTCTTTAATAATTCATCTTTACAAGCAAATAATTTGAATCTCTTTTTTTCTTATTAAAGAATAGTCTTCCTTTCAAACACAATTCAGTGTTATTGCAATTTGAATCAGGATGTATTTGTGATTTTCTTTAGCTTATGAACATCATTTATTTTTATTTGACAGTCAAAGTTATGGCCAGGCCAGGGGAAAGGAAACTAGAGTGGGAGAGGTAGAAAAAGAATTCCCATTTGTTGAAAGCCCAAACATAATTTGTCAAGACCATAAAAAATAGATTATTGTGCATTTTTCAGCTAAAAATGTGAATACCTTGTGAGAATCCAAGTAGTAAATTGTAAGTAATAGTATCAGTAGATACAAGACAACTTCGGTATTAGATCATTGTTAATATATTTCAGATATATAGCTCATGGGTTGTTGTTTTATTGTCTTTTGTTTGTTGGGGTTTTTATTATTTTCACTAAATTTGTATTGTATTTACTGCTTTTAAGTCAGTCAGCACATTCCATGGAGTGCTGCAGAGCTCTTTTTCCCTCATACACAATGGAAAAGCACTCTTTTCCTTGGTATGGGTAATCCAAGAACTACAGCTACATTTCTCAGTCTCACTTTTCCTACCAGTCCCAGTGTGGTGAACTGACCCACATATTAAGTTTTGCTACATGCATACCCGGATGTGTAATTTCTGACATGATTTCCTAGGTTATCTTGGCTTTACGATATTCCTAAGATGGCCTCACAAGGTTCTGCTCCTTAAAAAGATGGAAGACTACTCTCCAATTGTCCATGAAGTTTGTCCATTTCTCGTATAACTCTGTAATAGCATGTGAAGTCCACCAGCTCCTCACAGCACTATCTGTAACTTTTGTAAGCTTCTCACGTCATTATCTGTCACATCCAGCAATTTCTCATGTCATGTTCGGTAGTTTCTCTTGTCCTGTTGAGTGAGCTTAACCTTAGGCCAGGGCCTAATCGGTGATCTACTCATCTGCTTGCAGCTCCAACAAGCTAAGATGTATAGTCCCTGTTCCTCTGGTAGCAGCCATCTGTCCCCATTTTTTTTTTTAAAAAAAAAGATTGTAGGGTGTTAACAGTTTAGCTCTGCATTTTAATGATAAAAAATAAAGAAGAGAAATACATAGACAGACCCGTTCTGACCTCAGAATGCAGGGTGAGGTGACTGGTGACCAATGCATTAAAAAGACTGACTTAAACATGAGGAAAACTGGTGTTGCACCAGTAAATGATTCGTGTTGCCTTTGGCATGATCCCACAGTCTTTGCACACAGGGATGGTTTCATAGGAGGTACCTCCCAGTAGCACACTGAAGGTGACTGTAGACTGGTATGGGCCTGTTCTTAGTTAAAGCTGGGACTACTACTGGGAAACGAGTAGAAGACATTTATGCCTGGAATGGTCTAGATGGTTTTCATTCAGGTTGTGGTAGACTGCAAGCTGTATGCAAGAAAGCTGTCAAATTATAATGAGCACTTCAACCCTCTGAAGCAGCGAGATGTGATGGACACAGACATTTAACTCACCTTTTCCATGTAGAGGCGATTTGCTGGAAGTCATAGATGAGGGAAACACTTTCATTGCTTTGACCGTGTTTGTGAAGGTGGCAAGACTTTCCTATGTTTCTAATTGGTAATGCTGCAATAAATTTGAAAACACCCGTGAATCCAAAAATAAACAAGACATACATGAAGTACTTGGAGCCGCAATTGAATCTGCAAGAACAGCTATGGCTGCCCTGATGGTTGGCTATAAACTGGAAAAGGGGGGGATATGCTGAGGAATATGACCAACAGGAGAAATAACCATTCTTGTTGCTGTAAGTTTGTTCTTAAGTGGACAGAAAGGCAATGTTGAAAATAAGAGACTACATTAGAGCAAATTCCTTTCCACGCAAATGCGTGTGAAGAGAAATCTAGGAAAAGTTGAGTGTAACATCTCTATTTCAGCTGGTTAGGAAATTATTTCTGCCTCCCTTCCCAAAACAACAAACCCAAACAACTTGCACAAAGTGTTTTCATGTCCATTGACACTTTTCAGGTTCTTTATTTTCCCTTGTGAAAACACATTTCTGGTTAAAACAATGCCTTTTTCTAGAATTCTGTGTATTGAAAAGTCTTTTTCCTGTACACACATGCTTAAAACTAGGTTCAGGCTCAGAATTTTCATTAAACTGGAGTTTAAAAGTGGTAAAGGAACGTGTAGAATTAGCCCTATCATATTCTTCTGTAATTACCTCATATGCTATCAGTAATGCACAAATCTTTACTGACATTTAAACTGAGAATTCTTCTCCCTGAGCAAAATTTGAGATAAACCCTAGGGTCCTGCTACAGCTGCCAAGAGCAGATGCACCATTTCAGCAAGACTACAGAGTGATGTTCTTCTATGGAACTGATCCCTTGTGTGCTTGTAGCTGGGCTCTGGCCAGTTGTGTGGAAGGAAATGTGGGAGGAATCATATCTTGATAAACTGATTCCAACTCTGCATAATCTTTCAAACCTTAGGGAAATCTCAGTGTGGATGTTTCCTCAGTAAGGCCTGCAGTCCAGAATACATTCTGCTGCTAAGCTATGCTAGCGTAAACACAGAGAAAACAGACCGGCTTCAATGGATTTGGCTTGGATTATGCTGGCAAGTGTGGAACAGAATCTATCCCAAAGTTGCTCATGCCATTAAGGAAATAACAATCCATTGTATTTAAATAACTCCTTTCATCCAGAAAGGGTTTATACTGCTTTGAAGAAAATATATATCCATCTCCAAAGTCATGATGTAAGAGCTATTAAAAAAAAACCCCAAATAATCAATGGACAGACTAACTGGATTCAGTTGGTGCTTTGTTTCAGCCATAAAGCACCATATGACCAAGTGCAATTATGACATTTCACAGATCCCGTTTGTGAATACTAGCCTGTGGGTAAGTGAGGAAACAAAGCATTACCCTAAAAATACCAGACTCATAGAATGTAATACCATCCCTGTCTCTCTCATATTAAAATCACAAATAAAAGTATTCAGGTGAATAGAAATCGCAAACTTACATGCTACACCCTTGTACCTCTGTGTCCACTTTTAGTCTTGAACCTGTTGATATAGAACTAGGGATTGTAAACAACTTTCCTTTTTGCCTTCTTTCATCATGGGAAAAAGCATTTACTCTTGAGACGCCTCAGCCAGTTTCAAGAATAAGATAATCCAAAATTCTCGAGTCAAAAATCTCACCAGGAAATGTATTCCCGGAAATGGAAAAGACAAGACAACATACGTAAAAGATTCTGAAGTTCCCTGGTTACTAATTTTTGACTGGAGGAAACTTGAGCTGTGTTTGCACAGTTTGTAGGGAAGAACTATGATATTCTGCTGAAAGTGTGACATCCATTTTCTCTTTCCAAATACTCTGCACTATTTATATAAAGAAGGAATTGGGAAACTTTTCCTGGAAAGAACCAGGGTTATTGCAAGAAGACTAATATAATGAGGTCCTTATCAATTAGATGTGAGGAAAGAACACATTACCCTACAATCAGAGTTGTATGTTTCAGTTTTCTTTACTGCATGTGGAAGATAGCTACGAATCAGTGGATCAGCCAAAGAAGTGGCAAAATCCATCTAGTATTCAGGATTTTTTTTCTAAATATGATACATTAAAATTGCTAGGGAGACTTGCAACATTATTCTTTACATCCAGCTTTACGTTATAGTAATATGAAGATAATATAGTCAACTTTGTTAGAGAATATAAATAATATTTTCTATCATCTTTGGAGGTTGTTGCATGTTAGAAGGCTTGAGGCAGAAGTGATAGCAAATCGCTTCAGCCTCCAAATACTGACTGAGGCATGGGAAGCAGTAGTATAGACTTCTACAATAAGGCTATATGGAAGGAAAACAGAAAATAAAAATCAGATGTTCTAGACTTATCAACTTTACTAAAACTTGGGTAGATCTAGAGCTGTGCAGGCAAAGTTTTAGATGAAAAAGTTGGTGCTGGAGGTTGAGGAAGTAAATGATGGTAAATGACGTGCTGTTGTTTGCAGTCAAATAGAACATAATGTCACATGATGGGAGCATAAAACTAGTGCCCTCACCAAATAACTCCTATGTACTTATGTTCTGCTGAGACAAGTTGGTCTGGGAGTGGTAACACTTGTTGACAGTATTAACAACATCATAGTTCTGCATCACAGTATGCCCAGCTGGGAAACAGTAACATATTATGCTAATATATTGCCAAAAGACAGTCTTTTTCCTGAGGAATTTACAACCTGATACAAGATCAGACAACAAACCCACGGAGGAAAGTAATGCTTGGATAATTTTGATAAGCATCACACCAGCAAATTTAAGCTTGATAGTCTTTCATTGAGAAGTGTTTTGTAGTTTATCGGTCTTTCACACCTGGGAAGCTGCATTATAATGGTGCCAACAAGGAATGTCTACCACATTGCACCCCAGTCTACAATACCCTTTGAAGGGCCTCTGGAACAAAAGTTGTTTTGGGAGGGTTTTTTGGTGTTGTTTTCTAATTCAAAGCCTTCCAGTAAGTAGCCCTGAGTGGTTAAACAGAGTGAGCCAGCAATTGTTCTTTTTGACAGATCCAGATGGCCACAGTTTATTCTGATTGCTCCCTTTTACCAGGTAGATACTCATCCTCCCAGACTCAGAACAACTTTTAATTGCATGGTTCACATCATATCTCTCAGGAGAATAAAGGTGTTTGTGTAGACATAACATCTGGAATGCCTGTGGCATTGGCAAAGTTTGTCCATGCATTTTAACTTCAAGGCGTGAGACCAAGGCTCAGAATCACCCTTATGATGTCAGACCAAAGGACATTTACAGTAACTGTGAGCTCAGTGCATTGACACTGCCATCCTTCTTCTGTCGTTAAATCTTAACTGGCTTAGTATAGAGGTGCTTGCTGCAAACTTCCCTTTAGAACAAGGAATCAAAACAGGTTCAATTTAAGCATTTAGAGGCCTATCCATGAATTTATATAATATATGAAGGGGAGGAAACTCTACCTAGCGTTCAGCATACACCAAACTATTATTTTTTTAATCCAAATGATTTCAAAATCTCTTTATACATCGACTCACCTCCTGTGAAAGCTGAATCACACTGCGAGAGACAGCCATATGCGTGAGACATGATCACGCTTCAGTTCAGTGATTTTGCTCAGAGGCACGTAGCCCCTTCAGGCAAATATGTAAAAGGTCAGAGCATTTCTTTAAGGAGCGCTGTTAATATTAGGATTGAATGTTATCATACTTGACTTTGTCAGGGCCAGAACTGGCAGTAGATCATATATAGAGGCTAGTGCATTTTTTACCAAGTGTAGCCAGAGGCAGCTTGTATGTCATTTAAAAACTATTTGAAAGTTGGTCATTCTGCTGAGACTTTTGCCAGCAAAAGCTGGTATCAATTACAGGAGAGGATGTGGAGTATGTGTGCACTTGTTCAAATGGGAATGGCATGGAGCTCAAACTTGTCTCCCAGAAAAGCAGCCACCTGATTGTAATAATTTTTGGTTATAATCAGCTTCAGCTATACATGAGCTGTACATGAAAAAATTGCCAGTCTGTTATTATTTTTCGATCAGATAATATCCAGCATACTTTTTCTTCAGGACAGCTAAACGTTAAGCTTACCCAGGCAGATATTGTAAGAAAGGACAAGGTGCAGGAGAGGAGGAGTGTGAGAAGACAGCTGTTTGCACAGGGCCAAGACCTAATTTCTGTAGTTGATTAGGATTTAGATTTGGGTCACTTGGACTGTGACCTTGCAAAGGCAGATCTAAACTGTAACCAAGTACAAAAACTAGTGCCAGCAGTTCAGTAGCCATTCAGTAGCATGTTGTTACAGCTTATATTGCAATAGCACTGCAGTTACAGCCAGAATCCCCAATAAATTTCCAATATTTGAAAAATAATAGAAACACTTTAAATAAATACAAAACCCAGTAATTTAGTAATAAGGTTGTGTATGTTGCTGAGACCAATGTCTTCTATTTGAATCCTGTTTCCAAGCATTAGAGGGCAGGTCAGGTGAAAATGGGAGTTCACCGGTGAGTCATGGACTGTAACGTTGTGCAGGCATTACTGCACTGGCTGTATGGATATAGGCATGGACTAAGCAGTAGAAGGAGCAGAATATATGCAGAGAGTGGTCAGAGCCATGAAGATGGCTCAGTGCAGAGCTACATTTGGAAGTCATAGAATCATAGAATGTTAGGGCTTGGAAGGGACCTCTGGAGATCATCAAGTCCAAACCCCCTGTCAGAGCAGGACCATAGAATCTAGGGCAGGTTACACAGGAATGCAACCAGACGGGTCTTGAAAGTCTCCAAAGAAGGAGACTCCACAACCTCTCTGGGAAGCCCGTTTCAGTGCCCCATAACCCTCACAGTAAAGAAGTTCCTCCTCATGCTGAGGTGGAACTTCCTGTGCTCTCGCTTGTATCCATTGCCCCTTGTCCTGTCGCAGGGCACAAGTGAGAAGAGGTTGCCCCTTTCTTCTTGACACCCAGCCCTCATCTATTGATCCACATTAGTTAGATCCCCTCTCAGTCTTCTCTTCTCCAGACTAAAAAGCCCCAGGTCTCTCAACCTTTCCTCNGCAGAGTAGAGGGGGAGGAGGACCTCCCTCGATCTGCTGGACACACTCTTCTTAATGCACCCCAGGATAGCACTGACTTTCTTGGCCACAAGGGCACATTGCTGTCCCTTGGGTAACTTGTTGTCCACCAGGACTCCAAGGTCCTTCTCCATGGAGCTGCTCTCTAGCAGATTGCCTCCTAATCTGTATTGGTGCATTTTGTTCCTCCTTCCCAGGTGCAGGACTCTGCACTTATTCTTGTTGAACCTCATTAGGTTCCTCTTTGCCCAGCTCTCCAGTACTTTTCTGACAAAGTACCATATACCAAAAAAACCTCAAGCAAAAAAATCAAACAACCAAAAAAAAAAAAACCATAGGGTTTTCACATTTCATTGCTAAAATTGTAAGAAAATAAGAGCTCCTGAATGCTCAGACTGCTTCAAAACTCATGCTACTGATTTTTGAATACCTAATTTCTAGAGCAAGTTTTCCTCCCACAAGCAAACTTGTACTTTGTCATCTGATGGTTTTTCTTTCCTGAACAAGCCTATCAACTCTTTCTAGTAGGAAATGCCAGGTTCTTTTCTCATCAGTAGAAGTATCCAGCACTGTACTGATGCGTAGTACCTTTAGGCACTGATAAATGCCTTTTGCAATTTGGTTCTGATCTTGAGGTAGGTTTCCTGATCACAGCTGGACAGATCTATCAAAAATATCAACAAAAAGTGCTGTGACTGCTTTACAGTATGGCTCTCACTAGCATCCTTTTCCTCAGGTTCATTCCCCAGTTCCAAATATATCTAGCAAGTGAGCTGCATTTATGCCCCAGCTAAACAAAAGCAAAGCAAATTCAGTAAAGTTGCCGTGGTTCTTTCAGCATCCAAACAACCTAGTGCTATATGCCCCAGCTTCTCTGAAAAAGATTATTAAATATTGCATCTGCCAGGTTCCCAGGCCAGTTCTCATACAACTAGGAGTATAATAGATTTTCTTACCAGGAGCTTCAGAGAATGTTCATTTTCTGTAGTCTGCCCCAAAACATCACCTATTAAAACGAACGAGCTGCTTCCTCCTTTATCTAAGAAGGGATTTTTTTTTAAAGTCTCTAGTCTTACTAAAGACTTGTTTGAAGCTGCAGAAGGCACTATATATTCAAGAACGCACCATGTTCAAGAAATGCAACATATCTCTCCATGTCTTTACTATCTCCGTTCTCACTTATCCCCCATTAAAAAGTTGATTTTTATTTGGTATACTACAATTTAGCAATATGCTTATAAATGCCTCATAGTCAACTCAAGATTCGTGTAGCCATGTTTTTAGCAGCATCCAGCCTCAGGACCAAAGAAAGCACCCAAGCAAGGGAGGAAATCCTGGAAGCTGGAAACCACACAAATCTTGTCTAGCCTTCACTCTTTTTCCCACTTCCCTTCCATATCCAAGATCAGGCAGCTTCACAGCTAAGTTGCTAGCTTTCAACTGTACCAGCTCTTAAGTGCAGTCAGTCCCTCTGCTAAAGGCCTAAAGCCAGGAGTGCTGGAGTAAGTGATGCAAAGAGAAATTAATGCAGTTTATTCTCTGTCCTGGGGACCAGGCATTTGAATCTTAGCTTAGGCTACAGGCGAAAATATGTGCAAGAACCTCATCCCAGCACTAGTTTTTCCACAGCACAATTTGTCTTATTTATTACTTTCTGCCCAGAGAAATATCAAGACCCAAGTAAGGTATCAGAAAGGGAATATACAGCTATGATGGGGCAAAGTCTTCTTAGACCTTCTCTTGAAAAGGCATCTCAAGTTCAACTTGCTCACAACTGACATTGATAAAATCTAAGCACAACCTTGAAGTCTTAAATGTAAACAGGACTTCAGCAGTGGTTCCTGGACTCTTGCCACGGATGTGATTTTATTTCCTCTATATAGCAGCACTTGCAATCAGCATTTTCAATAAATTTTGCAGCGTCACTGAAGGAATGACAACTATCATTCAGTGCCCAAAGCAAGAGTTGGGAATAGATGATCAATACCTAGAAAACACCTGGCAAATATCACTGTTCAGTTTTGTCTCCTTTCTGTGGATGATGTTAATAAATACTTAAATACACAAGGCTGAGGAACTTTTTGTCTTATTCATACATATTCCTTCCTTCAGTGTGGCAGGCCGACTGTGAAAGGCATCTCTGAACAAAAATGCAGACAAGGTTGGCAATGACTCCTAATGTAATCTTTTTGCACCCCTTTCCTTCCAAAAGTAAGCAGTGTCCCCTTACCTTTCTGTTTCTTAAGTCTGTGTACTAAAGAAATGTTATTAATCATTGATAGCTTTTATTTCTTCTGCATGACCAGGATAAGAATCAGGACATACCTCTGATAGGCTCCAAACAGGAATTTTCATACCCTTTCTTCAGTGAGAAGTGAAAAGCAGAGCAGAAAGTCAGTATTTAGATCAATGGAATTCACTAAGAAGTGAAGAGTGCTGGTTTGCAGCTGCCTAAGGTAAAGGTCAGGAATGAGGCTAAGCCTGACAACAATGAATATACTCATGTGTGCCACTAAAATAGTATCTCCCCTTCCACTGTCCACCTGTCCACTCCACCAGTCCACTAACAGGTTATATCTGACCACAAATCTAGCCACCTTCTTTGAAGCAATTTTGTTAGCTTTCATCCCTGCAAAGCTGTTTGAGTGTATTTAAGTATTTGAGATCAGAATTACTCTGCTATGTACAAGGCAATTGGAACTTCCTTTAGGGAAGGAGTGGAAAAAGGGAAGTCTTATAACAAATACTCAGTAAAATCCTGAGGAAGCAGCAGTAGATCCCTGTTTTCTCTAGGAACAGATTTTTCTAAAGCAGCCTGGTTTTCTTTATTTCTCATCAGTTACTGTAGAGAAAGGTTGAAACACAAATCATTATGTTCATCCCACTATGAGAAGCAGATGAGAGATCTGCAGTAATGCTTACTCCAGATGAGATGTATGTACTAGACAACCTCTGATCACACCACTGAAGTTGGAGGATCTCATGAAGATTCTTTCTTCAGACCATGACATTTGATATGGGCTATACAAGGCAATTAACTAAATTGAATCTCGTTAGAACAAGACAGGATATCATGTTCTGCAAGACTTCAAAAAAGTTGTCTTCATTTCATCTATGCTGTTCATCTTCAGTTGCTTGGTTGTACTCCGTAGTGTGTTTTGGACTAGCACTGAGTAGAAGAGACAGTCCCAAAGGTCTAACACATGGAGCAATTCAGTTGCACTTCCACCCTTGACTTGATTCAGGTTGTTCACTCAGAACTTAACTGTGGTCTCGATTCACTTTGTTGAATAGTCTGAGACATGTGCCTTGTCTCTGCAGAAGAATCTTCTGATCTCCTGGTGGGCAAGTGAAAGACTTTATTAAGTTCCAGTAGAGACTTAGTGGAGCCTGCTCTCACAACGCTTTGCAAAGGCTGATTGCTACCGATATCATTAGCATCAGAGAAGCCCACAGATTTTTTTTAAATAGTCATTTGCAATGCAGTTTTGGCTTTCCACATCTTTAATCCAGGAGAGCCTGGCAGAGCTGACTGAATACAGAGCACTCGCATCGTTTTCAAATGAATGAATGAAGTGGGTTTTAGCAGACCTGATACCCACCATTTTCTAAAATTTGGTTCATTCCCTCCAAAAGTTCCATTTAGGAATCAACCAGGCCTCACCAGTTTCCCAGGGCAGGGGCCATAGAAGCCTAAGGAACATGCACAGACTGGTTGAGTTATACAGCTCCAGCAAAGCCTCACTTATTGAAAGGGGTAATTTATTTCTCCTGGGGAGGAGGCAAATAAATTAAAATCAAGGCATTAATTAGGGCATTATGCAATCTCTACAAATGCCTGCACTCCCTAAGACAGTTTCCAAACTCCTGAATAGATGGAAAGCTACAATATGTGAGAAAGAATTTACAGGCTTTGGTTTTTTACAATTTAAAAAAAAAAATTACAGTTTTTTATGTGCAACTCTACAGCACTTTTAAGATTTTTTTAACTACCATTACTGAAGCTAGTAAGCTTAAGGCTGTATAATAATTACAGGAGCTGCTGATCTTAGAGAAGAGTATGATAAAGTAGTCTTGTTCCATCACCAACTTCAAAACTTGTCTGGTCTGTCATCTCAAACAAGACCAACAACAGCGGAACCACCAGCAACTGGAAGTTGTAAGGTGCAACAGTACTTACATGACAGCAGAGGACACAGAAGCAAGAAAGCCAGCAAGCAGAAGGAACACAAGAACACTTAGGATCGATGTAATGACAATCATGCCTCCACTCCTTCGACCAGGCCAGGTGTCGATTTTCAAGGGAAGTTTAGCTAGAAAAGCATGGAAAGAGTGTTCCTGTGGTCTATTTTTGAACATGAACACCCCCACCAAAAAAGAGAAAGCTGGTGATTTAGGACAAGCAGACTGGTTATATCTATACCCAAAGTCTTAGATCATTTATGGGAAACAGGTTTAAGACTCAATGGCAGCATTTAGAGGTTATAAGGTTTCCTCTGCAGGTTAGCCAGTGTGACAAGTATCTATATTACTAAGAAATGTCAACAGCACCACATACCATGACATGCATCAAATCTGAAACTACATGTACAAACTTCATCTTTACTAAAAGAACTCTTTGGAAGTACACAGAAAAAGTAAAGAATTATTCCAAATTTCAGTCTGCTGCTCCAATACTGAAAGGCTGACAAAAATCATTGAAACTTTAGGAAAGGACTAAGTGTTGCTCATAGAGTAATCGTGTTCTAAGGCAAGCATAGCTACTGAGAAGACCTGAGCAAAGCCACAGACTTACCTCTTCTGGTTTTGATTGGATCAGACCAGAGAGTTTGGTCTTTCATGATACCTTCAGTGCTATCTACCAACACATATTTAAACCTGTGGGGAAAAGGGTTAAATTAGGTATTTCAAATCTGAGCTTCCCTTTGAGCACTTTTAGGATACTGGATTAGCTGGTCAGACTCCAGGTTTTGTCAAAGCATTAGATGGAGACAGTCAAAGGTAACTGACCATTTCCAGAGACCTTATAAAGAACAAATGGAATTAATAATGGAAAAGCATTCTGTGCTATGTCATACACAGTTTGCACATTGTTCTTGTGAGCCTTGGCAGATGATAGCTCTCAAACAACAGCTTTTCCCAGCTTGCTATTCCCTGTTGTGAAGAGCCTTGTTATTTAGGACAGCAAGTGGGTTTGATTTTCATATGGAAGTTGAAGATTTTGTCCAACAGTGGAGATCTTTGGTGCTTTCCCTGCTAGAGGAGAGTATTGAAAAGACAGGCCAACATCAGATTTGGTAAAGAAATTAAGTTTCTATTCCACAGACATGTCCTGAAAAGGCAAAAAAGGCAAGACAGTTTGTGCAAAACTAAGAGCCCATAGCATTTTGTTTTAGAAGCGTATTAGGTCCCCACAGCAGATACAACTCCATGTGATGGCCATTTGTAGTATGGCTTTTAAATAGTGAGCAACTGCCAAACAAGTGTTTTGGGTAGTGGCTCTCAGGGTGCCCAAATTCCCCAGATGGTCAGCTTCCCTAGACATCAGGGGCCAGACAAGTCTGCAAGCCACCTGGCCCTCACTGGGATGTCTCTAGTAACATTAGGGGCTTCCTGGAGCTGGAGACCAAGGAGAAGTTCAGCTCTCCAGAATTCCATCAAAACAAAGCAAGCAGAGCCAGATCTGTGTCTGCAATTTGGCAGAATCATCTAACACAAAATATATGGTGAATAATCTCAACATCATTTTCCAGTCAAAATCCTTTCCAGCCAGCAGTTTCTAATCAGATGCTGTCACTGGATTACCTACTCCGACATAGGTGTAGATCTAGCAGTTCACACATGAATTTTCCTACTGACCCATATATTTAACCTGATAGACCTCACCACTGCTAGGGCACCACAGAGCATCATCTGCAGGGTGCTAGACCAAAGCAAAGCGTTCTTCATAACTACCCTTGCAACAGAGCATTCCAGTTAGAGACTGGTAATTCCCATCATACCATTAAAAAGGAACATTACAGACTCAGTATTGCTTCCTATTGTGTTTTGAGAACAGCAATCCCCTTGTAAGAAGTAAGACTTGTACCTGTATGTTGTGTCTGGTGCAAGAGGTGGGTTACAGACAGCTAGGAAGTTTGGGTCATACAAACAAGTCCCATCATCCCCGACCCTGAAGAGGTATTGTTTCAGGACATCAGAAACTTTGTTGACATCTCCTACATCAGCAAGTTTGGGAGGCGATGCACAATTGGGTACATGGAACAAGGCAGCCTTGTAAGGTCCAAGCTGCCCCCCGCTTGTTTGTTTGAAGGTGCTGTTGAGTGGTTTGCTGCTGTTGTTGGTCACCTGGGAGCTTATTGCAGTTGCTGCAGGAGAGATGCTTTTTAACAAGTCTGTTAGAACAAGTTCAACCCCTTCCATTCACCCTGTATTTACTTGGCAACTTGCTCTTCTACCCCAAAACACTCAAAAGAGAAACAAAAAAAATCGGCTACCAGTTTGGCTGTGTGATTCTACCTCTTCCTCCTTATTTGTTGACAAAGCTCTTTACACTTGACCCTCAGAAACTGTAAAGGATCCACAGTATGTCTCAGAGCAATACTTTTTAGTAGCCACCCTGCCAAAATTCCTCTTTTCCAAGGAGGATGGAATAGGGAGGAGAGTGACAAAAGCTGCTCTTCCCCCATGCCACACATCCAGTAAATCCTGCCATTTCAATTTGATACTATAGCCAAGGCAGAGTTCCTATAGAGTCACAACTCTCCCTTCTCCTGGAGCAGAATGTTTTAGACTGCTGCTCACACAGCAGCTAGACCTCACAGAACCACACAGTATGCAGACCAGTGTGTAGGACCTGCACGAACAGACGTGGTGTCTACATTTCTGGCCAGTCAGGCATGTCAGTGCTTCCAGACAGCATGCCTCAGAAAGTCTGGAAGTCCTCACAGCTTCAAGCAAAGTGTCAATCTGCGCCCAGCACTACAGCATATTTTGGAAGTTCAGTTGCAGTTCTCAAACCTTTCATGCTATAAAGCCAAGGCCCAAGTCCCAAGAGATGCTTCCAACCTGCAATCGCAGGTTAAATTTTTGGGGGAGCCCCCTCCACCTCTTCAGTGCTGTCAGCAGCAAAGGAACGGCAGTTTTTCCAAAGCTACAGTCCATCGGGAACTACTTCAGTTTTGAAGCATTCTGCTGTGCTCCTGAAGCAGAGTTCTTGCAACTGCTTGGTCATGAGAAGTTTTTAGCTATGATCCAATGCAAAATTAAACCGTTTTAAAGGGGAAAAGTTTCTAGCACAGGTTAGAAATACCACTTAAGGGTCAGTGCTCAAGTTAGTTGAGTTCTGACACCCTCTCTTCAACAGGAGCCAATAACATGGAAGGAAATACTAGCTAAGACATGCTCTATTCTTAGGCTTGCTTCCCCATATCATAATACTTTTTATAGCGAGGTCTTCCAGCTCTCTTGTCCTCCACCTTAGTAACTCTTAGCCTGGCTCTCGTGAGCAAGTAAGACCTAATGCTTAAGCAAGTTCATGTTGTAGGGGGTTTTGTTGGAATTTGTCTCTTAGAAACTACTAGGTAGAACAAGTCTGATAGTGATATTTACAAGAATAGAGCTAAAGGTTAAATTATTTCTTCAGAAATTTGCTAGATCTTCAGCTTTGTAGTATGCTGACACATCTCCTTACCAGCAGAGCTGAACGTAACATGTTAATTCTCTTAAATTTTCCTTCTCCCTACTCCAGGAGGCATCCAAGGGTGAACCAGTGTGCTTCTCTGCAGGCCAGAGACAAATCCAAACAAAATTCCTCACAGTCTGCCAAGTAACAAGTTCGCATCTGCTTGCCCTAAAAGCAGCAGAAGAGATTTCTCTGTATGTAACCCCTTTTGTAGAGATTCACCCATCTGTGTTGGAAGCTTTTGCCACAGAATCTGCAGAAGATAGGGTGGCTACTGTGCTTTCTAACACAAAATATCACGTTTGCAGGTATAACCAGGTATCAGTAGCCTTTTATGTAATTGTAATGCACTTATGGTCTGGTTTAGACATATAAAGATGTGCACTTCACTCACAGGATGTGTCTCAGAAGGCCATGCATTCACAATTGTCTAGGTTAGCTGTACAGGACGGTGTCTCTGGTTACAGCTCTACCCGTCCAAAGCTGCCTCCTCCTTCCGCCTTGTCCGAAGTGGCAACAATCAGCAGTGGAAGTTTTAAGACTGTTTTGTCTGTTGGCCAGTTTCACTACTGTCCCCCTCAAGATCTCTTCTCTGCGCCTCTCAGACAACAAGGCTGCACACAGCCTTCAGAGGAGAAGGTGTGATGTAAGGAAGTAATTTATTTCTGTCATCTTATGGATTAGCTCTAGCTGGAACTCAAAAGAGTCTGCCAGAACAGCAGGGAACAGAGGAGGAAGGCAGCTCTTGGTCACTGCCAGCAATGTTTCATTGCCAAGCAGTTATGAAATTCATTTTATGAATGGACCCATGGGCCAAGCATCTCTGACCACAAATCTAGCATCTTTGTCTAAGAAAAAAAAAAAAGTTGTCATTGCAAGGGCTGGCTATCCTAACTATGAAGCAAATAGCAGCAGTTACCCAGTTTCAGCAGGTTTACTAAGGGGAATTCAGCCTTCTATAAAAGGCATTTGTGTATAGATAAAGACAAGGTTTTGGACTGTGAACCACTTGCTTTCATTAGCAAGATTTAGGCAGACATTTATAGCTGATAGTGCTGCTCTACATCTACTGGGAGTCAGCTAGCACAATACTAACTCATGCTATCATTGATCATTTTATAACAATATCCTAGAGAAAACTGAGACCAGAGGCTCAGCTTGTCTATAGCTTACAGCTACAGATTTTTCTCTTTGCCCTTACTCAGACCCACCCCCATCAAACAGTGAAGAATTGCTTGTAATTGCCACATCATGTAGTTACCTTCCAGAGAGGTGCAGTGCTGGAAACTCACCTGATTCCTTCATTGCATACAAGTAGATGACATAAGATTTATTTGGATACAATGAGCTGTCAAACATACAGAAGGGTTTTTCTAGAGCAACTGTAGAAAGAGTGGGATTGTTTCTAGCAAGCTGAGGGGCTGCCATCTGAGGCTTCAGGCTTTGATCTAGAAGAGAAAGTTAAAAAAAGGGTGGAAAATCTTTCTCCTCTCCCCCTGCAAGCTCTGACTCAAAAGGGAGGATCTGGCCGTG
The DNA here is from genome assembly GCA_013400335.1 of Eurystomus gularis. NCBI lineage: Eukaryota > Metazoa > Chordata > Aves > Coraciiformes > Coraciidae > Eurystomus > Eurystomus gularis. The sequence goes on from VZZY01002900.1 coordinate 33,104, forward strand.
CTAACAAGCAACATTAAAGCATAAAAGGGGATGTGAAATGCAGCTGGGCAGGGAACAGCCTACCTGCCCTGTGTAAACTTGAGAGGTAGGGATTTTGCTTTAATGCAAAATGGGGAACCCAAGGATTTAGGGATGTAAAAGATGTTGCTCCTCAAACATACATGTCACAGGGCAAAGTCAAACCCTCATTATCGGGGAGAGTTGAACCTCTGTCTTTAGGGTCCCCTGTACAGACTTCCCCCCTCCAGTGGCAGCACCAGAAGCAGTACAGTCAGTTCTTGAACCCTGCAGCAGTGAGGAGTCTTAATAAGGTTTTTAAGACCAGAGTTGTTAACATGCAGAGTGAGAGATTTAGCAAAGCTTTACAGAAAGGAAAACTCTGGGAGAGGCACTGGAAAGAACAAGTAGTATTAGAATAAAGTTTATGTCAGACACTTTCACCCTCCCCACACAAACTCATCCCATCTCCAGTCTTCTGAGGAAGATTAACTAAAACCAGAGACATACAGCAGCTCTTACTCCTTCCCAACTTAGTTGCAGTAGAGACACTTTAACAATCTTCCAGCAGAGTACATTTGAAGCCCTAAACTCCCCTCCCAGCACAGGTCCTAGAGCGAAGTTGACACCCAATACAAAACAAAAAACCAGAAAAGAAACAGAGAGGGAAGAGATACAAAGAGTAGAGCAGCAGAAAAAGGAGAAGATCGTAAACAGGTGCCTCTTACCTGCACACAGCTGTGCCAAGCAGCAAAGGGCTAATATAACCCAAGAGCTGCACATGCTTGAGCCCTCCAGAAACCTGCCACAAAAGGAAAACAAGTGCTGGAAGGCAGCCCCCACTGAAGAGCTCCCACATCCACTCCCTCCCTGAAGTCAACCACACCTGCTGTGCACCTCCCTATATACTTATTGCCCCTCCTGCTCAGGTGCCACCGGTCCCCCATCTATTATCTGATCCCAGGTGAGGAAGGGTGCTGCAGCTTTGATTTCCACCTGATATTGGGCACCAGTGCAGTTCTCAGCAGTGTTGTGGGTGTAAAGAGAGTTTTTCCCCCCACCTGTGTCATTGGTAGGTGGCTTTGTTCTTCACCTTCTTCTAACAACTTTTGAAATCTCTCATGTAGGGAAAATTTGGAACTCAGCATCTGAGCCCTGCAGCATGGACGGTTCTGATTGAGAACTCTAAATTTGGGCAGCCTTAACAGAGGTTAGAGTGGCCTTCTGAATTGTGTTTCCTGGGTTACATCCTGAAAAACATAATCGCACAGGTCACATTCAGGTCACACAGTTGATTCAGCAACTACATGAAGAGGAAGGCACTGGGAAATCTGAATCTGACCTGTTGTACCCAACTGTTCGGCTGAGAATACTCTTGATGAGTAACCGCTGTTACAAATGGTTTATTACATAAGAGCTCAGATTACCAAATTATTAATCATCCACTTAAAAGAAGCTGAGGGGAAAAATAAATATCAGCAAGATTTTACAGGATTAATCAGTGATGTCACTGCAGCAACTCCAGATTTAGACTAGTATCATTACATTTACATTACAAAATCCATCTCCTTTATGGATATGCCGTGGGCCCCAGAAATCTGTTTGAAATATGTAATCAAATGATTATAATGCAATTTCCTCCCCATATGTGCCTCATTGTCTTTCAAATTCTGTATGTCATCTTCAGTGTGTTCAGTTTGATTTTTTTCTCACACTACTTTTGAAGGAGAGTACTGAATACAGGAGTTCTCCTAGATTTACACTTCTATAGAATAAGAATTAGTTGTATTATTCCTTCTCACTCCACAGTGCGCTCTAAACCTCTGCTAGCATAAATACACAGGTAAATCAGATTAAGCCAGAAAAGATCTTAGCCTTCTGTCTTTTATTCCTAGGAATCGGATTTTTAGCATTTACACTATAGGGACTGTACAACTTAGTATTGACCTGATCAAGAGTTTTTATCCCTTAAAGCAATATAATTATGCACAAAAGCTGTAAGGTTTCTGACTCCACAGAGCTTAAGAACAACAAGATCTTTCTCCATCTTACAATCAAAACTCTCTCCAGTGATTCCTGTAAAATCAGATCCTGAACTCTTTAGAGAGGTAACCCTTCCAGAGCAATCAGCAGAGGCTTTCTTTTTTTCCCCTAAAGACAGAAAATAGAAAAATTATGGACACCACGACATATTGCATGGCAGAGAAAAAGAAATGATCTACTTCATGTCATGCAAGCCTCTTGCATTTGCTACAAAATCACACAGAATCACAGAATGGCAGGGGTTGGAAGGGCCATCTGGAGATCATCTAGTCCAACCACCCTGACAGAGTTTTATATGAAAGTGCTTTTCCCTAATGCACATTCTATAGCATCAAAAATGACAACAGAAAAGCTACTAGTTTTTTTAAATCCACAGATGAAGGCCCAGATCACAAGATTTTTTTTTTATTTAAAGGGGTTTTTTTTGTTTTTTTTTTTGTTTGTTTGTTTGTTTTTAGATTTACAGCGATCACACAATAAATTCAGCACTTACTACTCAGGCGAAACTCTGCATGGCCTTCCTGGAGTCTTGCCTGGATGAAGAGTGTGGCAACCGCTCCTTGGGCTACAGTTGTGCCAACTGTTACCCAGGCAATTAAATTTACAATAGCCAGGAGTATGACAATAGAGCTGCTCATCACAAAAAGTTAATCACCTTTCAAAGTGGTTACAGGATGACACTTCTAGCCATTATTTTTCATGAGGCTATTTTTTTAAGCCATCATGATTTACTTGAGTACAAGGCCATCTTGTGCTCTGGTAGAACTCACCAGACACAACAAGGGGGATAACACAACCTGTGTTGTGATGTTTTAAAATTTTTGGGTTTGTTCCATACTCAGGAATTTCAAACAAAAGCAGAAAATTAACATGGCAATAAATTTTCTCAGCTCCATCTGTGCTGGCAGATGTGTCCTAAGTTGGGACCAGATCTCATCCTTGCTGCACTTGTGTAAATCCATAATAATTCCACTGAAGTCAGGGGAGCTGGTCTGGATTTAAAGGATGTTATCATGAACAAACTTAACCTCAGTATAATTACAGTGTTCCCTGATGGAAGCATGAGAGAAGAAATCAGTGTGAATTCTTATGTCTCCATTTAAGCAACAATGCCAATTCTCTTGCTCTATGTTGCTGTGTGGGCAATTCTAGAGTAATTCATAGAAACCTCCAGATTCAGTTTGGACTGATGGCTCCCTGAGAAGAAAACTTGCTTGTAGTCTTGGCTTTCCAGGGCTATGTGAAGCCCATAAGGCTTTGAGGAGGATGAGACCTGAAGTCCTGGAAGGCCATGAAATGTATGGAACCCTCCAGGATCTAAAGTCCAAACCTTCTTTATGTTATCTGTGGGCTTAATGGAGATAATCCTCCACGCTCTGCTGTGCTCCATCACTCTGGTCCACTGCCCGGGCTAAAGTTTATAGGGCACTTGCTAGCCCAGGTCCATGTAGAGACATTACCTTGTTTAATAGAGAGATATCCACCAGTCAAGAGATAATCTAATCCAAAAGGTTAGAAAGATAAATAAAACTTAGAATCCATTTAAAATTATTTTGAAAATCCCCACTAGTTTTGTGCATAGCTATTATTGGCTTGTAATTTCCTGCAGACATCCTGATGGGTGTAGACCTTGAGGAATGAGCTGAAAGAAGAGAGGAGTAATGCCTTTATGAATTAATTTTTAAAACACATTCCAGGAATATGGGGTATCTGGAAGAGAACTCAGAGATGGTTAAAAATAAGTTGATAAAACAGGTGATCAAGGTTTGGGAGAGTGGTGGAGAGCTGACACAATTAAAAAAGAGAGAAGAATAGAGGTGCAGCATTATAAAATATTGTGGTGGTGACAACGAGTTGGAAGAAGAAACAATGGGAAAAAATTTCATTCTGTCCAGTCACTGTTCTTCAGATGTGATCTGGCAGGAACTATAACCACCTCTACTGCTCAGCCTTTTGCATCATCTTGTCTGCAGAGGTTAACCAGAAGGGAAGCAGCTGTCCTACTGCTGTTATTATGAGAACATCTGTCCATTTGAGAATGGCACTGAAGCAAAAAACAAAATCTATTCCAAGAGGTTACTGATCAGCTACTACAGACTTCAGAAGTGGTTGTTCTGGGAGCTGGTATTAGTAACAGATTGACATAGGCAGTGTCTAGAAATCCAATCCTGGCAATGGAAACTTCCACCTCATGGTAAATAACTTTTAGTCACTACTGCACTGTATTTATATCACAAGGCTGCAGATAAAAGGCAAGAAATTCCCATTTATCCAGGGAGAAAACTCCTTACTGAAGCAGGAGGTAAAATACATTTGTGTCTCTCAAAGTCTTCCCAGAACACTTCAAAGCAGTAAAGATCTGCTGCACAAAGGCCATGCTGCCTGTACTGTTGTGCAGTTCTGAAATCTCTTTGATGTGTCTTTGGCTTCCTGGAGAAGTATTTCTGTCCTTTGTTGCTGCCACAAGGGGCATTTACTATCGACTGTAAAATCTACACACCTATTAACATAGCCTTGGGATTTATTTTCAGGGTCTCTCTTCCTCCTTTCCTAATAAAGTCCCTTTGCATGTGCAGATTATGAATCTCTGGAAGAGCTCTGCAAACTGCTTTGTTAAAAAGGGCCTGGTGTGATGGAGATAAGCCCCATCCTACATGCACTCAGCACGGGAACAGGCTTGTGTGCTGAGTGGGGGTCTGTCCCATCTGTGCACAGATCTGAGCCACTGATCTCCTTAAATTAGAAATCTTTCATGTGTCCATAAGGAAATATGAAGGCTCAGCTAGAAAGATGAGAACTTGGAACTTATTTCATCATCTGGTGACAATTAATTTTGTGCAAACCAGAGAGGTCAAGCAGGGGAAACATCAGGAAGGGAAAAATAACTTTCTACTTAAGAAATCAGGGCCATACCATTATCTAACACAAATTGGCATGGCTCCATTGAGGTAAATTTCTTACGAACAGAAGAACTGGTCCTTCTTGCATTCCCTTCAGAAATCACGTATAAGATCTTATCACTGCAGTAAACCCCGAACAATCCCAGAACACTGAAACATCTGCAGCTTGGAGGAGCCAGAGGTTAAACTGAAAGGCCTCTTTGTTACACAGTTACTGTTTTCTTTTCTGAGAAAATGCCTTACTATCTACAGTTATCTGCTTGAACTTTCATCTCATGCTGTTAACAGCCACTAAGTACTTCTTTTTATGAAAGTCCTGGGTTTACTTGATGTCCCTAATAAAAGCAAGCACCATTTGCCGCGGCCTCCTCAGAACTGCCTTTTGTGATGGATCATCTGTGCCACACAGGTCAACATAAGTTGGTCCCACATTGCCTACAAAATGATAATATTTTCCTACTTGAGTGAATCCACTGTTGGTAAGGGGCTTGTTCTTAATATCAGTTATAATGAAGAGTCACAATGCTGTAGAAGAGGAAGAGGAGAAAGTATCTTTGGTAATTCAGACTGGCGGGATAATTGTGTGTTATATCAATGACAGAAGTAATATTGGTTTTGATGATGAATTAAGCAAGATGACAGGGGGTGGAGTTGATCTTCCTGGTCTGTGAAATGGCTACATCCCATAGGCTGCAGTTTCTGTTAACTGGCTTTCTGCAAAGTAGCTTGACTGTGTTGGCATGACATGGGTCAATGCAATGACCCTCTCCCTGGCTGATGTGAGGAAGCAGGCCTCCTTAGGCGGTGGGTGTCACCTTTGTCCTCAGGTTGCTCTTGATTATTTGTATAATGGAGCCCTTTTCATTTAATTTTACCGGGTAAATAAAATTTAGCTTTCTGGTTTTGCGAGCAAGAATGAATTTTAATGCCATGAAACTTGATTAATATTTGAGAAGGATCTCTCTGTAATGGATGAAGAATAGGCCCTGTCCTCACTAAGATTTCTTTAGGGCTTGGAATACCTCTCTAAATCTAGAGTCCTGAAATATCACTTCATGAAGCCAGTTTAATACCCTTGAGACTCAGCTGAACTTTGGTGCAATAGCTGTGGTTTTATATGAACACGAAGTACAACACAACGAGGCTCCTGTAGTGATCAACGTGCCAAATTCCACTGCAGTGAGACCAGGGTAAAAGTTTTCTAACAAAATGATGAATTAGGTCCATAATGTAATTAAAAATGGGAAAAGCTTTCTGTGAGGACTTCCTTTACTCACTGAATTGTAAGCCACTACCCAGAAGACAAAAAGTATATACTTTTTTTGACATAGTCTTTATGTTGTAGCTGAAATGCTTTAGACTAAATTCTGATAGATGCTCTTTGAAGTTAACCACCAGATAAGAAACCCTAAACCAGAACTACCCTTTAAAAAGAGGTATATGATTCAGGTGTTGCTTAGTCTGGATCTTCATTTTTCAGTCAGTGTCACAGAACTACCCCGACCATTTGCCTTCCAAAGCAAAAAAGGCTGTGTAAAACCATTCTAATACACAGGTCACTGGTATTCCTCTCCGTGAAGGTTTAGGGTCAGGGCTGACCACATGGTTCCAGTGCAGACTCTGCAGGAAGGTGGAGTAAAGTGTAAGTGTACATACTGAATGCCCATCAACTGCTAGTTTAAATTTGTGTTCTAAACAACATCCCTATTACTTACACTCATTTTGTTTGTTGTTTGACAATGTAGTCCTCTACAGAATTTGCATATAGGATCCTACTGATAAATTTTAAATGGCTCAGTTTCATCTCTACTCCTTCTCAGTATCCAAAGGATACAAAGCGGTGACTTTTTGTTCAATTCTTAATTGAATGGAAGGCAAGAGGAATACTGCCAGACCTGTACTGAGTTCTCTGTAAGTCAATGAGCAGCATTGAAAGGTTGCTTTTTTAGTGAGTTCATTCTCGTGGTTTGATAACATGATATGCAGCAACTTCTCATGCACAAATACAGTTGGAATATGGCTAGAACAAGAGATATAAGGAGGGGAAGTATCCTGATATAGTAAACTTGTTTTTTCTTATATAAAGCTATTTAAGCACTCTCTTTCTCCTCTCAATGCACTTGTTGTGAGACTTGGTGACATTTTGTTGAAATCTGTTCTCTAAGCAGCCTCAGTTCCAATCTTATCCTTATGTAGCTTGCCTACCACTGCAGTGCACCGGTCTCAGCTCTCTATTGTTAATTACGCCCTTAAGAAAAAGTTGTTTTGTGATTAGAACCTTGGATGAGAATCTAAAGGATTACACATAGTGGCTCCCCCAGAAAGCAACCTATTTAACCTGTTTTTCAGCTGCCCACTTGTAAAATAGGAATAAAAGTTATTCCACTCCCAGCTTCCACTATTTTCTATTCAGACTATGTATGCTCAGGAAAATATTGTTCTTTATTAACTACGTCTGTGTGTTGGTTATTTTAGCCTTTAAAAGAAGAACTGTGTAATACAATTCACTGGTCAGTTTTGGGGAGACACAGAATACGACTCTCAAACTGACTTTCAGTTTCCAAGCATTTGTCCACAGAACCTTTAGAAAGGAAGTCCTCACTGTACAGCTTGCCACATGTACAAGCTGTTGAAATAATTTAAATCCATTTAGCTTCCAACAGTGAATTTTATATGAATACAGTCTGAACAGATATTCTTGCTCAGAAGCTGAGAACCAGCTGGCTTTTTTCTCCCCCCCACAGCATTTTGTTGTACAACAGGGCTTGATTCTTAAGCAATTCGGTTTTGGTACCATCATATACCAAGAGCTCAAACTCTGAATCTCAAGATGTAAGCTACGTATATACGGATATGCACATACTCATAGACAAGCTGATGAAGAGCAGACCAGATAAGCAGAGAGCAAGGAGGACTGAATGGTTGGGCTCAGAGAGTTGTGATCGGCAACAAGAACTCCAGTTGGAGCCCAGTCACTAATGGTGTACCCCAGGAGTCAATACTAGGATCAATACTGTCTAACATCTTCATTAATGACCTTGGTAATGGACCAGAGTGCACCCTCATCAAGTTTGCAGATGATAGAAAACTGAGAGGAGTGGCTGCTACACCAGAGGGTTGTGCTGCCATCCAGAGGCACCTCGACATGGCGGAGAATGGACCAACAGGAATCTCATGAAGTTGAACAAATTGCAGACTCCTGCACCTGAGAGGGAATAACCTTATACTCCAGTACACAATGGGGCCAGTTGGCTGGAAAGGAGCTTTGCAGAAGAGGAGCTGGGCTCCTAGTGAACAAAAAGTTTCTCATGAGCCAGCAACATACTGCTGCAGAAAAGGCAGCCTTGTGAGACCACAACTGGAGTGCTGTGTCCAGTTCTGGGATCCTTAGTATAAGAGAGAGATGGAGCTACTGGCATGAGTTCAGGGAAGGGCAACTAAGATTGTTAAAGGATTGGAGCATCTGGCATAAGAGAAGCAGCTGAGACTGCTGTGGTATTTTAGAGTTGAAAAGGGAAAGCTCGGAGTATATAAATACCTGATGGGAGGAAGCCTATAAACAAGAAGGCTTGTTAACAAAAAGGGAGAAGCATATGGAAAGACCAGATCAAATGGAGTTACTGGACTCTGTACAAAGGGGTGCCCATCAACAGGTGAACCTGCTTTGGCAAAGGAGTTGGACTAGATGATCTCCAGAGGTCCCTTCCAACCCCTACCATTCTGTGATTGTTAACAGTATAAACAACCAACTAAGAAGAAAAGGCTTTATCTAAAACTCATTCAAATGATTGAGAAAAGCTTTGTCGAAGGCTGCGATGCAGCACGATGCAAATTTATTTTTAAGTATATATCAGTCTGGATAAAAGTTAGAAAATGCCCATGTGAAGCTACGTGGACCAAATCTGCTCTAATCTAGACTAAAGACCAAGCAGAATACCTGATTCACAAAATCAGGAATAGAGCTTGTGCAATTTTGAGAACACATCTTTGCTCATTCTTATTCCTCATGCGAAGACAAGAATGAAGTCAGAGCCTTTTTGCTACTTTTGGTGATGAACCAAAAGCAGATTACTTCAGCACCTCATGTGCTATGTTGGTTTTGGGATTAATAGCAAACATTCATACACAGTGTCTGCCAAACCATATCCCCAAAAAAGAAGTCCTGAAAATGAGAAAGAAAAGGTGCTAAATAGACTTTGGTAAATGTGTAAGAGCGGTAAATGGTTGGAAGGGACTCACCCTCTTTCAGTCTGGCTGTAATTCTTGTTCAACCAGTCAGGCCAGAATGGTTCACTGTGGTTTTCTGCATTTTACATTCTTAAGATATTTCCCCCGTCTTTGTTGTTAAACATTCAAGAGAAAAACATCGCTCCAAGAGGCCATTTCTTTTTGGTAGAATTATTAAATTTCAGCAGAGGTAGTTTTAGAAGCCCAGTGTTTCAGGTCACTATAAACATTAAAGAACTATGGTCCCCCCTTAAATACTTCTAAAGCTGGGAATGAAATAAACCCAATTTCTTATTTCATAGCAACTATTATGATTAATTTATTACCTGGTGACTGCATAGAGGTAATCAGTTTTTTTGCTGTGATTTAGCAGCTTCCACCCTGTCAGCTGAGCCACATGAGCTCACATATGTGATCTCCCAGGCCTTTGCAATTGTGGAGTAAAATGAGTTAACTCAAACCACCTAACATGTCGTGTTTCATTGCACATCCACAGCAGCAGAAGAGCACATTACACTGCCAATTTTTGTGCATTATTTGATGAATAGAAGAGCATTAAAATGGGGAAATTTGAGCATTTGCAACTATCTATACATATGGATCACACATCAATCCCACTGGTAGCCTGACATGAAAAATTTGAGCAAGCTTAGTTAATTTTTTAGTTCTTCTAGTTTAAAAAAGGATTACCTTTAGCTTAGCCCTCATCCAACCTGACAACTTCCTATCAACAACTCTGCTATTTCAGTGCTCTTTCTAGTAGTGGCAAGACTTAGGCAGCTACAAAAAACCCAAAGAAAACCTCAAAACTTGTACCCAGATCATGACCAGGCAAAGCTTAATTTATGTCCTGATGCTTATTCCACAGGTCAATCCTTTTATTTATTCACCTACTAGAGGGCTGCATTTCAGCTCCTGTTATTTACACTTTTTTTGCTCTACTTTCCATTAATCTAAATTCTTCCATTAACAAAGAATTGCACATCCCAAGGAAGATTGCTTATTACAGATCTTTATTTCACCGAGCTTTCTGTAAGTGCATTTATAGCTCACACAGGCCTAAAGTCTCCTCTTTATAGTCAATTCTAAATGCGATGGATGTATGGCACACAATGTAGACACTTAATGAGAACCATCCAGCAGCTCAGGCATTCACAGCTGTATTACACAGCCATAGTCCTGCTTGGTCAAAGCAATTTTTCTGCTAAAAGCTGACTAGTGATACTGACACTGATGTGCCAGAATTTGGGGAACATTTGTAACACGGGCTTAATGTTACAACGTGTGGCTTTCTACATTAAATACTAAAGTACCTCAATAACCAGGGCAGTAAAAATACGTCTTAAAGTATATAATCTATCTACTTTTGTAACAAGTCATTGCCACCATCCCAGCTGTATTACCACATCTGTCATCCAGGAGGATAGCATCATAAATCCAACATCATAAATGTGAATACCACTTAGAAAGCCAAAACTAGCTGAACCCAATGGAGCTACATAGATTTATACCAAGTGTTGTAACTGTAGTCTCCTCCAAGCAGTAATCCCTCTTAATTGACTGTAGTCTCTCTGAAGTGTTCTGCAAACGGTCAGAGGGAAAGCCACAGGGAAGAGGAAGGCAGAGCTGTATTTCCTCTAAAGATAAAGGTTTTATCAAAGACTTGATACAGCACGTGAGAGAGACATATTTCTCAGCCCGTGTAATAGAATTCCACAAAAACTAATGACTTTCAGAAAATGAACCTCCTTCCAACCAAGAAGGCAGCATATATAGCACAATATATATAAGAAATGCAAGCATAGCCTTCCTGAAATAAAGAGTTACTCTGCAGGCACAAACCTTTCCTTGGGGAAGGGGTGAAAAAGTGAATTAACATCACATGCCAGATATTCCTTGTTTTCCTTGATGCTGCCAATAATTCTTTAAAGAGGACTGTTGAATAGGAGAGAGTACAGCAGAACTTGCTGAAAAGAACTGGGGGTGAGAAGGTGGTGGAACAAAGATTTTGAAAACACAAAGATGAGAACCAAAGCAAAAGGCTCCATAACGTCAGAAAAAAGAGACAGAGCTCTCCATGACCAACGTGAAAAGAAAGCCAGACATACCAAGTCAAACAGTTTTCCCTCTGTGTATTTGTCAACTAATTACCTAACACAACCCATGGGACTTACTCCTGAAGCAACAAGTACAAAGCAGAGGAGGAGCAAAGCTCCTTTCTGCTGTCTGCCTGTGCTTACACCGTGTCTCAGCGTTTACCACCAGCTGGCACTGCAAGTCTGAGGCTCAGGTTTCTCCAAAGGGTTGCAGCAGGAGTGCCCTGGAGGCAGGGCAAGAACAATGCCAATGCCTCTTTCCAAGTCCTCAGCTCCTCAGCTTTGAGATTGGCTTTAGTTAATCTGAAATAGAGTAAGATGTGAAACAGGTGACAATTTAAAAAAGGTTTCTGGAGAAAAATACAGGGTTAAAATGGGTTAAAAGAGCACTGATCTCAGTCTTGAGTATAAATGGTGGCAGCATCCTGGGATGGTGACAGGAATAGGTTGCAAAGTGTAAAACTGGTAAGCAGGGTAAAGAAGAGTCTTTTCTGCTGGCTGCAAATGATGTTCCAATGAATTTGTAACAACAGGGAATTCAAACTATGTTGTTAACAGCTGAGAAATGATACTACAAAAATGTAAATAGAATAATTTACTAATGATGAGGAAGTGCTTTCTGGGCGCTATTTATCATTAATATTATAGATACAGACCTTCCCCCCGGCCCCATCTTAATCTTACCACAACCTAAACTACAGTCAACATCAGGCAGACATTTGTTTAAGGAAAACCTAGGGAAGAATGGAGAGCTCTGTTTTGTTGTCCATTCTTTAAGCAAGGCTTCCTTTATTCCAGAGACTCACAGAACAGCAGAGGTTGGAAGGGACTTTTGCAGATCATCTAGTCCAACTCC
>VZZY01002902.1:0-28504 GCA_013400335.1 Eurystomus gularis
ATCTTCTATTTCCCTCCATGTAATGCCCTTCCCTTCCATCCTTCCTGTTGTCTCTTAATTCTTTCACTTCCAAATTAATCTTTTTGCTTCACCATCTCAATCCTCTGACTAAAGATTTTAAAAAATGCTTCAGAGATTAATTTTTTCCACTAAAATATTGCACCAGGGTAAGGTTGCCATGAAAAACTAATGAAGTTATTTATAAAGTTCAAAGAAGAAATTAAACCACCGATTCTCAGATAAGAATTAAATAGTCGTCAATAAATACAATAAACACATAATGCCAGTATAAAGTATTGTCCCCAGTGTCTCAGTAAGGCTGTACTGGTCACAGTCATTTACACATCTGATGACTGAGCCAATCAATCAGTTTTACAAGGGTACAGACTCAACCACAGAAAACTAAGTGTGCATATAGTAATGTTTCATCATGGGATCTGCAGTGCAGCTATGGATTTAAAAGTTATAATGTTTTCTAAGCTCTGTACAGTAAAGACTTCATAGTCTATCATATCACTGTAGTTTTAGAGCGATACATAGTGACTTCTATAGAATTTTTGGTGCTTTTCGGAATGAGTGAACAAATGATTCAAGACACATTCTTACCTTGCATTCCATGGGAATTACATATATGGAACTGAGAGGTGCTCTATTAGCACAGACAGATGTAGTCAGGCTATTGGGGATGGAAGGGAAATTAATGTCTTCTATATGGTCAAAGATCTGTAGGCTTCCATTCATGCTACCCAGTACCTGTGTACATTGTTGAGCATGCAGACTGGAAATTACAATGCACTTCTCACTAAGTGTCCCTCAGAAAATGTGTATCTATCTACTCCTTGGTGGTGCAGCCTTTTCAAAGTCATTTGAGAATGCATTCTAAGGGATCTCATCTACAGTTCTGCATGAATCTCTTTAGGGTTGCCCACGTGATGCAGTGAAAAGTACAAGAGCACTGAACAGTACAATGGAACTGAGATTTCTAGCAGTATTTTCCTTTCATATTACACAGAGTAAGTGACAGGACACTTAGGGTAATTGATTGGAATGTTAGAAACCTTTAAAGAAATTGTTTTGAAATATTTAAATTCCATATACAGCAAAAATTGAAGAGGATGAACAGCATCCTTTCCATACCGCGAAAAAGAATAGTAGAAAGCATAATTTCAATAAAGCATTAGAACTTCATAAAACTAGAAAATATCAACAAAATATCTCTAGAGTAATAAGTACACGTAAATATTTTTTCTTTTCTGAATAGAAATATAAACCATAGCACAGCAAGAGTTTTGAAGTAGAGTTTCCATTTTATAGAACAGAAAGCTTATCCTTGAAAGCATAATATTCTGATTTTTAGAAAGGACATGAAAAAGCATACATACATCAACAATCAGGAAGTCCAGCCAGCACCACGCATTAGTGAAATAGGTTTGAAAGCCATAAGCCACCCATTTCAAAAGCATTTCCAGAATGAAGATGTAAGTGAAGACCTTGTCAGCATATTCCAGCATGGTCTTGATAGTTTTACGTTGCTCTATGTAAATATCCTCAAATGCCTGTGAAAAAGATTTTTGAAGATATAATTAAATGTCTTCACAATTTGGAGTGTGGTAAATAGTAGCCAAGAAAGAATTTGAATTGGAAAAATACAGGCATATGTCCTTCCCTCAAGCACTATTTCTGCTTTTGCTACATAGTGTACTCTTTTCAGACAGCTGGGTCCAAACACAATACTGAGCTTTCAGTTGAGCTGAACAGCTCTTCACAAAACTTACTGTAATACCATCCTCCAGATCTCATTTTAATTCATTTCCATGGATAGCAATAGTTTATTGACATAAGGATGCCCTCTGTAGTAGCTACAACTTCATATGAAGTTTTAAAAATGACTGTGTGATGCAGAATTTTTGAGGAACTAATAATTGAGACCAAACTATAGACAAACTAACCCACAAAGCAATCCTGAACAGAGATTAGTAACTACCTTTTCAAAAGAAAATGTCTACATTGACAGTGAATCGCTGTACACTGACCCCAGTGTAGTAAGTACACTATATTTTCCTCCTGCAATGAGGAACTAATTACTTCAGTACTTACTCAACACACCTGATTTAACATCAATCTATCTGGTAAAATACCTGACATTGGCACCTTACAACTCAGTTTGACAATTCAACTTGCTGTTGATAAGTTCCTAGCTCAGCTGTAGCTTATTTTAAATGTGTGTAAGACCAAAAAAAAGCTATTATCATCAATATGAAGACATGTGAATACCAGTCTGATCTAACGAATTTATTTCTATTAATGTTACATTTTGAACTTGCCAAACAATTTGTTTCATAGCCGGTGAGCAAACTCTACTGTAAACGCCAATTACTTTTTAATATATGTTGATTTGATATATGTTGATGTTAGAACACTTATGAATTATATATTAAATTCTGACATGTTACCTGCAGCTATATAATTAACTGTAATTCTAAATGCTTGCTCTTAAAATAGACACAATAGTTCCACACTGAATTTACCAGAGCACCGCTGCTGAGAAGAATCATGAAGACAATGAAGGTCTCAAACCAGTTGTGTTCAACAATCTTATAGCAGGTTTTCCTCAGATTCCACCAGATTTTCCCTTTCCCATCTTCTACGCTGACTTGACAGCATTTGAACCTCCGCACACAGCCTAAGTGCGATAACAAATGTTGAGATGTCAGAATACGGTAAATATTTATTAGGAATCACAATGAACAGAAGTAATTTCACTTATTTCTGTCCTACTGCAACAGATTGCTTGCAAATAAGTATCTCCTGTTTGAAGGTTTTTGTTTCAGTATTTGAAATTAAAGCTTTGTAAGTTTTATAATAACTTCCAATGAGAGAGGAAGAGCACAAGGACAGTATATCTATGGCAGTACTGCTGAAGGAGTTATTAATACAAACAGAAAATACAACTCTAATTACAAACCTTCTTCCTGATTGTGAATAAAAACAAATAGAATCCAGCCCAAATCAACACAGTTAGGTCTAATCACCTTGCATATATTTTGCTTTGCCTACCTTCTGTAAAACAAGCCTCTGGCTCCAGAGATTCTTCAGGTTCTGCTTCTGGCTGTTCCCCTTCTTGAGGTAGCCCGATATCAACTGTGCTGCCTTCTGATGAACTGGATGCATTTAATTTCTGTGAATGAAACCCCACGTAATTATTTTTTTCAATTTTATTTATTTTGAATAGAAGTTTATGTTTGAAATGCACACCAAAATACTTTGCATGTATTCCGTGCTCTGGCATTAAAATAATTTCTCATCTACAGTCTATAATGCCAAATTGCTCTACAACGGGTGAGGTCACAAGATTAGAAACTACATCATGTGCATTTTCCCTATTGAAAATATTTTAATATTTTCATACAAGGAATTGCTGAAGTTATGAGACTACTATTCTGAGCCACACATAAGAATTCTGAAATGAAATTTCAGTACATTAGGAATGGGTGCCTTCCACACTTAGTACTGTTTAATTACTCCAATCATGTGGCTGCATTTTAGATTACACTTCAGATAGCATGTGTTAATACAAATAATTTTCCAACGTCATGACCAAACCAACAGCAAGCTGCACAGATGTATTTTCATGTCTCAAGTAAATGTTATTCTATCAAGTCTGTAAAATCTAAAAAGTTTATATTCAAACTTTCGTTATCATTGACATGAAAACACATGTTATGAGTTGTATACGATAGTTTAATTCTCTTTATTTCAAAAAGAGCAGCACATTACTTTAAGAGCAGTAGCTGATATTTTGCATTCTCACTTGCCAATGCATTTTCTGAATTTATTGTGCTTTTAGAAACTACTTATTACTTTGGTACAGTACACATACATGTCCAATCACTATGAAAACCAAGAAAAAAAAAATTCTTTATTTTTGCAAGACTAAAGTGAAAACAAATGCTTTTAAAACAACTCTGTCATGAAACACTACTGCACCAATGAATCATATTGATAATAATATTGAAGATTTGGATTATATTCTTTCATGCCACCACTGTTGGCAACAGACAAGTATGAGTACTATAAAAAGTAAAAGTAGTTTGATCATGGCATTCTATGACTCTTCTAATGTTATCACTATGTGGAGTATAACATCAGTAAAATGGCTGCATTGATAAGTAGCTAATTTTGTAAAGGGAATGATGTAAGCAGATTTAGAATACAGTCTATTTGGAATTAATATGAGATAGAGAGATGTTCCATGGTAACATTAAAGATATATCTTTGCTGACACTTAAAAGTTAGAGGCATTATTCCTTTAAAACATGTTTGAGCAGCTCCAAATTCTATACAGTTTTTTGTAAAGAAAATGCAAACAATATTAGTATGTGAATATAGAAAGTATCATAAGACTTCAATGGCATTTTACATTGCAAACTATATTAAGTATGTTCTTCAAACAAAAAGAAGATTCATTCCTTTCTCCTCCACTCTGATTTTATTGAATGACACTGACAACATATCGTGCTGTGATTTTGACATAGGCTTAACTTTGATTTTTGTGGATCATGGTACACTATAGGCCACTTTTTAAAGGAAGAACAAACAAATGGATGCATTTATTGTACGGTGTATTATGCACATAATTTCAGTGATATCCGCACATCTATCTCCTTTATGTTTCCTTGAAAATCCCAGCTTATGTATTCATGTCTCATGTTTGTACAAGAGCCGTACCATCTATGAGGTTAGGTCCAATGTACAAAGATATGGATGCACACTTTTCTGCAGATTATGATTTAGAAATTTCCCATTGCAACATGTTCATATTATAGACAACGCATGGCAGGTTGGTCATTGGGGAATACTGCCTCTAAAACGGAGAAACTGGAAAGTATGGGATAAATACTGTAGTCCTCAGGTAAGGACCACAGCACCAGGGGATGTCGATCATCAGTTTGAGGAAAGGCCAGGAATACCATAAACACAAGGTACATTCCAAATAAATTTATATATGGTGTTAAAAATTAACATTTATCAATACAATAAATAATTTTTAAACTGAGAAGTGACTGTCTGTTTGTCTTATGTAGAGTTTTCTTAAAACATTGCTTGCATCATTCCGATGTGGACAGCATTTCTAGCAGAATGCTGTAATAGTAGCAGAGCAAACAAAAACTATGAACTGGTTAAACCATACTTTGGAAGACCTACTGTCCCTTCTTTTACAGGAAAATGAAGAGTTCAGTAACTCAGATATTATGCAGTTAGTTTAATCAGCACACATTAATTTTAAGACGGGATAATGAATTCCTAGTACTGAAATTGAGTACGACTGCCAGTTAACTTGCAATGGAAGATTAGAGATATCCACTACAAGGAGAGATCAAAAAGATCAGATAGAAAAGGTACAAAATGATAAGTAGAACAGTCCATTATCAGGAACATCAGAAAGACATCTTTATTTTTGTGAGGCAGTATGCATGGTGAGTGGTATCTTACAAGTCTCTTCTCACTGAGTATCTGGTATACTTCTTTTAAAGAGCTGTAATAATAATCAAAGCAGGTAAGCTAAACAGAAATCCTAAACTGAATCAACAGCAGCTGATACTTGAAACACAACCATTAAACGCCTTATCTCACTCCAAATTCAGTTACTCTTCTGTTGTTGATGTAGCAGAGCATTTCCTTAGCATGCTGTTCTAGTACACCTGAGTTTAGCCCCAACTTGATCAGTATACGAAGAAGCTTACTATAAAAATTATTCAATAAATTCAATCTGTAATAATTCAGTATCATTTGGGGAAGAAAAAATTTATAATTACTTCATTTGTTTGTTATTTTTAACATTGAATTAATTCTCTGAAATTCTATACAATATTTATAAAACTCAATGTGCATCACAAACCACTAGGGAGGTTTTATGATACAACACCTTAAGATTTTACTAAATCAATTAAATTCAGTATGCTAGGAAAACGCTTCAGTAACCATCACATATTTCCACAGCAAACTTCTGCTCTGGTATAAAGCAACCAAGCCAGGGATGTTGTACTCCTTTCTATGTATTCAATACATTATCACCTGGGAAAGGACCATATTATTGCTGGTTATGTTTTGTCCATGTGCTTTAATACATAGGAAGACTTTTTGTACCACTTACTGTGACTTGCCAGTGTTCACACACATGGAATCCAGGCGGACAGCCAGACTACCCCTAATTGCAGACACTGCTATGTTAGGTATGTAGCGTATGTCCTAGTTTTTATCTTAACATATCTCAGTTACCTTTGCAGCTATCTGATCAATTTCTCTCTGCTAACCAGCATTAAAAATATTGGATTTAGGCAATGCTACATACTTAACATATATACAGCTTTTTAAAAAATGGAACCTGTAGAAACAAGATAATCATCAAACCCAAGTGTTTTTTATATCACAGTTGTATGTTTCAAAAGTATTGAGTCACCCAAATTATAAGAGATTTATTAGGGTCAAGTATTGAACACTTTTCAAGAGTAACAATGCTTTTTTTTTTTTTTTTCTGAATAGTATGCTAAGGAAATTATTCTCACAGAATTCTACTTTTCCAAGCCTCAAAATGTACATACTCCATCTCCTTTTCATAGAAGACAGTAAGGGGACAAAAGTACTTACATGTTTCTAAAGCAGCAGTATAATGATTATCATAGATATATTTTTTTTTTTTTTCACATCATATCTACCAAGAGCCTTGCCAGTCATGCTTTCGTCAGCAATACAGTACAGTATGAGATACAGATTTTAGTTTAGCTTTCAAGATAGAAACTGAAAGTGGAAAGCAGCTTGCCTATCAGAGCAGCATTGCAAAAAGCAGCAGCCAAGATTAGGTCAGGAAGTTTTTGGCATTGTTACTTTCTGAACTTCAACATCTCATAGATTCATACAATTCTGCTTCACTTACAGCCAGGCCATTTCGAGCTTCTAACATTTTTTTCTTTCTTTGTTTCAAAGATCGTTCTTAGAGTAGCTGCATAGCTCTTAGTTTAACATTTTTAACAAAGCCTGAAATTTCATGATTGGTCAGGATGCCACTGATAGCTGTTGAAATCATAATTTAAGGGACTAAAGGAGCAAAGAGCAGAACAGATGCAAGCAGGAAAATGGCACCAAGAGAAACCACCATTTTGGTTTTGCTTTTAATTTCCTTTCCTCCCAAATACCTGTGAAAATGTTAAATAATGGATATGATACTGGTTTTATTTTCTCAGTGCTATGTGGATGTCAGTATGAAAACAAGATGTTCTGTGAAATAAATAGCAGTATTACATCCAAACTTATCCAGTCTTTTTCAGCACAGCTATATCACCTATAAAATCACCCAAAGGGGTAAATATCATTGTAGTCCCACTGGTACCACTAAGTGGGCTCTGGATGTCACTCTTTCTAGTGCTTACACAGCCAGGCATAGTAACTCTATCAGTTCAAAAAAACACTGTAAATGGTACATTGTAAATCAAAGCAAAACAATTCTGGGATGACCATTGTTTGCAAATACTGCAGAAAACCAGGATTCCTATATTATAGTTCACTCTGTACTTTATGGCTATTCGTAATTCCTTTGATCCATTTATTATGAGCATTTTATAAATGAAAATATTTGCAAGAATGCTGGATGAAAGCAAAAGCATCGTAAGCAGCAGTGGAATATTTGCAAGAGCACTCCCACTGGAAGCTACTTTAAAAGGCTCTTTAATTCACACAAGCAATAGTGAAAGGAAATTTCTGAAACAGAGCAAGGGACTACTGTTTGTATATATTAATTAAGCGAACTCCAATTAACTCTAATATTAACAACTTGATATCACCCACTATGAATCACAATATGCCAATATAATGCGACAATTCACAAAAAATCCAAAGCCTAAATTCTTCAGAGCATCAAAGGATTTTGAATAGTGAATATTTTAAAATAAAAATCTGAGTTACCAAATAAATTATTCCCTACAAAATATAAGGCAAAACTTATGCAATAAGCATATTTTAACTCCACTGATTGACCAAACTGAAAGCAGCATCATACAACTATGGAGTTGTAAATATTATGGCAATGTTCGATAGGTGAGATGTAAATCATACTGACACTGGGGACTTTTTGGTCCAAAATCAGTAGCTTATTTACTAGACTGCTGAACTTTATTTATTACTGATAAGATGAGAATAAGCTTAAGTTTCTCAGGGCAGACAATTTTAGATGTTCGGGGAGGTAGTCAATTTGTGACCATAAATTAAAAAGCTATGGTAAGACTGCATTAGGCCAGATCTTGCTATCAGTTTTCTCTTTGCACCTCTACACTTGTAAGTGTGGGCGTAAGTAAGAGCAGAACTGATCTCTGAATGTTTGACCAGCCAAATACCAGTTTTGTACAAGCTTTTTTAACCAAATGATGGTCACATGCTTTGACTATGGAAATTAAATGAATTTCATGCTTAATGGTGCTTCAAGTACTGCATATTAATCTCCAAAGTAACTAAATGCTTATACAAGTACTGAAGAAAAGCATTTCTAAGAAAAAAAATTGTGAAAAATGAAAATGTGACTATCATGAGTTTCCAAGTTACCTCCACTATAAGCTAAAATACAATAGTATGAAACTTTTCCAAAATGGCTAGCAGCTTTTCATTATCATCACAATTTACCAATAGACTTAACTTAAACTTCTGATGAGAAAAATAGCTTACGTGTTATACATTTTGTCTTCCTTCAAAAGGAAAGAAAATCCTTCAAAAACAGAATCCTGAAAATGTTACCATCAAGACTGAGAAAGGTACATAGCATGCACTGCAAAATACTATTAAAGTATCATGGAAAGTATAGCATCTGAACCACAGAAATACTGGGGCTGCCGATCTCGCCTGACCATGCCGTGATGCAAGTCCCGTGACTCAGCAGAGAGCAGCTGTGCATGTTTGTACTTCATTGCAATGAATGGGACAGGATCATAGCTGAAGAGCATGCAGGCCAGTCAATATTGGTTAAAAAGTGGTTATATAGTATATACATATAGATGTATAATTTGCTTAGGTAACCTGTGTAAAATTGGTGACGCGATGCTCTGCCTCGCTAAAAGGCACCAGAGCTGCCCGCTTGACTGATCCAGCTTGGTTCTACTCCTGTGAGAAGTAAGAATGGTAGGAAATGAACAGGACATAGCACCTCCGCTTTTTTGCGCTGAATACTGCTTAAAGTAAAATATACATTATTAAGGTGTCTGCAACAGCATTAGGAGATCTCATATTTTTCAAGGCCTTTAAAAATGTCTTGTAGCTTTGTGTATCTTGGTGTAATTACTAGCCTAGAAGTTATACTTAGCGTAAATATCAAATTATTACATAGGCATACATGCACCACAAAATTTTCTATATAAACCATCCCCATAGTACTTAGAGACCTAAAAAGGAAAAAATAATTTTATAGCTTCTATGCTGGATAGCAGTAATGAAGCTCAGGTCCATGGACATTCACGTATAGGGCAACTGACTCAGCACAGTGGCCCTGTATTTGTTAATGGCCCCACTTCTATGGTAAAGTTTTATTTAGGATTTGTTCTCTAATTCCCTTATTACATTGTATTCCCCCACTACCATTCTTATGGACACAGCATTCTCATAATTAATTTTATTTTAGGTTTCAGGCAATTTTCTAGAAAATTCCTTATATATTCACACTTACTAGCATGTACGATATTGTATGCATTGTTTCTAGAAAGGCATCATCTAGTTAACATTTCCATCAAAACACTGAAAAAGACATACGTTATAATGAAGAATTCACCAAACATTAAGATATTTAATTAAAACTTGCTAATAAATGATAATTAGTTTGTCGAAATTCAGTTTATTGCCCTACTATCAGAGTGAAGATGTGTATGCATGTGTATACATAGCGAGAAGCCAAAGCACACAGACACTCATTAGCATCTGGCCATCCTGTGTAGAGTGTTCCCAGAGTACATGGATTCCTAAGCTGCCTTTCATTTGGGACACTGCTAACTGACCATGGTTTGGTGCTAGTTTCTAATCTGATATGGGTGGGAGCACAAAACAGGAAATAAAGAGAGGGAAGTTTTCCTGAGTGCATACTTCTGATAGTACTGGAACTTCACAGTCAACAGCTCAGACTGTATCTGTATCAGAAGATTTTCCTTTAGCGTCATTCACACAGCAATACCATCTGAAGTATTGCCAGTTACAATATATCTGCAAAATAAACTAACAGTATCTTCTCTGCACTTTCCAATTGAGGCATTTAGAATGTGTTATGAAAAAAATGAAAGGTTTAGGTTGACAGCAGCCTTGAAACCGATGAAATACTATACAAACTTTACAGACAATACAGAATGACAGACGGGTATTTGTTACTTCACAAAGACAGCAATAAATATTTGTGATGAAGAAATCCAAAGTATTCTGTTTCCTAGTACTGAACTTCAACTTAGGACACTTTATTCCCAAACTTTCAGTGCAACCTCTGGCGATCACTAGTTACTAAGCAGGGAAAAGGCTGAAAGTGATGGATGGACATGAACATGCTTAGCAGGAAAAAAGAGCAAACCCAGAAGGACCAGGCCTATACCAGAAACTAAATGATTTACAAAAAGTCAGAAAAATACCCTGTGTGATTACTATCATATGCAATCATTATGGATGAGCTCACTGACAGGTGGAATTTGACCAGATTAGCAGTAGAATTTGCTGCTCCTTTGGCAGTAGTAAGCTTTGAAACAGTTAATAATGGGACAATAGAAGAATTGAACAGCAAAACAGTGGAAGGACAGAACAATGCACAAGCCCTATGTGCTGTAAAGGAGCCTGAAAAGGGTTCTTTTTCTTATCCTATGTACTAAGATAGAATAGAATCAACCAAAATCCTACATTCAGACCAAGAAACCTTCATATACAACCTTTTTATTACACAGAATGATTAAAGGCTAAGCTATAATAACTTCTGCTTTGTTCTACACAGAAGTCATTGTTTTGAAGAGTAAGATAAATAATAATACAATCTGCAAAAAAGAGAAATATTTTAAAAAGAACAATAAAGACCTTTCTACTAAGAAACAAGAAAACATGACTAAATCATACAATCATTGAATCATTTAGGTTGGAAAAGACCTCTAGGATCAACAAGTCCAACCTTCATCCCAACATCTCCCTGACCACTAGACCATGGCCTGAAATGTGTGATGCAGTCTGTACAAAAAAGGCTCTTGGGGTGATTCTTAGCCATATTTATTCCCTCAGATTCAAGTGCAAGGAAATAACTTTAAAAAAATCGGTATGTTAGTTTATGTATACACCGTAGCACGCAGTCAAAACCACCCATGCGAATGCTAAATGAACTAGCATCAGTACTAAGCATCGCACAGACTCACTCCACTTGAGGTGGTGTATCTCCACCAGGTACAATTGTGCAGGACAGAGCATTGGGTTAACACAGTAACAATAGCTTTGGCATCCACTGTAAATCACTAAGTGCTAGCTTGCATTTGACCGTTTAGCAGCACATTGTGCCAGAAAGAGGTACATTTTATTACTGTCACAGTAGGCAACAGATTCAAATGTCTCAAAGCTTTGAAAATGACAATGGGTTGACAAATGAAAGGATCTTATACTGAGATACAAAGCTGCATAACTTTTTTACCATTACTTCACTTCTTCAGTGGTTCTGCTACTATCAGATGGACTGTTAGTAACCGATATGAAATCATTTAGTGATGCCAGTCCAGTATTCAAATGTACTTATGATGTATCTCAATGTATTTTGACTATATTAAAAAGGTTAAAAGCATCAGAATGAACTGTTAATTTGACAGGAAAACAGACAAAAGAGTAAATAAACTGCACTGATTAAATAAGCATGGAGAAACTTGCACAACTCCCACACACTTTGTACGACTTTTGGTATCCAGGGCTATTAAATGGGTTCATTTTCTTGTTAATGGTTTAACTAAATAAAATAGAAAAAAGTATGAATTTTCTAAAAAATTGTCTTGTGCATCTTGATTGTTGTTGTAAATGCAATACTGTACTGCCACCTCATTCAAAACCCGCAACCTTACATCAATTTAACTTAAATAGCATTACAAGTTTGTACACGCTGCTATACAGGAATTAAATAGAGATTTGAATTCAACACTAGTAACCTTAGGAAAAAAAGAAAAGCATCAGAGTATTTTAAACATAGAAATAGTCTTACCTCTTTGCTTTCTTCCAGGTCTGATTCGCTGCTGAACTCCTCTGTATTTAAATTTTCAAAATCTGATTCCCCAACAGCAATTGGTACTGTGACAGTGAGACTTGGGTTGTTTATGAATGACATGTAATCACTTTCATCAACAACATATTTTTCCACACTGCTGCCTATGCCACTGGTAGTTCCATTCCCTTCTTTAAGATAGGCAAGGTTTTTACCTATGTCTACTATTGTGTGGTTGGAAATACAGCTGTCTTTTTTGTTGTTTAGGTCTTCAAGAGGTTTGATTTCATCTAAAACTTTCTGCTTTCTAACAAATGCTTTTTGAATGAATTCACGCACTTTTCTCTTCACATAATCTATGCCTTTCTGAATCCTTGCCACAGCAATCTGGAGATTGTTCATTTCATTATCATCGTCTGTAGCAGCAAGGTTGTCTGAACTAAATGAGCTCAGCAGCAAGGCCAAAAAGAGGTTGAGGACCTAAAAGACAGTAAGGAGAAAATATATTGGATCTCTTTTTTTTAAGTCATAAAAGTAATTTCATTATGAGTTGTTCAATATGACATAATTTTTATTTCACATCTAGCACTTTCTTTCAACCCACCTTCCTGCTATTCTTTCTGGTCTGTAATCCCTGACCCCAGTATTTTACTGTAACTTGCCAAAAATCTTTTTTTAGCTTGTTTACATTGACTCATATAGGTGAAAATCTGAGCTGTTCCTTGACGTTCTCCTCCACACTGGAAGTAGTGCAGGTCTACTCCTCAAAATGGAGAATGACATAAGGAGGCAAGATACAACATCATGTAGTAATTTATGCATGCTGCATCCACTGTAGTGTTCATAGGTGAGGGGAATGCCAGCAGACTCCAGTCTTCTACAGCTCAACAGATCATAGTTTCAGTGTCTCTAATTCAGAATATAATAAATCTATATATTTGCCAAGAATATATCAGTCTATTTTCATTTTGGGCAGGACAACTACCTAAGAGATAAAGAGTCCACAGATGTGATACATCTCAATTTTAGGAATCTATTTCAGACTTTCTTGCATGACATTTTAGAAACATACAAGAGAAATCTGGACTACGTGTATTTATGACATGCTATGTGCAGATTAAAAATCATATTTAAATTATATCTGTAATTCTTCCTGTTCAAATTTGCAGACTATTTTAGAAGGTATACCACAGCAGTCTCAACTCTATCAAGTTAAACTTTATATTTATGTCTGTGGATAAGCATATGTATAAAACTCATGGAGGCTATAAAAAAGAGAAGGGATGCTAGTGCTCAACAAGAATGAACCAAAATTAAGCATAACCATGGTAAATCGGTGAAATGATAGGAAATCAATATGGCATTTAATTCTGAAGTATTAGTGTGGAAATACCAGTTACAAAAAATGAAAAGTATGTATTCCAAAGGTGTGAAAATTGGCAAGGTGGAAGCACTGCAGAAAAGGGCATACAGGGCGCATCAGGAATGCAATGGTGGTACAGAAAAGTCATGTGTCATTTGGGGATGTACCTCAGGGAATGTTGGGTGTAAGACATGGAAGTATAATTATTCCACATTTTTCAGTACTTGTGTCTCTATCTAAAATGGTGCTTGGGAGGAATTGAGAGGCTAGTAGCAAAAGGGATAAGTAGTTTAGAAATCGTCACCTATGAGAAAAAATTATTTTCACAGCTAGGCTTATTTTCTTTTTCAGAAAGGAAAGACTGAAAGTGTGAACAGTAAGCCTTTTAGTATTATAAATGTTGCCATGAAGATCAGC
This sequence comes from Eurystomus gularis, assembly GCA_013400335.1. Lineage (NCBI taxonomy): Eukaryota > Metazoa > Chordata > Aves > Coraciiformes > Coraciidae > Eurystomus > Eurystomus gularis. Next base: position 14,010 of record VZZY01002902.1, read on the forward strand.
TGGTTTCCATCACTACTGAGACCAGTCAGTTTAACTGGCTGTAAAAGGTGATATAAGTTACCTGTTTTGTTATAAAGCATTTTTAACTATAAGCATAATCCAGCACTGGTCTTAATAAAGAGGTTATAAACTTACTGAAGATTTAAAAGAAAAGATAGACAAACATCTTTCATAAACAATCAAGGTATATTTGAACCTCGTTTAAAGAAAGGGCAAATTAATTACATGATCTCTTAAAGTCCTTCTCCAGTCTTCATCTCTGATTTCTATATCATAAAAATAGGAAACATGTTTTAATAGTTTAAAAAAAATCCACACTGATTACATACCACTAGGTTTCCAATCACCATGACCATCATGAAGACTGTAAGGCACATAGTTTGGCCAGCAACCTCCATGCAGTCCCACATCGTTTCTATCCATTCTCCACACAGCACTCGGAACACAATCAAGAAGGAGTGGAAAAAGTCGTGCATATGCCAGCGTGGAAGTTCACAGTCACTGGAGATCTTGCAGACACATTCCTTGTAGCTCTTCCCAAACAGCTGCATCCCAACCACAGCAAAAATGAACACAATGATGGCCAGCACCAGGGTCAGATTTCCCAAAGCCCCAACTGAGTTGCCAATAATCTTAATCAGCATATTTAGAGTTGGCCAAGATTTTGCTAATTTGAAAACTCGAAGCTGCAAAACAGAAGAACAGGATACAATTACTCATGCTACTAATTGTTATGAAATAACTGCTATACATTTCATATTTCAGTTACCCCGTGTCTAAATCATGGCTCATGGAACCTTTAGAAACTTTAGTTACAAAATTTGTTTCCAGTTCTTTGTACAATACTAGACGACAGCAGTCTGAAGTCCTGATTCAAGTCATAAGAAATTAAAAATACTGTCTCTATGCTCATTTCAATTACATTGCAATTATCACAAAGTCTCCAATTCAGACTTGGCCTCTTTTGTGACTTTAGATCTCTATAAACAAATTATACTTGTTGGGTGAGTTGGACAAAACAGTCTTTCTCTTTTACTTAGCTCTAAGAGAATATTACTAAACATAAACCAGCACATATGAAATGTGAACAGTGAAGCTGGATTGCAAGTGCAGATCTCTTTCATCTTAACTGGCAGAGAGATGGAAAAAAATTATTTTCCTAGAAAGAGAAACAAGCCAGAGTTGTTAATGCCAGGTAATCAAGTTAGTTCCAAGTATCTTCAACATCTTTTCTATCATTTAAAATAAGTGTAATGTGTCTTACAAAGCTTGTCGTACAACATGGAGCAAAACAAAGTGGTATATTAAAGTACAATTTGAAACAGACAAAAATAAAATTATTCGGGAAGATACAGTAAATGTTCAGATAATTGAAAGGGAATACTAAAAGCAATCTAAATATTATGTCATGAGATGAGACAAATAAAATATCTAAGTATTTTATATGCAAAGTTAAAAACAATTCTATTATTGAGGGAGAATCAGACAGATATTAGATGTTAGGCAAAAAGCAATAAAATGCTATACAGAGAACCAGCAAATGGACAAATTTAAACCTTCTCTTTTTTTAAAGGGGTTTATATAACTTTTATTTAAAGTTAAATATTTTTTGCTTTATTTAAGGCAAAAGTTGAGCTGATGGCTAGGAACTCTAGTTTCATGTTTCGTCCTGTGTATGTCTTTTCAGAAGCGAATTTGAACATCAGCATGCTAGCCTAGTCTTCAGCAAGACCAAGGTTTTTCAAGTCCCTACTTATATCTAGTAACAGAGAGATTCTGTAGTGACTTCCGAACAGAACTGATTTACCAATGTTCAGGCACAGGCAGTGAGAGCCTGTGGCTCTTGCATTTTTTATTCCCTCGTCTAGGGACAAAAAGACTCTAAGAGATACTACCATTAAAAAGGGTTAATCCTTAAAGCACATTCACTGCAAGAACAGAATTTATGTTGACAATGTCTTGAAGAAGAAATACACATTACTAGGATAGCATGTAAACCAAACTTGACATAATAGATACATGCCATCTAGTGGGTATGCAGTTTTGTAGTTTGTAAGGTCTGAAAAGATCTCTCTTAGCCAACTATATAAGGTACAAACAAAAAATGTACAACATATATGCACAAATGCAAAAATATAACATAGAGACATATTTTACATAGTATACTTACCAATCGGAATGATCGAAGGACAGATAATCCTTCTACATTTGCAAGGCCAAGCTCCATTAAACTAAGGCTCACAATAAAACCATCAAAAATATTCCAGCCCTCTTGGAAATAATAATAAGGATCCATGGCAATTATCTTGAGAAACATCTCTGCTGTGAAAATTCCAGTAAACACCTGCAAGGAAAATACAGTTTCTTACTTCAGTTGAGTGAGATAGTATTAAAAAAAAACCCAAACAACTAATGGTATCAACTGTTGGTAAGTTAGATCTTCAGCAAACAATCTACGGTAAATCCTAATAAGCTTCTCTGTATTGCTACGCATTGGAGTTAGGAATTAAATTCGGATTTGAAGCTTCACATTATGCATCACCAAATATGCATCAGACTGAGAGCAGCCCAAAGAAAAAGAGGTAAATGGGAAAAAATACAGTTTTTATCAAGCCTGAATAAGCATGTGTAAATACAGATACACATAATCTCTTCTGATTTTAATGCTCAGTTTATCTCCTTAGATCTCATCTTTGCCCTTGGGACATCTTTTTGCTTGCAGGGATTAAGATAAGTTTATGAGAGGGAAAATTAAGAAAAAAAATTATACTGAAAGTTGAGTAGCACTATTTTCCTTCAGGACAACCTGGGGAAGACACTGTCATGCCATTTCACCATTTCCTGTGGAGTTGCAATAAACCTGCCATGCTTACTGGGTCTTTCCCTTCTACAATTCCCTGAACACACAGGACCATAGGATGGGCTAGTAAGGGAATGGAACTGAAAGTTCTTATGATTTGAAAGTGTTCATCCAAGAAAAAAATATTAGATATATTCCTTTGACCAGCTTCAATGACAGAAGCTGAAGGTTTTAAAAATAAAAATGCATATTGACTCAATAAATCCTACTATCTTTTGCTCCATAAAGCGAGTGGCAAAATCCACAAATGTCAACAAAGAGGAATTCAGTACAGCTTAATTAAAAATCAGCCATCCCAAGCCTATAAATATCTAGTCAACCTTTTCTTTTAAATATAATATACACAGGTCACAGAAGAATTCTTTAAGAAAAATGCATTTCATGTACATGGCACACCATGAAAGAAAGACTTACAAGGTTTCCTACTGAAAGCACACCACTAAACTGTTCTGTCATTGGATAGTGCTCCATGGCCATGAACAGGGTGTTTAGGACAATGCAGATAGTAATGGCTAGATCAACAAACGGGTCCATCACAATCAAATTTACAATATGTTTGACTTTCAGCCAGGGAGTACAGCAGTCCCAAATCAAGCAAGTGTTAGCAAATTTATACCAGCATGGTGGACATTTCTGTCTGGATTCTTCCAGTTCTAGAGAGAAAAATGAAAATAACATTTTAAACATATTTCTCTATTCCGGTATCACCTGGGTATTTCCTTGAGGTACTGTCAGTCAAAAGAAATTACCTTTAAAAATAATCTGTCCCACTATGTATTAAATTTGATGTAAAACTAGTACTAAATTATCAATATATAATTAACCATTTGCAAGCAAATGCTACATAGGAAGCAAAATAGAAATTTGTCTTAGAAATCTGGCATACAGGCTGGGCAATGAGTGGACTGAGAGCAGCCTTGACGAGAAGGACGTGGAAGTACTAGTGGGTGAAAAGCTGGACATGACTCGGCAATGTGTGCTCACAGTCTGGAAAGCCAATCTGGGCTGTATCAAAGGAAGTGTGACCAGCAGGTGATTCTTCCCCTTTGCTGTCCTGAGATCCCATCTGGAGTACTGTGTTCAGCTCTAGGGTCACCAGCATCAGAAAGACCTGTTAGAGTACGTCCAGAACAGTGCCACAAAGTTGACCAGGAGGCTGGTGCACCTCCTCTATGAGGACAGGCTGAGAGAGCTAGGGTTTTTTAAGCCTGGAGAAGGCTCCAAGGAGACCTTATAGCAACCTTCTAGTACTTAAAGAGGGCCTGCAGGAAAGATGGAGGGGAACTCTTTATCAGGGAGTATAGAGATAGGATGAGGGGTAATGGTTTCAAACTAAAGGAGGGTAGATTCAGACTAGATATTAGGAAAATATTCTTCACTAGGAGGATAGTGAGACACTGAAAGAGGTTGCCCAGAGAAGTTGCGGATGACTCCTCCCTGGAAGTGTTCAAGGACAAGCTGGATGTTGCTTTGAGCAACCTGTTCTACTAGAAGGTGGCCCTGATCATGCCAGAGGGGTTGGAACGAAATGATCTTTAAGTTCTCTTCCAACCCAAGCCGCTCTATGGTTCTATACACAGAATGAATACAATATTTTAAAGTTTACTCATAAAAGATAAACAGTTAGAACAAACTTGAAGTTAGAAAACTACCTAGACAATATTATGGTCCACATGTGCAAAACTGCTCATTATTACCTTCCTGCTTGCTATTTTCGGCATAGTCATTTACACCTCAAAGTAATTTTTGCCCTTTCTTACAAGTAGTTGCTTGATTTCATGATTCAGAGTCATTGTATTTACTTCTACAGAAAGAATAATGTCATATAAAAAGAATTTCCTTTGTGAAACCGCATGTCTGTTGAATTGGTAGAAGCAGCATAGCCATTGTTCTGTTGCAAGAAGCATAGCCATTTCAGCAATCTAAAAAGAGCTTTTACCCTAAAACATAACTTACCTAGAGAAACACTGCACTGACCAATTGCTTTCTCCCTGCACTTAACTTGGAAGTTTGCTGCTTCCCCCTCAAATACATCAGTATATTGAAAGCTTGCCTGCTTTTCCAAATATATCAGTCGATCTTGAAAAAAAATGCTACCTCTATATACAAATTTCATCTTGCCTGCACCCTTTAGGCTGAAATAAGTGTCTTAAAACACCACTACTACTTAATGTATCATATATTTAATAGCACTTTATGGCATTGCCATACAAACATTCTGTGTTACATACCTTCCATTGTGTTTGTAAGCATGCTGGCTATACTCATTGCTCTTTGCCTTGCGCTAGGATCTGTTAGGTAGTCCATAGGAACATGATAAGAACTAGACCGTCTCTTTCTTAAGTCAGTTTCCGTAGTAGTGCCCTGAAAATAAAACACTAATAACATACCCTATTGATTGTTCATTTAATAAGAATAACACTGTAAATTCTAGTAGACGTATAATGACTTAGAACACGCTGCTGTCCTGCACCACGCTTGATTTATGTCATGGTTTTGCAATAGACTAATGCATGCCTAACTTTGTATAAAGCAAATAATCAAATAACTGGGTTGGACTGCTCTTGTACTTAAAGCGCTGAAACAGGGCTGAGACGCTAAAACAGACTATAAGCAGTTTCTAGACTATAAGAAGTTCCACAATACTTGTCAATGAGCTCTGCCATAAATATCTTTCTAATCAGGCAGTGAAAATGCCTATAAAAAAAAAAAAGAAAATGCAAAGCCCACACAGCTAGCAGGAAAAGCACAGAGTAAGTGTATTTTCCTGAGATAACTCTTAATTTAGAATGAATTATCAATTTCCTAGCACGTTTTCAAATGAAAAAAAAAAACATATTTAATAATGTTGACATCTCCAAAAAAAAACTAGAAAAATTAACTGTTACAGGAAGATTATCACAACCCATGTAAGCTGTTACCAGTGTTACATTAAAAGTTTCGTGTATGATCAGCGTGAAGTTAAATATTAATTCAATATACTCCATTAATTTTTTCATTTTGATATCCTATCTAATAAACTAGTAAAGAACCTCCCAGTTAAGTCTTCAGTTAGCGTAATGAATCAATGAGTGTAAGACTACACATACTACATTTATTCAATGGTTTACTATGCTATTCTGTTAATTCCCAGTAATTCAGCATATATTTTCATTTAGTTAATGAGAGCAAGACAGCTTCAGCTTGTACTTTAGCTTAGAACTGGAATATATAAAAGAAGCATTTATGGCTAGTCCAGAAAATGAATCATTCCCAAGTGACTAAATTCTGTAGAAACAGTAGCTGATCACACAGGGAGAGGACATAATGCCTGAGCTATTGCAGACTTTCTTACATTGCTAGCAGTGGCTGCTTTATCGATCATCACCTCTGGCAGAAGCTGTCCAGTAGGTGACATCAAAGCTGGCGGCCCACCGACTAAAGAAACTACTCCATTGCAATCCACAGTGCTGTGCATCTTCCCATTTGCTGGAAGTGGAGGTACTGTCCTGGATGACCTACTGGCCTGACTAATGTTACTGTTGCGCCGTTCACCATGTCTATGAGGAACAAAGAGAGAATCTCTTCTGCTCTCATTGTCTTCAAAAGTGCTGTGTTCATCATCAGCAAAGTCATTTTCTGATCCTACATCCTTTGCTCGACCTCTGAAGCTGAAAAGGCTTGTTCTGCTGTTGCGCCTTGGGGAAAACAGGGAGCCTCGAATGCTCAGCAAAGACTGTAGGCAAATAAAAACAATGATTATCAGATAAAAATCCTATAAAATATGTTTTCATACAGAGGAAAAAACCACAGTGTTAATATGTCTTAAAGGGTAAGGTCATCTACAAAGAAATGAACTAGTACAGTCTCCCCCCAATACGCTCCCTTTTGGGTAGTAAACAAAGAGCACATTAAGTGACAGACAAGGACTAGTTATTTTACTACTTTGGATATATGAAATCAGTTGATTTAATTAGAGTAAAAGAAACTGCTTGACAGAATTTTTCCTCTGCCATTCTGCCTGTTTTATTAACCAACTGTTCATAAACGGAGTAAGCACGTCTTGATGCTATCTACCCCAGGTTGGCATTAGTCTGACAGGCTGAGTAAATGTGATCTTAGGCAAATTTCTTGTGACTCAGTCTGCACATAGAGGTAGCTCCCAAATACAGCCTAGTTTAAAAAACTTACATATTTTTTCAGTTAGTAGCCAAGTTGGCCCCAATAAGGTTTTAATTTCTTTTTTTAAAGCCTTAGCTATCACGAATATGCAAAGATATGCTTGTAATTTTGTATGAACAGTTCCACTCATCTTCATCACTTTACTCATGTGAGTAAATGTTCTGCTGTGGGAGAATTTTTTCAGGATTAGAGTCAAAATAATGCTCTAACCTTGCAAATAATTATACATACATTAATTAACTGCAATTTATATCAATGATTCTCTTGACTCTTGATTGATTAGCATTAGCACCCAATTTTACCCAGGACCTCTATGAACAGCAGAGATGATACATAACAAAGCAGTGTCTTTGTTTCTCTTCTGCAACTTATCTTTATGGACCTCAGTCCCACTGTTCTGGGTACTGTAAAATGCAGAACAAAAAGGCACTCTGCAAAGAACTTATGAACTAAGTGTGACACAACAGATGGATACAAAAAAAGAGGGAATACAAGGAGGCAAAATTGATGAGTATGATAAACAGTGGTCTTAGCTCACCTGAAGTCACTTCCCTGTCAAGCTTTCTGTAGGCAGCATGGTAAAAGAGAGTTTTAAAGAGGGATTTGAGGAAAGCAATGAAGTGTTCTGTGGAAACTCATGGGAGCTTCTTCCAAGCATGAGGGGCAGCACACCAGAAAGAGCTCAAAGAAACTAGTTTGAAAATTTAACAGGAGGTTATGGATGTTGGCATGGGTCAGTCAAAGCTGGGACTTGACTTGTTTACTGTAAGCAGACATGGTGGCTTGGCAGTAACTTTAGGCACAGTATGTTTTATGGTATTAAAAAAATATCTTTAGATATGTTTACTAGTAGATTAGGTAAAACCAGTGAGATAGGTTAGTGCTCTTTGCAACAACATTCTTAATGAATACAGCAGTAACTGGAACATGGAAAAAGGTCCAAGTTAAAAATGATTCACATTTGTGGGTCCCGAGTAGATTTAAAAAGAAAAAAAAAAAAAAGAAGAAGAAGAAAAGAAAACAAAAAGAGAGAGAAGGGAACTAGCAGAAGGCCTTGTGGAAATCCCTTAGAAATTTGTCAAAGGGGTAAAAGGATCTTCTAAAGCACAATTAAACCAGGAGAATTGAGAGGAGATGAAATTATGAATGATAGGAAGCATAAGTTTTCAAGAAGAACATAATGGTCAGTTACATAGAAGGCAAGTGAAATGTCAAGGAAAATGTCAAAGATGTGATATAAACCCGAGCTTTGTCTAGGAAAAGGTTATTTAAAACTGGTGAGTGGAATTTCTGTTTAGTGGCTAGAACCCAGGGGGAAAAGGAACTCGGGTTTGAAAACCAGAGGGAAGGGGACTGCTAGACTGTCATAGTAAACAGCTGTAAATGAACTTGGAGATGAACAGGTAAGAGAAGCAAGTTGTATGAGGAATGCTTCATTTCTTACAAGGTGGATGAACCGAGCTGCAGTTGAATAAGGCTGCAGTTTGAATGAAGACACAAGCAAGAATATGCACCTAAGGGATCAAATGGGTCTTCAACATGAAGTTGAAGTCAATGGATAGAGGTGTGAAAATTTCTATAAGGTACAGAATGAATCAGGAACTAACTAAAGCCAGCAATAAAGTCTAACACAGATTACCTAGACAGTTAACAACATAAAATGGTGGCAGACCAAAGGAGGAGGGAGAGGTGGGGGAACAATGCAGTATTATTTAAAAAGGAAGTACATTAGGAAGTAAGTGGAAGGAGGAGTTAACTTGGCAGAAATAGGAAGCCAGGGACATTAGTTTTCCAACACAGTCTGATCTAAAGAGGACAGTCCTTTGTAAGAAAATACTGAATGAAGTGGTCTGAGCTTCTTTGAGGATGGGAGCTGGACAAAGTGATACATGAAGAGAATATGAATGCTCGTGATCTATTTAGAGATGGAACAGGCTTTCCAGAGACAGTAGTAGAAGAGGATTAAAAGGGAAGGAATGAGTTTAATAAGAGGGACTAAAAAGAGGAGAAATCAAGTCAGAAGGACCAGGGAGAATCACGAAGGTGTGGATAAAAGGAAGAAGCATACTGAGGCACACAAAGGGGCAGAAAGGACAGAACAGATGTGAGATCTGGACTTGAAGTGCTGAGGAGGAGTTGGAGGTGGGAAAATGAAAAGTAGCTCTGAAAACTGTAGAAGGGATAACATACAAAAAACCTATCAAATGAAATCAATGTCTGGACAGGAGATGCAGATGGCACTTTGAGTCACTGGTGTTTCAATGTAAGAGAACACATGCAAGGACACATTGCCACACATTTCCACATTCTTTAAGGTAACACAATTAATGGCCTCACATCAAATAATTCATCAAATCTCACATGAACATTTATGCAACTTCTACAAGGTTTTTGCATCCCAAATTTTAGCACTTTTTTCATTGAAAACATGAAATTCCTTTGCGTGTGTGCACCACATTTTGAAGCCACTGATCATGCTGAATACACACATCTTGATGGGGAGATAGGTCCGTTTTCATTAAGAAACTTGAAATACAACTCATTTTAATTCATACACATTATTTTGATTTTTCATGTATAAATTCCGAATAAAAACAAAATCTCTCAAATTCTTATAGTTTAATCTTTGGCTGCAAGTATTACTTGGTCAAACTTTGATTTAAGACATTAAAGAATCCCTGGTATCTTTCGCAAGGATTTGCCAAACTACTTTACAGGGTTTAGTTTATATGATGAGTAGACAACAAAGGTATTTAAGAGGTAATAATACTATGGTACCTGGTGTGGGGAAGAGAATCTCTTTTCATATGTCAGTCTATTCCCCTCAATGGAAAATCGGAAACCTTTCTTTTTGATGCTGTCCTCTGATTCAGATTTGTGAAATTCTTCCCCATCCTTCCCCTCGCCTTCAGATTGTTCTTTTTGCTTCTTTTTCTTTCTTCTATTCCTCCTCTCTTTAGCACTCTTTGAGCTCAGTTTTGATGCCTCAGAAGAACTTTCGGAGAATCCACCTATTCCACCTACTCCACTATAATCTCTTGAGTCAGCTGCTGCAGCTGCTGCCGCTGCCTATATGTACAAGCACATATGCAATTTACAACATTTATACAAACACATGCCACTCAGTATTTTAAATTTATTGCTGTTCTTAAAAAAACAACAACAACATTCCCACTTCACTGACCCCAGCATACCATAAGAAGTATAATTTGTGATATATTACAGGAACCGTAACTTGTCACTGCTCCATAAACCAGGAGTTAGAGCAGCCTGAGGGAAAACTGGGCTGTCAGAGAACCAAGTTAACAAGCATCTGGTTTAGATGGGAGCAATATGTTGCAATGAATTTTTCACCTGAGATGCTATGTAAAAGTAAGGAATCAAGGCTCAAACAACAGAAAAAAAACTCCCTGTTAACAGGATGCAACACCATCTTGCACCATTTTGCTGGATTTTGAATACTCTCTAGTCTGTTGAGATCTAGTGTAAAATTTTTTATCTCAGTTTTGAAAAATCATAAATAGAGACTTGAGTTAAAGTGCAGGCTATTAGAGATCTGTTGCTGTTTTAAGTTTCAAACATTTGTGGAGCATTTGATTAACATTTTTTTTTTAAGTTGTGGTAAAAAAACCCCAAACCAAAACAGATACCAACTAACCAAACTAAGAAAAAAACCCTATTGCTGACTGTTAGACACGTGCTTACATGGAAGACATAGTTCAACTTCTGCTCTATGCAGCCACATGCCAAGCAGGTATTATCAATTAACCTATTAAAGATTTCAGAGTCTTCAAAAAATGAAAAGGAATTTCAAAGTAGTATGTAATCATGACGTCTGCACCCCAGAAGCATTTTCTCTAGTTTCTCCACTTTTTCCAGTTTTCTTTAAAACTGGAACACTATGGCTTTCTGCTGTGAAAGGAGTAGAAAACACCAAATGTTGCTGAAGCGAAGTATCCCTCCCACAGCACCTACAAGAGTTTTGCTTCTGTAACTTAAATAAGCAGAATTCCTGGGTTTCTCTTCCCCTCATTGCCACCTCCATTTCACAGAATCACAGAATGATGGAGGTTGGAAAGGAACCTCTGGTGGTCATCGTGTCCAACTTCCCAGCACAGACAGGGTCACCTAAAGCAGGCTGCCCAGGGCCATGTCCAGATGGGTTTTTATTATCACCAAGGACTGTGACTCCACAAGCACTCTGGGCAACTTTGTCAAGTGCTCAGTAAAAAAATTTTCTTCCATCTCCAATTTGAAAATTCAGCATTTTAGCATATTGGTTATCATTTCTGTCACAAATTTACAGGTTCACTCAAGCCAGCAGAAACAGTGCAATGGAAAACATTAAAGACTGCAAAATGAAGGAATTTTTAAGACTGAGGCAATATATTTGTTAGGAGTAGGGGAGTAAAAGTATTCTTACATGTGGACATAAAGCATCCAATCACAATCATGACTGGAAGAAGGAATTTTACTTTACAGGGATACCTGAGCTTCTTCCTGTTGCTTTTTCAGTTGTTCCAGCATTTGCTGAAATTCTGCTTCTTTCTGTTCTGCCTCTTCCATGGTTGCTTGATTCTGTTCTTCATAGGCCATGGCAACTACGGCCAGGATCAAGTTAATCAGGTAGAAAGAACCAAGGAAAATGACCAAAACAAAAAATATCATGTATGTCTTCCCGGCAGCACGCAGTGTCTGGAGAAAAAGAGATAATACATATTTTTAGCAGACTTTTAAATATGGTAGCATCTATGGTAGTTATAGTCTAGAAATGCATTGTAAGATTGCTTTGTGTTAGCACAAGATTATTTTGTTACTTTTTCCATATACAAATGGTATTATATCCTGGCTGTGAAAAATCCAAGTTTTGTGTCTACTATGGTCAAGGTAAATAAAATTATGGAGCTTGAATACTTTAGAACTTCTACCAATGAGAATCTGTAGCAGCAGTTGCTGCCTCCACTATACATCTATATTATAACCTTTAAATCTAACATTAGTGGGGCCACTAACCAGCATCTTACCTTCTTGTCTCATCAGTCTCAAACTACAGTCCCACAATGACAGTGTAGTGTACAAAATGTCATGCTGCACAACACCACTGTCCTTCAGGTTAAGGATATGTGTAGTTCAGGGACAAGATGTAACCTTTTCAAAGACAACATACTTGTACTAGACTGCAAATCAATTTAAGTAGCATCCATTTACAGCATGTTTGGGTAAGAAGATGAACAACTTAAGCTCATTTACTCATTTGTAAAAAGAAACGATAATGCTTAACCACCTTCATAAAAATAAAATAGCAGATATTTCTTATTATGTATTTGAGTAGCACATGGGAACCTAAATCAGGAACAAGGGCCCTGTTGTTTTAGACAGCTTACATATATGAAATAAAAGATGGTTTCTGTCCCAAAGGCCTTAGGGACATGTGAATGGAAATAACTATGCAAGTACTATGTAGCAATGATATTGGTGATGGTGCTGTTTATTTTAGTAAGTCCTCACCAGCTGGTAAAGATTCTCCCAAAAGTCCTGAGTCATCAATCGAAACAGTGACAAGAATGCCCAACTGAATGTATCAAAACTTGTGTAGCCATAGTTGGGGTTTCTACCAGCTTTCACACATATATATCCTTCTGGACATTGACTACAAAAGAAGAGGAAATGCTATTTTTAACAACTACTCTAAATTACGATATGCTATAGTAAATCACAAAATTGTTCAGGAGTAGCAGTTGCTAATGAAATTATGAACAAGTAAAATTTTATTCTACATACCTAACATAAATATATATATAATTGGTTTTCAATTTTTAATTCCATTTCCTAATGGTATTTCAATGCTTTAATAATATAACTAATAGTAATCTACCCTTCCCCACAATTTATCATATCAACACATCTCCATCAGGACAAGAGAAGAATGTCAACTAATATGGCTAATGCTAAACAGTTGTCAGCAAGCTGGCAGCAACAGTTATGCACATAGCATTCATTCATGTGGTTACCGTTACAAAATTAGCCTAAGATGCTGATGAAAGTGCCTGTGTAAAATCACATAGACGGTTATATTTAGGTACAGCTTCAATTGCAAAACATTGGTCATTTGCAACTCTATGGTACAGCTGATACTAAAGCTGACCACCTGAGATATTCTAAGTAGCTAATTAGTTTTTCTTGATGTATAATGAAAAATTATGACCATTTTCTTACCCTGCATCTGAGCTATTGCCACACAGAAGAGCATCATTTTGTCCTTCCAAGAAGTAGAAATGACCTGTTTTTTGTTTTTTAAAAAATGAAAAAGGTGATGAGAAAGACATCATTTATACCTAATGGAAATTGAGCAATGATACAGATTTTAACACTTTGAAGACATAAGTAGTGCTAACAAACTGTTTAACAGCAATACATAATGAATAGGAATGAAAAAAGCACGGAAAATACTGTTTAAACAGGAAAATTACTCTATAGAGTCTTGAAGTTGGCCTTTCTTTAGAAAATATGCAGGTAGTTGTAGAGTTAATTCTCAGTAACCTACCCAAATGAATAAGATACAATGGGTGGAATACTAAATTGTATGTGTCAACAAATGAGTGAACAAATACCAGGAAAATGAAACAAAGGATAAGGGCGATTCCCTGCCTTTGTTCACGCATTTTGATATATACCATTTACTGTTATTCATTACATACTATTTTAACCAAATATTACTTGAAAAAGCACTGCAATTTTTGCAGCATGAAAACATAACACAACATGCACAAGGCATCACTAACTGGATCTTGACTTGAGCAGCTGAGGGGGAAACTAAGCTTTTAATGTACATTACAAAAATGTACTTTACAAAATTCCATAGCAGAGGAATGTACCTGAGGTGTCTATAGGTATTTTGTTAATAGGCTAACTATTAAAAATGAGATAAAACAGAACTTAAAGAGATGGAAGTGTTAAAAGCCTCCAGCACATTCTTTTCTTTGTTGTTGTTGTTCTGCTTTGAGGCAGAAAGGGAAAACCAATTTGCCATCAATTCCTAGTTTGGGATTCGTATGGTAAATTGGGAATCTCTAGTGGAGATCTTTGGGTCAGGTGACATATTAAGCTAAAGTTGCCAAAATTAGGTATGTTCTGGCTGTTCTCAGGAAGCAGATGGTTCCTTGAGATTCACGGCCAGCTGGCACGGACAAGCTTAGCTGGCAAGAACTGAGGTCTAATGCTAAAGAGACAAGCAGGGAATTGCAACCAGTTCCTATTGACTGCTTCTGCTCTGTCACCACCAGTATACAACAGAGACAGCATAAAATCTGCTTATTTTAAAGAGAGAGAGAGAGAGAGAGAGAGAGATTATGTACATAATTTATGCATCTACAATCTATTCTTAGATACCAGATAAGAAAACAGTGGATTTTCAGACACTGCTCACATAGTCATGCCCTGTCAGAGATCTAACCTCTACTTAAAAAGCTTAAAA
>VZZY01002905.1:0-75109 GCA_013400335.1 Eurystomus gularis
TGCTTTTCATCTGTCCTTTACCCTTTGGGTCCCTGGGCCCTTGGGCAGGAGCAAGCGAGGGGCCGGCCTCGGGCCGGAGCACGCCGGAGCTGAGGCCCAGTGGGGCCTGGTGCAACCGAGGCCGGAGCAGGCGAGGGGCCGGGCCCCAGCGAGGCCTGTGCGAGGCCTTGGGTGGGAGCAGGTGAGGGGCTGGAGGGGCTGTGGAGCTGCGGGGCCTTGTGTGCCTCGGGCGGGAGCAGGTGAGGGGCCAGGCCCCGGGGCGGCCTGTACCCTCGGGCGGGAGCAGGTCAGGGCCAGCCTGGAGGGTCTGCGGTGCCGGGCCTGGTGAGTGGCTGGCAGAGGGCAGTGCCCTGTGGCCCAGGGAGAAGCAGAAGCAGGAGCCAATGCTTTAAGTAGACGTGTTCATTTGGTAGGCCTTGTTTTCTTAACCAAGTGGTTTGGTTCTGTTGATATCACGATATTCCTCGCAGAGAGAAACAAATATGTTCCAATGGCACTTAATATTCTAATGTTTCAGAGACCATACGTCTTTTTCTGGAGGGGAAGGGAACAACTGTAATGATTTCTAGGGTTTAATATGACATTCTGCAGCTTAGCGATGACTTTCTCTATTTTTATAGTGCCTGGATACTCCATTTGCAGCTCAGGTACATATATCTAGCTGTACTGTTTCAATCTTGCCTCGGGAGAACGGTGTTTGACAGTGAGTGTCAATTTGCAGAAAGATGTTGGTTGCACTTTTTGGAGAACAAAGCAAGATACTGATTTAACAAAAAAAAATTTCTTTTTTTTAAAGCCAAGCATAAAGGTTTAATATTTACTTGGGACGTGAATTTCAGTGAGGGATGGGAGCCTAGTGGAGTTAATGATGAGAAGCATCCCATAAAGGACTTCTTTTCTTGATACCCTTTCCTACCTGTTCTTTGGTAAAGAACAATGATTTCAGTAGTCTTGGCTGGAAAATTGATAATAGTGACAGAAAAGAGTAGTTCTTTTGTATTTGCTGGAGAAGGTCATGCACCTGACCCACATGGCAAATGCATCAATGGAAAAGCTTTTAATTTGTGGCCTGTTCTGTCAGTCTGGCATAGAAAATGCAGAACGAGAGCATGAGTTTGAGGAAGAAAGATAAAAGGAGACTGTAAAATATGGACTGGTTAGAAGATAAGCTATGTACAAACACTTTGTACAGCAAAGCAGATGAAGAATCATCTATTGCAATTTAATGGGGTTTGGCTAGCAGTAACAGAGACTTAGAATAAAGATCTAACCTGTACATCAAGGAACCTTCCCAACCATAGGCATTTTCTGGTTGTGGAAAACGTCAAGGTTTTTATCTCCGTGCTCTTTTAAAATCAGACAACAGTAGAAAATCTAACTTTTGGAACTTTTTCTTCCTATGTTTAGGAAAAGTGATTCAGTATCAATTTTCACGTTGAGTTTGTAGGTTTTCTTCTAAGTGCTGGGTAATTTTCAGAGGTGCTGTTAATGGGTGTACTGGGCTGGGGAGTTTGACTGTAGTGAGTCTGGAGCTATTTCATTCAGCTGCACTGTATTCTAAGGTTTTGTGTGTGAGTTCAGTCCAAGAGCACACTGTGAAAGCATGATTACACACTTCTACTGGCTTAGCCATAGCTAGGAAGGGGTTGTGCATAGGAAGCATGACATAAAAGCTACAGTGGAAGACTTGCAGATGCCAGGGATCAGTTGAACAGTCAAAGCTGCTTGTCAGGTTCTGTCACATACTAGGGGCAATATGGGTCTAGTCTTTACTGTGGTGGTGCAGAATCTGCTCAGACAGAATGCCTTGTATGATAATGTCTCTCAAAAGCACTTGTACCTTTTTTCCACCTAGGTGTGTGGAGGAGATGATTCTCTTGATTGCTGGTTGTGATCATCTGTCATCAGTCCCTGTGGCTAACGACCTTCTGCTGGTAAATACGGTGTAAGGGGTAAGTGATGAGTTGAACACATGATGTAAATACCTGTACGAGACCCAATTCTGATAGAAGTGCTTTTTATCTAACCAGTACAAGTATGAAGGACCTAAGGCTTCAGCTTTTGGTCATATGTGGTGTGGTGTTAAAGTTTTACGAGGGAAGTAACCGTGCAGGAAATGGTCCTCATTTTTGCTTTAGGCTGAAACTGGATGGCACCCTAGAAAGGCTCATTATCACTAGAAAGAGTCGTTATCACACAACCAGGAGATACATGAATGATGTAGGAAGCACTTACTAAAACGTTGTTGTCTGTGGTAAGCAGTTAGATTAAAGGAATATACTGATTCTTCTAACTTGGGCCTATGAAACTGTGTGCAGGTCTACATTGACAAATAGATTCGCATTGGCTTGTTCTGCTCAAAAGTCAAGTGTTTAGGTGTAACCTCACTCTCAGTCAGCACTCGGATGTAGTACAGTTCCTGAGCAAATACATTTATTTACAATCTGTTAGAGCATAGCGGAGGAAATGTGTGTTCTGGCCACAGCCTTCTGTATATGGCTTCTGGACCAGAGCTGGCTCACCTTAGTCATCTTTCCTTCCGGGGAAGAAAGTTTTCCTAATATCCAACCTAGCCTCCCCTGCCACAACTTGAAGCTGTTTCCTCTTGCCCTATTGCTTGTTCCTTCGGAGAAGAGCCTCCCCCTACCTGGCTCCAATCTCCTTTCAAGGAGTTGTTGAGAGAGGTAAGGTCCCCCTGAGCCTTTTTTTCAGGCTCAACACCCCCAGGTCCCTCAGCTGCTCCTCACAAGAGTTGTTCTCCAGACCCTTCACCTTTCACCATGTTGATAGCAAAGACACTGAATAATAATTCCAGGTTAGAGCCTTTGCTGTTTCACCTCTCTTCCATGAGTTACCAGCAAAACAGAGTTCCATTTGGCTGTTTCTTTGCTGGAGAGGGAAGAGATGATAATAAGAAGAAAGAACCGAGTGATTATATAGAATTTGCAGCACAGTTAGTTACAGTGTCTGTCTGTGTGCATGGCTGTGCACATCGTCTGGCTTCCAAATTCAGCCAAACTCTACACAGAAGCACTGGGGAAATAGAACGTCGTAATGTTATTTTTACAGACTGGGTTTTATAACTGGGCTCGCACTTAAGAGTGCGAAGAGTGTGTAGGGTTTAGAGGCTGCTGAAAAAGCCTTAACTTTTGCAAAAAGTTCCTAGCTAATTTAAATAATTTTGGGTTTAGTATCATCATTTTTAAACTGATATAATTTTTCTTTTCAAAGAAAAATACATACTGATGTCTCTGCTTAGTATTAAATATTTAAAATGGCCATCATTGCTGCAAATTTTGTGATGGAAAATAATTTTACCAAAGCAGATCAAATGAGCACATCACATCTCTCTTGTAGTAAGCGAATCCTGCTCTTTGAATTATTCACCACTATATATCTATATATACATAAAATATACATGCAGTAACTGTACAAAGCAGAGCCTGGCTGAGTCTGTTGAAAGCATGCCTGGAATATCTTCTGTAATATCCCAAATCTCAGATCAAGCGTGAGGCATACCGGGTACTCCACAGTAAGGATTTTCCGGAAAATGGCATTTTAATTTCTCCTGACATGAGTAACTCCTCCCTAAGAGTAGCATGGAGTCTTTAAGTGAGCCGTTGCATGGTCTGACTCACGTGTCCTGGATAAACAGACGCAAGTAGCCTGTGAAATAGGGGTGATCATATTTCTTTATCTTGTAATGAAATGGCAAAGTTCATTAACATCTTTGAGGTGGTTGTGCACTTCATTAGTAGGAGCTATGGAAGCATGACATGAACGATTGTGTCGCTTTGCAGCTTGTTTCTTCTGAACATCTGTTTCATGGGGTTGTTTTCACACTCTACCTATACCATTTTAAATTGAAACACAGCTTCTATGAAACAAATCACACAAAATGGTGATAAGGTACTCGCGATGCCCTTTTCTGCTGGCATTCCCAAACAGGACAGACTTGCAGCTAGAAGGTCTAAGTGCCAGGCACTGCAGAAGGAAATCTGTTGTTCTCGGGCAGTAACACAATTTTTCCTGAAACCACAAGGTTTGTCCATGTTTTGGATAACTGTCCTGATGCTCCCACTCTGATACACTTTGAAGCCTGAGGTTTGTCGGCTGATGTACACCAAATACTGGAAAAGTGATGCTGAAGGCTGCGTCTGAGGAGATAATGTATTCTTTTCTGTATCAATAATCCTGCTAAAGATGACCTCTTGCGCCTCAGTTTCCATGCTGTAGAAGGAGGTGTAAAGGGAAAGACTTTAGAAATTAGCTTGAGCAGCACTAAACAGAACTAGGAGGTCTTGCTGTTATCACCTCTACTACGATAAGGAGAAATACAAAGCTGCATAGATGGCAATTAGCTGGATTGTTGTCAGCAGCCTCGTGCCACCGTCGCTTCAGCAGACAGTGCTGTCAGGAAACAACCCTGGCTTGACTTGTTGACACAAGTGACAGCCTTTCTTTCTGCATAGGCTACATTTATTCCTGGCTTTGCCTGGCAAATCTAATCTCCGCAAGAAAGACGGATAAACTCTCCCGGTTTGTGTAATCTCTTGTAAATATGTTTTAAATTGAGCAGATGTCAAATTGTCATGCTTGTAACACCATACGTGTATGAAACCTTGTGGCACGCGTGACAGCGTGCTCCAGCAGCAGAGCTAATGGCATTAGTGACACAGTAGCCAAGCAGCCCTACAGTGGAAATCACAAAATTGCAAACAATTGCTAAGTGGAAACAGCAAAATTGCCTTAACCCATACCGGATGTGTGAGAGGCCAATCCTTTTATATCAGTCCCACGTCGCATGACACAACAGGGCTACACAGTTTTAGCACTCTGAATTTCCTGCTTTTCTAGGTCTCACCAGTACTTTTTACTGGTGCATTATAAGAAGCAAGACGCATATTGAGGTCTTTTCTTAAGAGAGTCTTATTCTCCCCAGACCTACAAGCTGGCAGGAAGATGCTGACCTTGGTAGCTGTGAAAAAGAGGTTGGGTACTACCAGAGTTACTCAGTTTGAGTCATTCTAAACTAATCACTATAAGCCATGACACTTGAGACCAGAGACAGAACCATGATGGTCTGTCAAATGTGGGTATAGAGGCAAAACTATCTTCTGTGCCATCAGAGCCACTGGTTAGTGAAAGGTGATGGTCAGAAACTTATTAATGGTAAAATGTGCTTTTTTATATACTGAATTCTCACTGGGTTTTTTCGGTCTGCATCAATTTTGCAGTCAGCTAGGAATGATGCCACCAGACTACAGGAATACCAAAGGAAAGCAGGAAAAGCCCAAACCATCTGAATGCAGCCTATTAATTCTGACTCAGCAGCCCTAAAACCAGCGGTATTTGTGTCCCAGCTCACTTGGCCCATCTAGCCACAACTCTCACCACACCAGTAGCCGGATGGTTTCCCCATGTTGCCACTGTGGATAAATAAGCCTAATGTACACTTTCAGAGATGTACCCTTGTTGTGCTGGTTCACCCATCATCATTTCACGCTGCCATCAGCTGCCTGATCACACAGACCAACACTGAACTCACCAACATCCCCTTGGAAGTCTTCTTTCAAACAACCCTGCTATAGTTTCCCGTGGGCCCAGCTCCTCCACTGCCCACTGTGGTGCCAGCATCGCCTGCTGGACACAATGGACAGAGATGGCTCCTCAGTGGCCCTTCACATGGAAGGACACCACTGAGGGCAATCAGCAAGATGCAACCAGCCCCAACAGAAGCCACACCCAGCAGGAAGCTCCTCTAACTAATTGGCCCCTGGCCTTGCCCACCACCCCAACCACAACCACCTGGGTGAGGGCAGAGCCACAGAGACACAGGTGGGCCACGTTCTGCCTCTGCAACATGAAGCCAGTAAGAAAAACAAAACATTCTTCTAGGTTGTGACTCATTCACAGGTCAATTACACCTCAGGGCCCACAACTCAGGCCCCAGCACTTCAACTCTCTTCCAGCCACGCTTGGGTTCTGGCTGCCTGCTTGGAGAGGTGTCAGATAGCTGAGCAGCAGAAACATCCTAGTGCTGGCCACGCTCCTGATAGGCAGGTACCACATGTCACCTTCACTTTCCCTAATACAAGGAGACAATGTCATGAGGAGTGTCGGTGAAGATTTACAGCCCATCGAGAGCCCTTTTTCTCTTTCCCGGGAGCTAATGTAAGCAATAAAGTACACAAGCTCCCGGAGCTACATAACTCTTTTTGTCAGCTGTGTCGCTTGGATTCAATATATCCCATACTAGGTGACAGGAGTGTCTGCTGTGGTGTGGTGAATGTTCCAAAAAAACAAGCACAGCTCTCACCTCCTGCCTTACCACAACCCAGCAATCGAAATCAAATTTTCGCACGCTAGCAAGACAAGTCTTGCAGATACTTTAATGTATTTGTCTTACCTCCTGAATGCAGAGTTTTGCCAGCTAGTTCTGCTGCTTCCATGCATACTTGTTATTTTCTTCCTTCTTTCCCTTTCCTACTTTCCAGCTAGAAGAGGCAAAGTGCTGTCAAGTCATCTGTGATCCTTGACAGCAGCATTTCCTTAGGTCAAAGCAAAGTGGTGTAAGTGTGAGGAGAGGGGTATTTCCCTCCTTTCTGTAATGGCAAAGTGAAAGGTCCAAAGAGATTTGTCGCTTTCAGGAAATAAAAACTTGAGTGTTTATATAACTTCTGATTTAACTTATTTCAGTGGTTTTTTTAATATTTGTCAGCGCTATTGCTAGAATAAACAGCTTTTTTGTCTTCATGTAGACTTCAGGGTCACAGCCTCACGTGAGATTAATGGGGATGTGAGAAAAATCATTCAGTTACCCACTGCTGAAAGCCAGGGCAAACTGGGAAGTCCGTTACATATTCTGCTTCTTCGGGGTGCTGGACTAGATTACTTTAAAGGTCCCTTCCAACCCAAACCAGTCTAAGATCCTTTTCTGCTGAACTGGAGTTGTGGTGCTGCCTATTACTGCAGAGATTTGAGTAGCTACTTATCTGACCAGAGCTTTGCCTCAAGCCTGTGCAGGCTGACAGATGACTTTGTGCGAGAAAGGCTTTCTGCTCCCCTGGTGATATTTCAGGTAATTTGTATTAGTTAAGTAACAATGCAATGCATTTATACGGGAAATACCGTCAGGGGAAATCACTCGTAGAGCTGCACAGTCAGTGATCCATTCCAGCAGAACCCATGCTTACTACATCATCCAGAGGTTACTCATCCTTGTTTGTATCTAAAGGGGAAGAAGCAAAGCGAGCAAGCACATTGTTGACCATAGGCAGTGGGAGGGTGAAGGAGGAAGTACACAGTGACATCTGGACAGATGTTATCTAAATACAAGAGATGGATGTAACTGGTCACGCCAGTTGTCTGGAAAAAAAAAGGCCTATTTTTGATCTTTGGTCACAAAGATCAAAGGGGCTTAAGAAATTCATGACGAATAAGCTGCATCAAGGCTCTTTTGTCTGCATCTGGAAAAGTGAGAATGTTCAATTAGCCAAGTCTATTCTCTGGCCTTTGAAACGGCACCAAATGAATAAACACTTTTAAATATTTCCATCCTGCAGTAGCTCCTCTTCACTTTGCCCTAATGTGTGCAGGCCCTTCACGTCTCCTTACGGTGTTTGCCTTGAAAAACGACTGACATTTTCAGCAGGGGCTGAAATGTGAGATTTTCTGAGGTAAAGAAATCTGTGTCCCGAAAGCCCCAAAGCAACTGGAAAGGGTTTAAATTAGAAAAATGAATGTGCTGTATTCTTAGCTAATTATGTCAGGATTTTTGTATGGTTTCTTTTTAATCAGGCACCAGCTAGAAAGCTGTGAGCTACTGCCTCATTTTTCCTTCTCCATTTAGCACTTGAAGGAGAGGAAATTGTAGTTCTAATTTTGTGTTAATTTTATTGTTTTTGTTCTTGTACTCATAATTAATATGTTCTGTACTGCAGGAGGGTGAAATTATACGCTCATTATAGAATTAATTAAAGCAAGATTAAATCAATCGGTTCCCCACCACCATCCCTGCTGTGGTAACACTTTTTGGTGCCTTTTGTCACTAAGTCATCATTATATTCTCTTATTTCCTCTGGAACTACATAGAAACTTCTCCCTTGTCCGAAAAGAAAAAAATGCAATTTCTTCTATTTGTTTCCAGTTCCGTTAGATCTATTCAAGTGTTTCTGTCTTGTTTAAGATGTGGAAAACTGCATGAGTCAACCTGAAAGCCAACTTTTTCCCTGAGTTTTGGTTTTTCTTGTTTTTTCCTGACAGACTCTTCCCAGGTTCTGTCTCAGATCTATTTGATCCCACCAACAGGGATAGCTGTGTATGCTATAAGTAAATAATGTAACTCAGTAAAGAGCTTCCCTCAGGTGCTCACCTCAGCCTCTCTGCTCATGTGTCCCCTCTGTAACTTCTGGATAAAGTTCAGAAGCTGATCAAACGGACGACTGTAGCCAACTCATTCGAAGGTGAACCTTTGGCCTACTCACTGTAGGGAGTCTCTTGATCTCATTGGACTACTCCAAGCCCAAACAGAATCTACTGTGGATAATAAGAGAAGTAATTAGTATTGTAGTAAGTGTTTATGGTTTAAAAGACACCCAAGTAAGAGAAAAGGGAAAAGAATATTAACATTCCCTGCAGAATTGTAAATTGAAGCACAGGGGTTCTTACTTGACTTCAAGACTGAGACGAGCAGAGACTAAAAACAGAATGTGTAAGTGATGTGTCTGCTTTTGCAGTGTGCAGTTCAAAAAGAAGTGAGTCAGTACTTCTCCTGATGTGAAGCTGTAGGAAGAAAAGGCAAGGCGAAAATCTTACACACGGTGTGCTTTACATTGGCAAGCTGGCCAAGTTCTGTACGGAACTGGAGGTAGGGAGCGGTGGCTGCTCTCTGCCTCCTGGAACTGGAGCTGTTTAGTGTGGCTGTGCTTCCCCACGCAGCAGGATGTTTCCAGTACGACAAAATCAGAAGGAAAGACGCTAAGAATAAAGATAATGAACTGAGAATTCTTAGAGTATTAAATTGCAGCCTGAGTAGAATTACCTGAAGTTCTTGGCGAGTGAAACACTTTTTCTTTTAATAGAGTTCTTCGCTGTTTTAATAATTTAAAACCATCTTAAAAATATTTAATGAAAGGGCTGTCACCTGCTGCAACATTAGGAAGCGCTTCCCAGCCGTGGCTGTTCTGAGCTGTGGATGTGGGGATAGTGTCTGTGTTCTTTAATGATTCTATTTGTGCAGTATCCACCTTGTCGTTTACTCAAACGTTTTGTTGAGGGTGCATTTCTTATGCTTTTTGTCTCTGCCTTCCTTGTGCTGAACTTTATATCCTCCTTAACAGGAAAGCTCTTCTCTCTGCATTTGCCAAGGGACTCATGCAGGTTCATTCTATTCTGTTGAAGTGTCTTTTCTGTTAGAAAAGCAGATAGCCACCTACTAATTAAAGTAAATGGTGCACATTGAGGGCTCTGGGGTGCTTTGGTTATTTCAGATTGATATTTCTTGTGCAGCTCTTTCTCCCTTTTGGTAAGGAAGATATTTGTGCCCTTCATTCCCTTGTGTAGCCTGTAATATTTACTCCATTATACGGAATAGCACTAGACTCCGGTGAGATCGGTGCTCTTTGAACTGTTTTCTCATTTCTGACACTGGTTTTGCGGTCTGTGCAGGTCAGTGACAAGGAATCGCTACTTGAATTGGTAGCTTTGGATATTCATTATTGCTTAAAAAAACCAATGAGATGGAATTTTTAGATATTTCCGTATTTTACTACTAATCATACTAAAATCACTGGGATAGTTGAGCATCCTTGTATTCTTTTTTATTTTTATTCTACTTTATTTTTACTCTATAACACTATTAGAAAGAATGCTTTAGTGCTGCTTTCCAGGTACTGAGTTGTAAAAATAATCCTCATTATTCAAATGATTTTCCTGGTGAGGTTACTAAAGTAATGAGCTACTTTGGAATAGCCGGTTTCATTTTCATCATTTTAATACTCACCCCACTGCTTGTTCAGAGACAAACATGATAGAAGGTGTCATGGGTTTGATAGGCTTTTTGGGGGAGCTGTTAGTCAGTTGGCAAGGTACACGTGTGATTAGTCTGTCAGTAAGTACTACAGACCTGTTAATAAGTTGACTTCAAAGGTAAATGTAGTATTTGTGCTGGGACGTTGGAGAGCTGTGATGAACCTGACATATTTCTGAAAAATAAGATTATTACTCAAAAGCTTATTCTGGAGGACCATAAGTGTTTCTTACAAACATGACCCCAGCTAGAACACGGGGATTTCTCATTTCTCACTAGCCTTCAGTGTCCTCACTTTGCAGCAGGCAACTAAAGGTCAGATTTATTTGCTCATTCTTACAGGAGGTCTGTGGTGAACAAGGACTTCAGGAGAGCTTGCCTAGTCCTTCCTTACCTCACTGTCTCACACCAGTAGGTGCAGGTGTCCTTAAACAAAATTGCCGCTAAGTGCATTTCCATTTATTAGTCTACCTTTAATTGGGTGTGATGCAGAAGTGATTAAGTTTTTAATTGCTACAGGACGAGCTGTAGCTTGGAAATGCTGATACTGATTTTCTGTTCCTGACCATTGTGTTTTAAAAAGGGAGGAAAATCTGGACACTCGCAAGATTCATGAATAACAGACTTTTTTAGCTGATCCCAGCTCTGCCAGGTCCTGATCATAGCTGTTCCTCCTCAGTATACTGGCATCATACTCCCTTGCCAGAACACTGTTGTAGTGAACCTCTTTTCTGCTGTCACTAGGCCAGCTGACCCCTGACTGCAAAAAAGCCTGCCTAGATTCCAGAACGGAAAGCAACAACTCCATGCCAGCAACTCATCACAGTGTAGAATGAAAGGAAAAGGCAACACTGTCACGGCATGAAAGTCTAACAAATCTTCTAAACTTACATATTGAGATTTATATTCTTTTTTCATGCAGATACAGACGTACCTGACGTGCTGTTTCTTGTTCAAGTGATCTTGATAAATGGAGCTAATTGTTCTGCTGATGTTATTTGTTGCAGGCTGCCTAATAAGTCTTCATAAAATGCCTGTGCTGTTACCATTTTAGCCTTTGGAAGGACGCTATAAAGTGAAACTATTGGACTAGGCCGTTAAGGTGCCACACTAAAGACTGATAACTACCGTACAGTATGAGGTGCAAGAGGCGTTAGAGCTGCTAGCAGGAACAGCAGCAAGAATTGGGCAGCTTTTATTTTTTATACTCAAAAAAATGATCAAACTTTTTGACCCAAGAGGGAGGTAGCAAAGCTTTTCTTCTTTCTTCCTTTTCTTCTAGTGGTATTTCTTGTTGATTTTGCAAGGCCTGGAAGGTTTAAGGGAGAGGGAAAGGAAAATAGCCTAAAGAGGCTGACAACTAAAGGTAGGATTTGGGTTTTGTTTGTACTTTTATGATGTTAAGGCAGAGCTGAGCCTTTGGTTTGATTTAGTTTTTTGGACACAGTCAGAAAGTTCTCAGAATTAAGGTGTACTAAGGAGATTACTATAGATCAATCCTAGAAGAGTTAAAAATAGTTCTCTGAGTGGGTGCTGGTACAGAAAATACAAAAGTGGATCTCAGAAGAGTTTAGCTCTGCTCTTTAGAAAATCAATGGCTCCTTCTCATCATAGGAAAAGGCCCTTTTATTCATGGGTTACTAGGCAGGTGTGAATCAAGTCAACAGAAGACTGCAGAGGCAAATTAATGTGACGGTGCTGGTCAATAAATTGGGAAACTAAAATGTGCACAATAGGTAAATGGATTCTACAAGGCCTTTGGTCTGTGAGGAATTCAGGGGACTCGATGTAGTTAATCAATTACCTGGAAAGGAAACTAGTGCCTGCACAGATTCTATCAGTATATCTCAGTAACAAGCCAGGACTTACAAGTGAGCTCTAAATATTTTCAAGGAAAAAAGCAAGTAAAGGGCCTCATTTGACAGCTGTGTGAAGACTACTCAAACCTGTCAATATTTCCTCAGAAAATTTCATAATGGCTGTAATTAGCTCAGAGTAAGTAGTTTTTCCTCAAGTTGCTTTCTATTACAACATCTCCAGCTGTAAAAAGGATTGTTTTAAAAAGTAATCGCTGCATTTGGTCTTTTGGGATTTTCCACAGCTAAAATGAGCTTGATTTTAAAATAGGTATTTTGTGTGCACCCGTGACTCCTGGGCGATAGCCTCTGGATGGACATAGCTGAACAGTTAGTCAGCATCTCTAAATAAGGCAAACATGGAATCTTCAAGGTCGTGAAGAAGGTATTTTCAATGGCACTACTCTCCGGTGTAAAATTTTGTCACATAAGAGTGTGATGGTGCATTTTTACCCCTCATGGACACAACCCTTATCTACAGTTATCTGCTTTGGTGATAACGATGCATCTGGGTGTGGTGATTGCATCTGGGCGCAACGATCCCATCTTGCTAAGCTGGAAATACACAAAATACCATAGCCATGGGCTAGCTTGAACTAGAGAGCTAGCTAGCTCTCTTGGTGTAAGAGCAATAGGAAAATATGACTATGAGTCAATCATCTTACCCCATAAATAGTAGGCAGCCCAAGAACTCTTTGAGCTCTTCTACAGGGCAGCTGGCTGCACTCTGGGATCTCCCCTTGAGCAGGGATCCTCTCGAGTATACTCCCTGGGGTTAAGAGATTCCCTGTCGCAACAGATCCATGGTATATGACATATAGAATGCTTAATCTTTGAATCTTTACTAAGGGTATACTCAAGCTCAATTGCACACATAATCTTTCAAGATAAACTATTGCTTTATCTTGTCCTCCGTGTAGTAAATAATCAGGTGTACCTCACCGTCAAATTCTTTTTTCCTTAAAGTCGCATTTACTGTTTCATACGTCGTTGAAACGCTGTTTTGTATCAATAAATATATTGTTACTTCCCTCTTGTGAGTGAAGTGCATAACTCCATTCCCGTGACAAGGAGGCTTAGAGCTTATATTTTCTGTTAATATAGATACATTCTTTTTGGTCCGGTCTAGGGATTGACCTTGGTAATTTTACTTCCTGGAATAAATGAAGTATATTGTCTTTACCATGTTTTTACCTCACATATGTCAGTTCCAGAGGTTAAAAAAAAAAAAAAGCTACTTTTTAAAGTAATAAAGTCTTGCCTTTGCTAAATAGAATCTTCAGGAATAGCTCCTTAACTTCTGAAGGAGCTCACTGGCTTTCGAGAAGTCATATGTGGACAGCTTTGGGCTTCAGCTACTGAAATCTCAGAAACCTTCAGATAAAGAAATGTAGGAGTTAGCCTGCAGATATATATGAATAACAGGGTGGCTTTATCTAGATTGCCGTATGCCGCATAATAGCTGACATTTCCATAGCACACTCTTGATTTGCAAAGCATGAGAACACCTCAGGAAGGTAGGAGGATGTTAATCTCTCCATTTTTCTACACTTAGAAACTAGGTCATGTTATTCATTCATTTCATGAAAAGATTTTCCTTCTCTTTTGTTCCACAATGATGTACTTCTTTTTTTTTTCTTTTTTTGAACTGTCAGTCAAGACAAGGTGTCAAGACCACATTTCAGGACAAATGACATATAAATGGATTGTGAAAATTCTGTCTATCCAAACATGACAAGAAAAGGCTTGTGAGCGTGGACTGTTTAAACACTGTGTGGTTCACAAACTCATTTAAGATCAGCTTTGTAAGTGCCTCTCGTTTGCTTTTGGAAGTTAAAACACATGAGAACTTTTCTTAGCCTGGAAGTTAACCCTATTTCACTACAAAACGGGCCAGAACTCAGGAGTATGGTAAGTCAAGACATGCAAGTAGGTGCTTTTAGCACCATTTCACAGCTCTAATTCCAGTGCTGCTCTGTGCCAGGGAGTAGAACTGTGAGAGAAGCCTGAGGGCTGCCATGGTCGAAGGAATATGCATCAGCTGGGTGATAAGGAGCTGGCAAATTCTTATCTTAGCTTCATATATGCAGAGTTGGCTCCTCTGAACCGATTACGGTGTCAACATGTCAGACTCTATCCAGGATATTGGTGTCTTGAAAGAATCCTAATATGCACAGTAAAATGTAATGTTACAACAGCGAGTAGAAACAACTGTCCCCTTTGTTCTTCGCTCTTCCACAGCACATGAGTGAACAGGTCTGGAGTGCTGGAGCATCTGTCTCTAAAGGAAGCCCTTGACCAGAAATGTCAAGGAGAGAAAAAGCCAGATTTATTTTTTTTTTAATATTTAGCTTTGAGAAATCCTGTCATTTCAGATTAGCAGATTAGCAAGGATATAAGGCATCTTCTAATGGAGTTGATAAGATGCCTAGTGGATATCAGAGATAAACAGCTTTATTGTGTATTTATCTTGTAGAGAGCCTAAATTTTATCCTTACTGTCTTCTCATTCTAAATTTATCTTGGGGTTTCTTTAGAGATCAAAAGTTTATTGAAAGCTTGGTAAGCAGGCACGGTTCCCTATCCTGCTGGGAACTTTTTGGCATATCATTAAAACACGCAGACATACAGAGATTACAGACAGACACTGAACAAAATCTATGGAATTCAGTCCAAGAGGAGCCAGAGAAGAACAGTGAGGATTCTAAAATTTGAAAGAGGGCTGACTCTGTGTGCCACCAGCTGGCGGATGGGCTCGGGAAGCCTTTCTCATTGGTGCTCCAGAAAAGGCATTTTGAGCCCAGGAACAGTGCTGCTGATGGTATAATGGACTGTAATTGAAATCATCTTGCTAGGGAGAGAAATGGAGGCATCCAGGGATAAAAAAAGCTTGACTTTTATATCCACCTCCAAGGTTTTGAGCAAGCTGAAAACTGCATAACGAGGGTTTACATTCTGTCATACAACACTATCATTGAAAGTTGAGGCAGGTTAATTGGAATGGTAAGCCAGCGTCTGGGGGAAGCTAAAGGCAACAGTTAATGTGTCTTGAAGCTGCTGAGCATCAGAGAGAGAAAACTCTTTGGTAGTCGTTAGTTTATTGCCATTTTGCTCTCCTTTTGTTAGAGCAGGGACAGCTGCCTTAGGGATCTGGATGTATGACTGTGTGTTCTAACATGGCTTTTATCACCATCATTTGGAGCCCCACGAGGGCATGGAACCGCGTCCCATGATGTATTGTGGAGCAGTCGTAACCACCTTGAGGTGGCTCTGAGGGCTGAGTGGAGGTAACGACACAAGGCAGACCCACTTCCACCAGAGTTCAGGGAGTGGAAGATTAGTTAGGTGGAGTAGCCTCCCCTTGGACACCAAATTAAAAGGCAAAATATGTTGAAAGAAAGCCTCTCAACCCTATTCCTTAGTCTCAGTGGCCCTATGTATTAAGCAAATGAGAGTTCTTTTCCTTGTTAATCAAACAGGAAAACTGAAAGTATGCAGATTACATGTTTTGGAAGGAGCAGGGTTTAGATTTACTGTTGTGACTCATAACGACCTGTATTTCTTACGGTTTCTGCTGCAGTAGAATGCGGCCCCATGGTGGCATTCATCCCATGCTGACCATGCTGTTCAAGCAGGATGGATTGTGCTTGTGTTCCCAGTGGATGCAAAACGTTTTCCAGCTCCTGTCTCATGAAGACTTGGTCAGCAGCTACACCTCAGGTCCAAGCTTAGTAGTGGAATTCTTGCAGGTTATCCAGAAAAGCTCAGAGCCAACGTTGTGCTATTAATATTCATACGCTGGGTTTTTTCTCTCACTGCTTTTCCCCTCTGTTGAAGACCTGTCTTTTCCCCGTGCCAAGCACAGCTCTGCTGCTCCGTTTGCAGAGATCGCAGGCCCTGGAGCCGGCACAGAGTGCTCGGTCACAGCAAGCTGGGTGCAGTGACCACCCCAGGAGCTCAGAGGCACAGGCATCCTTTGCTCAATGAAGCGTTGCTTCCTATTGGAGCTCTGTTGAATTCCTGAAAACTTAATTGTTTCCTCCTTAATTTCTTAATTCAATTGCATGGCTTGAAATTTTCTTTTCTGGCATGAGGAGGCTCTTCTTTACAAGCCCCTTTGAGCTTTGGGGACTGTACCAGTTTGTTTAGTGATGGTGGCAGCAGCCAGCTTCACTCCTTTTCTTTCCAACTCAAATACACAATGTTTTTTTATTTCTTTCACTGCTCTGTGCAATGGATGTCTCTTCTGATTCTAGTGCTTCACAGTTTTATTCTTCAATTCTCGTTGATCTTATGTTTTTCTTAAAAAAAAAAAAAAANCTGGGCAGCCTGGCACAGCCCTTCACAACCCTTGTGGGGAAGAAATTTCTCGTAATGTCCAACCTAAACCTCCCCTTGGTGCAATTTGAGGCCATTTACTCTTGTCCTGTCACTTGTTCCCTGGGAGAAGAGCCCAATCCCACCAGGCTCCAACCTCCTTTCAGGGACTTGTCAAGAGCCAGAACATCTCCCCTGAGCCTCCTTTTCTCCAGGCTGAACACCCCCAGGTCCCTCAGCTGCTCCTCACCACACTTGTCCTCTAGACCCTTCCCCAGCTCTGTTGCCCTACTCTGGACACGCTCCAGCCTCTCAATGTACTTTCTGGAGTGAGGGGCCCAAAACTGAACCCAGGATTCGAGCTCCACAGTGTCCAGGGGGACACTCCCTGTCCTAGTCCTGCTGGCCACACTAGTGCTAAGCCAAGCCAGGCTGTGTATGTTTGAGATCCTGTGAATTCCATACACTGAGTGAACGATTGGTTTTCCTGGTACAGATGGGATTTTGGGAGGAGATAAAATGAGAATATTTATCACTTGCTCCTTCTGAACTCCTAAATGTGCTTACACTTAAATAAGCTGTTAAACTCCTTTGGGAGTGCCGTATTATAATTTATCTCTGCAAATTTCTACTCTGACCAGAAAGTTTCTGTATTACTAGCCAAAAATTAAGTAGTTAGTAACTAAAAGACAAGCTAACTGCTACTGGGTAGTAATGCTTTTGCGCTATCAAGACTTATAATTCTGTATTAATTTATTTGTTGGGAGAATCTTCAGGATGAGAAGCTTGATCCCTGTTAACACTCTTAAAACCAAAAAAAATATAGATATGTTGAAAACCTTTGAGGCTTTCTAGGCAAAATCAAGTCTTTAGTAAGACGCAGCTTTTCAGTCATCAAAGGCACCATGTGTGGAATGTTCAAAATAAAATCCACACAGTGGTTTTGTACCTTTTTTGAAACTCTTTGCTCTTTCCTTGGTGTTTATTCCTTGATGGGGACTGATGGATTTGTGTGCTCAGCAGCAAGTGCAAGCAGCAGTGTGGCGGATCCCTTGAGCTCTCACCATGAAGAATCATTGAGTGTGAGCTCGCAGTATGATCTGATTACAGCTGCAGTAATTAGCTGTTTCTAACTTTACCCACCACATCACAGACTCTGTGCATTCTGGAATCCAGCATCTCAGCCCATTAGCTGATATCCCTGAGCGAGTCAAGATGCCAAAAGACTGTTACGTGTAAATACTTGATTTCTTATTAGCTATATCCCAAGATGGTTGAATCCACCAGCAGATGAACTTTAGTTTGTGATCTTTTGGCATGATTCCAGATGCTGTTAACACCTGAGATGATTTGCGAGGCGTTTGTACATTTTAAATAGGGGGAAGAAGTTCTCCAGACAACTCCAAATTCGCTGAAGAACAGAAGGAAAAGCATCGGTGAATTATTTACAAAAGACCATATGCTCCCTCCTATTCTTCTTTGCACCCATGACTTGTCAAACACCTTTGTTTAGACATTTGGAAGCTCTAAGGAAAACAGTGTTGCTGCAAATGTACGTACAGCTATATATATAGGCAGAGCTGGGTGCAGGACAGTAAAACCTCCATTAAGATGCATCATTGAGAGAATGTGCACAACATGATGACATTTTCAAGACTGACATTTTTCTAATGCTACTTAATCATGTGTGTGAATCTGTGAGGGTGTATTGAGGGAGCTGCACGTAAGTGTAAAGGTGTGCACGTAAGGGTTTCGCCAGAGAACTGGTAATTAGCATTATTTGTTAATAGTAAAGAGGTTTTTCCATTTTCCATTCTGTTTTGTGAGGGAATAATATTATGTGGCTTCTTTTCTCATCTGGGTAGTACCAAGTTTTTGATAAGTGTCAAATCATTTACAGTTCCTTAAGGATTTAGGCCTAAAATTCAGTGCATTTCAAATAACATTTAAACGGATACTGTAAAAAGCACCAGAGTCACAAATCTTCTTGGAGAACTGAAAGCCTCTCTTCCTCTCACACAGAGGTTCCTGACTTGTTTTTTTTTTTCTGTTGCTGATTAACTTAGTCCCAAAAGCTGTTTCCTGAAGTAGATCCACAGAGCACTGGGGTCACCAGAATGATCTGTGGGGCAGGGGGCATGAAAGAAGCCACCACATGGTGTCATAGAGAGAAACTTCCCTGCATTCTTGAAGCTGTATAGCTCCATGTTACTTAGCTCTGGCCCCTAGCAGTGTGGTTTTGAGTCACAAGCTCCCAAGCCAGCTCGTTCAGCACCGATGTGGAGTCTCTGGTTGGTGCTCAGCTCATGGTGTAAGATGTTCCTGTCAGGTATCTTTCAGAATTTTACTTTTAATCCCTTGCACTGCAGGTTCCCTGTCTGTAAAACAGGGAAAGGTAAAAATACAATAGTACATCTTATCCTTTTGGTAACTGCTTTTTCATCTATTAATGCAGAATTTAAGTAAAAAGCCGTTATAAAAAGAAAAACAAAACCTAAAAAAACCCCTGAACAGCTAAAGGCATTGTAGCCATGTTCATCTGTAGCAAGTCTCTCCACAGCTGCCCAAGACCTGTCATCATCTTTCATTAGATTTGCCTTCAGCAAAGCACTTACATTTTTCTGCTTCTTTCCTGATGGCTTTGTTGTGTGTGCCAGTAATTGCAATTATTCTCGTAATGACAGCCCTGTAAGTGACATCCTCGCGTTCTCAAAGCTTGCTCTCATAGCCAGCAGCCGTCACAGCACAAGTGCCACATGTTTGCTTTCCCAAGTGAGGTGTCAGTCAAGCGCCCTTCCTGCGGTTCACCGTTCTGTCTCAGGTATGTGCCTGTGCAAGTGCGCGCACAGCCTCCGGGATCTGACAAAACAGACCCTTTCTGTTCGGTGTCCCAGAAGAATTTCACAGCGGAGTTCCAGCACAGACACCACGACAAGTTCCCGATTTCCCTTTCCCTTGTGGCCACCTACTCCACCTGTTTATTGTTGCCTGCATCTGGCTCAGGGAAACGCAGGGCCCTGCTTATCCCTCAGAACCACACAGGCTGCAGCTGCCTTCCTAAAACTGGGAGAGCTGACTCCAATATATTGGTAAGCATTTCTTATGATAAAAGTCCTGACGTTACTGCAGCGTGAAGCAAGTTAAAAGTGTCAAATTACATCACGAATGTGAGTAAAAAAGGAAAAAAAAAATCTTTGTGATGCTTTGATTCTCCCCGTCCTGTGTTAGACAGAAGCAATAAGTGGTCCTTGGGTAAAGTGGATTTCAGATTCTGTGGCAGAGCACAAATATCCTGTCATCTTTGCAACGCCATTGCAATTTCATAGAGTCTTTCAGCTGACAGAAGATGAGAAAAAATTGTGTCGTTCTAGATAAAGCCCTAAGATGTAAATCCATGCGATTTTGTCACAAGTGGTAAGATAGATGTAAGTAGTAAGATGTGGTCACAACCGCAACACTGAACAGAAAGGAAGAAAGAGATGGCTCCAGCCTGTACAGGAGAAAGTAATTTAAGGCCTTTCAGTCATCAGAGGATGCTTTGGATGGTTCCAGTGCAACTGCTGTGGTTTTCTGCATTTCATTAAGGCAGAACTTCCAAGGGGAGATAATTAAGTTTGTAAATGATGCAGCAAACAGCTTAATGTCAGTCAGCACATCCAGGTGGAATTGGATTTGTCTCTGAACAAGGAGCTTACACTCCAAGCAGTCGTCAGCCACCTTTTGGTTAGATACGTCTCTCCAGTGCTTATTTATTCATTCAGCAATAATAGGTAGGCAGCTGGTATGAGCCAAAAAAGCACAGAGCCATCAGCCTTGTCCAAAGATGTCCTGGACAGCTTACTTCTCTTCTTCCCTCTCATTTAAAATTATGCATGACTGGAAGGTAGTGGAACTAAGAAGAGGAAGACCAAAGCATCTCTTCTGAAAGCCAGAAGTATCTATCTGAAGAAGTGAGTTAAAATAAGAGGAACCTTGTTCTCTGTGGAGCACCTATGAGCTAGCACAAAAAGGCCTGGATCTTCCAGTGGGGAGGCTCTGAGGTGATCAGAAACTGAGAAGACTGGCTGCTGACTCCGGCATTGCTGGCTCAGAACATGCTCAGAGTCAATTTATCAGCCAACTTGTATTAATATTTCAGAAGTGTTTCCTGGCTGCTCCAGGGGTATCCCATTTCAAACGTCCGGAAGGAAACTCAAGCTGTACACTGTACAGCCTTCATTGTCTTGGGATGCTGCCAGGCAGAAACAGAAGCTGGGAGCACTTCTTGGTGCCATGAGGTTCTTCACAGAAGGTATTTGTCATGGTTGATCATGCTGGTGAACAGGACTCTTGGGCATCCTGAAGAGAGGGTGTCTACCACAAGACAAGTGACTCTTGGGGTTTTTTCAGTTGCTTTCTTTGCTGTGCTCTTTTAATTACCATCTACCATCCACTTGGATACGTGTTCTACTATTTTTTGTCAATTTATTCTGAGATGAACGTGAAAGCTTGCTAAATGCTTCAGTCAGTAATGGTGAATTCTGTTATTTTCTCATGCTTTCCAGTTATGTGTTTTTCCCAGTCTCGCTCCTGTACATTTCCAGTTGCTTCACTCTAAGCTTCATACTAGACTCAAACTTCATTTTTGTCAACTCATGTTGCAAAAGGTCTATATGGTGCCATCTTAGCACAGTTCTTTCCAAAAAATCAGTCAGACTTTATTCATTTGTCACTATATTTTTCTCACCCTTACACTCCAACACTCTGAAAAAATATCTCATTTTCTAGCTCCTTCCTTTGCTTGTAGCATTATTTCTCTCTGTATGTCTTAAGATTTTCTGACTGAATGGTTTCTGCTTAATTGCCTTTTAAAGTGCTACAATAAAATCTTAAACTAAGATTTTGTTCTTTACTTCCTGCAACTCTTATTACTTGTCTGCTTCATAGTTTCTTGTTCTCCACCGACAATTAGGTTCAGTATGTTTTGCCTGTAGTGTTCCCCACTGATGCCTTCTTATGTAAGGGCAGTTTCATTCCATTTTTCCTTATTTCCCCAATTTTGTCATCATCCACTTTGTACACCGGTACAGATTTCACAAGCCTGTGAAATACTTAATTACCCCAGAAATATTTCCATGTTAATATTCTTTTTATTCATACAACTCCAGGTAACCTTACCAGTTTAATCAGTATCTTCTATGTCTTACACTGTCTATATGCTTCTGTTTGCTTCCTGTAGGTTCCTATTTTCCAGGTGGTTTACATCAATAATGTATTTAAATCAATTAATGTATTTTAAATACAGGATAAAGCCAACAAGTATTACTGTGGGTAAAGAAGAAAACATTAACATCAGGAAATATCCACACCAATGTTTTGAGACCTATTCACATGTCTTAGGGAAGGGACTGAGAAGACCTTGAGGAGGCTGCTGTGACAGATATGGGGGTTTCAAGAGATTGACTGACAGGTCGTTACGAAGGATCCTAACTGAAGTTGATGGCATAGTAAATGGGAGCTGAATGCTGCAAACCATTGGGAAAGCACTGAAATAGCTGGTTAATTCAGTATCTTCCTGTTTGTTGGGGGTTAGCAAATTGCCATCCGATACAGACTCACTCCATGTGGCACTAGTCAGAATTAATACCAGAGCGTTACCTCCCTGTGGTGGGATCAGCTCAGTCTTACATACTGTTTGTCCCCATACAGCAAAAAAGCAGAAACTTAAATACATGTATGTACAGAAGGCAACTAAGCGAACAATTATTTCTTCTAGGGAATCAAGTTTAGTATGTCACCAACAGAAAAATGTATTGTTCTGAACTTCTAGAACACTACCCAGTCAGAAGGAGCAACACATTCTAAAATAACGTACCTTGGATCTAACGCTCATGGGAAAAAACCTGTGAGGGGGTGAAATTCCACTCCCCAGCAGACATGTCCCTTTCAGAGTCATGCTTCAGTGTGTGTTGAAGTTCAATCTGTACATCTCAAAATTTTCTGTTAAAGAAAAATCAAATCCCTTCCTCCTGGCCCAGATATTTTAGGTCCTTTGCACCATCGTATGACAATGCAATATCAAAGTGTTTGAAATAAGTAATTTTAAAATACAGCATGGCCTTTTCTCCAGAGCAAAAAACTC
Organism: Eurystomus gularis; assembly: GCA_013400335.1. Taxonomy (NCBI): domain Eukaryota; kingdom Metazoa; phylum Chordata; class Aves; order Coraciiformes; family Coraciidae; genus Eurystomus; species Eurystomus gularis. The sequence goes on from VZZY01002905.1 coordinate 22,324, forward strand.
CCATGGTGTTCAGAATCTAGGCCTTCTCCTTTTTTCATGTAAATCATATATCAAGGGCAGATTTCTCTTGGGGTTTTTTTGTTTGTTTGTTTTTCCATTTGGGATTATTGAATATGAACAGAGGATTCTGCCTTTATGGTTTTTTTTAAGTTTCTCTAAGACTGAATCCTCCTTCCAAATTAAATGAATAAAAACGTCAATGAATTCTGGAAATACCAAAGTGGTGAATTTGAAATAATTTTTGAAAATATGATTCTGAGGGTGATTGATCTAGGATGAAATAATTGATCAGATGAAAGTTATGTGTTATAATTTCTCATCTCATAGTGATTTTTAAAAATCACTATTAGAAAATTAATGCAACAAACTTCAGTATTAGTATTTAGTATTATTAGTGTCAATTATCCCTTTGACACTGTTTTTTGTATGATATTTTGGTTTTGATGTTTAATTGAATGGTGTAAGAGCTGCAAAAACTTTTGAGTTGCAGGAAAATGGCAGGAGACAAACACTTGTCATTTAAGGGTGTTAACACCGAATGCTAATGATGGCTTCCCCCAGCTAAACCCCCGTATGAAGCATCTACGATAGCATCAGGCTCATATATTTTTGCGGTTCAGGTTATAGAAATCTCTACAGTCGAGCATCACACAGATTTGTGAGTAGCACACAAGTATTTTCAGGTGTTAGTGAAAAAATGGCCACTTAACCACCTATTATGATCTGTCTGTCTGTCCGTGGACGGGAGGAACTAAATAAGGCTGTATTAAGTAAGCCTGCCCTCCCCTTTACCTTCCTCTGATAGTTGTTTAAAAGCAGATCAGTTGGTCTTCTTTTTTTTTTTTGCCTTGTCACTTTGGACAAAAATGCAAGAACTGTGTTATTTTCATCCTTTTGCAACTACATTGTGTGCTTGGCTCATTCCCGGCTGATTTCACGTCTGCTCTCCTGACGTGTTCTGGATGGCAGTACAGACTGCTGCTCAGGCATTTCCTGGGCATTCTTCAGAGCCGTGCGCCTCAACCAGCTTTTCTTTCCGGTCTGCAAAAAGCAGTATTTCGATAGAGTCTCAAACGAACCTCAGTGTGTGGATTTTTATAGTTTTGTTGGGGTTTTTTACCTTTGGAAATGGAGCCACATAAATCACTGGCTCTTGGGTTCCTTCCAGACGTTTTGCATTTTCAGTGGGAGCACTTGATGACTTGTTTGCTTATTTGCTGATGGTGATTATCTAACAGGGTTAACAGCTTCCTAATAACTAGATCTTGCGCTTTCCCATTCAGTGTATTACTGTTCTATGTCACTTGCTATTTGTCAGGCAATTAACTTTTAATTACACTGTTTAAAGACAGTGTTGATTGAAATACAACCTGGCAGAGAGAACACACGACGGAGGTGTGGAACTGCACTTCTCTCATCTCAGTTTGGTTCTGCAGAGGTGTGGGGCCACCACCAAGCACCCATCTACTCTAGTCAGAACAGAACATGCTCTGGGGGCTTTAATTCGGTTTTAAAAAGCCATTTAGCTTTGAGGAGCCTTATGAAAATGATAGATTTCAAATCGAAGTAACTGTTTAACAACACAACTGTTCATTCGGAAATGGCAGCTCTGTGAATTTCCCCTTCTCTCTCATCATCTCATCTTCAACCTGCTTGGGAGAGCGTCTTTCCACCGGGGAGAGGCGTATCTTCTCTGAAGTAATCTTTCTTCTCAGAAAAGGATTTTCTTCTGATGCAAATGCCTTTTCCTTGGAAACTGGTCCGAATCCATTGCCTTTTTCAACACAGTGAGCAACAGTATTATTGTAATATTGCTGTAATATTATTGTAACATTCAGATTTATTCTAGTCTGAGCCAACCCAAATTTCCAAAGCGTTTTTCATGATCAAAACCAAAACCTTCTGATTTGCAAGAAATACAAGAAAATAGTATATTTTTCTGGGAGTTTTTGATAGAAGCCAAAAAAGCTTACACAAACATCTGAGTCTTTTTAATCTTCCAAACCCAAGATTATTCATCATATTCATCAACAAAGACTGTCTTTGTTTCTTCTTTTCTTAACTGTTTTGTCAGTCCTGCAATTCGACACACAGTTTTAAAATATCTCTGTATAATACTTAATACATTGTTTTCTGTTTGAAGACACTATAAGCTATAAGACATGGAATCATCTCCGTGGAATCAAATCAATCACGGACATCACCTCCATGGAATCAAAAAGGAAGGAAAGCCTGGATGTAGTTTAAAAAAGCCTTACACCACACTCCTTGTGCAAGCAGAAATCACCTCTCTAGCCTCAAGCCGGATAAGCAGGAATTTTACTAAAGTTCTAAACAGAGAAAATAATCTCAGAATAGAGATCAGTCCAAAGAGGATCAATTACAAGGTTGTGATTACCCTCGTTACTTATGGCTGGCAACAAACCAGTAGCTGAAAGATACAAAATAATTTAGAAGTCCAACGTTGACAAATGCTTACAGGTCAAAACTGGTGGAACTTGTCTCTTTTTTTCTGAAACCTGGTGACAATAGCAAAAAATCCCATTACAGACTTGTCAGTCATAATAAGATGCATTATGCTGGAGGGATGTAAAAGCACAAATAAAAACATTTGACAATAGCTACAGAAAATGAAAGTGTCTCATGCCCGCGTAGAAGCCTCTTCTGCCTCACCCATCTCTTTGCTAATGAAGACAGATTTAAGAGGTGGGATATTTATTATGGAAGCAAGTTAAAGAAAAGGACTTTTCAGTTTGATGGAAGGTGTTATTTGTGAAACAAAAGCAGAACATGATATAAATTGCAAGTAGGACTAGCTCAGGAAGGGCCAGCCCTGCATGGGTAATAGGTGTATTTCTTTTAGTTGACGTAAAGAACTCGTTACCGTTCTGGACCGAAAGGTAACAGAAGGTTGAACCAGAGGAAATGGCTGTGTGAAATAGATGTCTTGTCTAATAATCACCAAATACAGCTTGTGGTGGGGCAGCAATTGAATTGTTTAGTATAGCTTAGCTGACATCATCTTGGAAGGAAAAAGAGCTTTTCCTGTGTGAGAAGTGTTGCGGGGTTTATGGTAGCTTCGCCACTGGAGAGCAGGTCGGTCGGTCATTTGCTGGAGTGTTTGAGTGTTAGTCATCTGCTGCCTGTTTGGTGTGCGAAAGGCAGGTCAGGCCGGTCCTGAGCCTTGACCTTTCTCATCACTAGGAGTACTTTGATGGATTCCCAGACTTATTTCTTCCAAAACAAGACAAGACTCTACAAGACAAGTGATTCTGTTTCAGAACCGATTCCCCGTTCGTATGCAAGACCGATGTACTGATTTTTCACTTGTTTACAAATTTATAGAGAACTTGCTTCCTGCTTAAAAATCTGAAGTCCTGCTGAGTAAATCTATTGATTTTATCACGAGGCAGCCCTGTATGAATGCTCTTGATTTAATGGTTTATCGAATTTAATCATAAAGTCTTTGTCAATATGAAAGAGCTATGTACAGAGTATAAAAGAAAGGAGGGGAACTATTTGTTAGCAGAAGTCACTTTGGAATGGATTTCAGTCTAGCTGGGGACAATATTCATGTATTAATGAAAAACTGTACAAAGACAGAGCATGCAGATGACAAACTGATACACTGATGCATCTCTGCTATATTTTCCCTCTAAGTCAATCAGAAGAAATATAAGTAGGACTCAAATTTTTACTGCAGTCGTAAAAATTCATTATGTAATTTATCAGACATTCTCAATCATAAGAGAGGGAAAAAAACCCCAGCCAAACAAAAAAAAACCCCCACTTTCTTCCAACCTAAATAAGAAAAGGCATCTAAAGTAACACAAAACTGTCAATGTAAATCACTGGAAATAAACTTCAGTGAGGCATATTTGCAACTTGCAACTGCAGGTTTGGTTTTATGTATCCTATCATTGCCATGTTTCAAAAGGCAATAAAATCTTTACTGTTAAGAAAAAATAGCTGTTTTTAAAATATGCATATTCTGTGCATACGTAATTATTTGAATTAGAGTAACCATGCTGAAAAACCACTGTGAAATACAGACAGACCTAATAAAAGTAAGACTCTAGCTCCACTTCTGTCCTCCTCAAAGCCAATAAAAACTTCAAGGCAGTTGGCACAAATGTTGGAATATAAAGGGAACGCCACTGGAAGAGAGGCAGTTTTGCTCAGATGAATTCTGTTGTTTATCTTGGCAAAAAAAATCATAATATTACTTTCCAAAGTGATTATTTATCTTATCAAAAGTAACATTAATTTTATGTTTTCCGTGTGCTTCTGGAGAAGTCAGACATTAACTTTCAGCTTTAAAATAGGGAGTTAAACCTTCCGTTTGCTTTGCACAGTCACATAATGTTCACTGAAAATTGTAGGGCTTGCTGCTGTTTTATATTTGTATATTTGTATTGATTATCTCACCTTATCAGGTGTCATTCCTTTCTGCACAGGAAATGAAGAGGAGGTCTGTGCAAATCCTATTCCACTGGCAGTATACAAATAGATTTTACACTTTGTGTCTTTAAAAAAAAAAAAGTTTGTTGTATTTGTGTTTGGCCCATCAACTTCATAGAGAAATAATGGGAGCAGATGAAAATGAAAGACACCAAGACTAATGGAATTAGTGTTAGACATTTGAATAGGGGAAAAAAACGTGTTTTAAAGTTTAAATTTTGCAGAAGCACTTCCCAGGAACCAGCTGCAGGGGCAGTGCATGGTGCCAGTTAAAGCTAAGCAACGTGCATCATAACCAATCCAAGGTATCACCAGGCCCTCTCTGCTCCGTTCTGCTGCTTCCCCTGTGCAGAACTCCCTGTGCTCAGGGAGATGGTGAAGTGCTGGGGCCTGACCTGGGGATGAGTTACAAGCTAGCAAGGTTTTGGTTTCCCTGTTGGCTTCATATTCCAGAGGCAGAACCTGGCCCACCTGTGTCTCTGTGGCTCCACCCTCACCCAGGTTGTTGTGGTTGAGGCGGTGGGCAAGGCCAAGGCTACTTTAACTAGGAGCCAATTAGTCACAGGAGCTACCTGCTGGGTTTTGTTTCTGTTGGGGCTGGTTGCATCTTGCTGAGCTCTCTGGGTGGTGTCTTTCCATGTGAAGGGCCACTGAGGAGCCATCTCTGTCCATTGTGTCCAGCAGGCCATGCTGGCACCACAGTGGGCAGGGGAGGAGCTGGGCCCACAGGAACCTGTGTCAGGACTGTCTGGAAGAAGACTCCTGAGGGGCTGTTGGTGAGTTCAGTGTTGGCCTGTGTGATCAGGCAGCTGATGGCAGCATAAAATGATGATGGCTGAACCAGCACAACAGATAGGAAAGGGTGAGCAACTAGAAATCCAGTAACCAAATAAATATCCAGATAAATCAGAAAAAAAAAAAATTGAGACAAACGAAAAATCTTTGCAGGACAGGACTGGGAAGTTTGCTAGAGGAAGAAGAGAAGAAGGTGATTTATGGGTAAGTAATATGGGAGAAAGAATAGACTTTGTAATACATATTTCAAGAATGCTTTGTAACTGAGGTCAATGTGGAGGCAGATTTTGTGTGGGGAAAAGCAAGTACCGCTTGAAGTGTTGGTGGGTCTGGACTGAGTTTTGTCAAATGTATCATTTCCTTGAATGAGTGTGAGTGAGGGATCAGTGCGCGGGGTGCAGTGGTTTGATTAATATGCCAATTTAAAATTGAAACATAAAGTCCAAGTGTATTGAGTCTGGCTGAGCTGGTTTCCCCACAGCAGCCCTCACGGTGCAGGGTTCTGTGCTGGGAGCTAGAAGGGTGTTATAACACCCCCGTGTTGTGACTGCTGCTGAGCAGGGCTCGCACAGCACCAAGGCTCTTCCCAACATTCCCCCTCAGTGGGATGGGGTGGGCAAGGTCTTGGGAGGGGACACAAGCAGGACAGCTGACCCGAACTGACCCAAGGGATATTCCAGACCATATGACATCAGCTCAGCTATAAAGCTAGGGAGAAGGAGGAGGAGGAGAGGCCATTCCTTTGTCCTCCAGAGCAACCGCTACATGTTTCAGAGCCCTGCTTCCCAGGGAGTGGCCAAACATCGCCTGCTGATGGGAAGTGGAGAATAAATCTTTCTTTTCCTTTGCTTCCACACGCAGATTTGCTTTGCTTTGCTTTGTTATCATTAAACTGCTTTTGCTTTACTCACAAGGTAAAGGTTTTTCTCCATCTTATTTTCCTTTTCCTTTTGCTCTGCTGAGGAGGGAGAGGAAAGGGGTGGGGGGGAGGTGATAGAGCAGCTTGGTGGGCTCCTGGTGCTCAGCCAAGGCTAACCCACCACACCAAGTATGGCTCATGCTAAGTCACCTTAATATTTTTTACAAGATGAAGAAAGAGCATAAGCCTCCTGTCTCAGGTTAAATCTCTTTTTGGGGAACCTGCGTCCCACATTCATAGGTAGGATATCCCAATATTAGTAGCTATTCCGCTTGCTAAAGCTCAAAATCCTCAGCTCACCTTTTAATTTTAAATACATGAACTTGCCCATTTTCACAAAGAATTTGTGAAGAAAAGAAAACGGCATGCTGGCAATGAAAAGTATCTCCACCTTTCAAGCAATTTTTATTCTGCCTGACAATTTGACATGAATAGGACGGAGATGCTACATAAAGTGATACAAAGACTGATGAACTGGCTCCTGCCTCTGGGTGGAAATTAATCATCTTCGCTAAATATTACAGATCAGTTCATTTCAGACACACATCCTGTATGTTATGTATGTTGTTCTCCTTTAAAAGGATTTGATGGCCTCTGTTTATATCGCAAAAGCTGGTGCTTTACATCGCTTGGGTTCTATCGGTGCTGGCTGGGTGAACCAAAATCACTGTTCTCGTTGATAAACCAGGCAGGTCAGCATTCATCTAAAACAAAGTCAGAATGAGCCAAAGTAGGAAGCAAGGAGCCAATCTTTAAAGATTAAGACCAACAGAACTGTTCCCAAAATAGATGAGGTCCCTTATTTGGCAAAGGAAAGAAATTAAGAAAGAGCCTTTGTTCTCTGTCCCAAATAAGTGTTTTGGTCAGAGGTTTCAAGGCTCTAAACATCTCAAAACTCCCAGCTTTATGAAGTCACACACGTATGGTGCAGAAAGGGCTTTAAAGCATTTGCTTCCTGATGGGAGCACAGTATGCATCAGGTTGTTTCATTTTGTCATCTCAATTCTAATTCTAGTACAGTACCAAAAGTGGTGAGGGGCACTACTTTGGGACCTGGGAATAGTTCTGAAAAGAAACCTAGCAAAAACTTGTTGTTGTTTTTTTCTACCGAAACTGTTCCGGGCTCAGCTGACATACCAACTGCATGGCTATGCATCTGGAGATTCCGGATCAGCAGCTACGAGCAGACCTGATCCCCAGCCATGAACTGGGGCTGAAAATTCCAAAGCTCAGAAATATAAAGAGACCTTTTCGCTCTGAAGCTATGCCTGGAATTTGATCCCAAGCGCTGGGAAGGGAGCAGCAGCTATCTGAAGCTATCTTACAGTTATCCCTAACGCACGTCATGCTGTGCTGTAAGCCCTTTATTTAAGTGCGAATATTAATACGGGCGGTATCCTGGACGAGTCAAAATGAGCTTTGGCATGATACGTGAGGGGACTTGAGGCCTGGGCTCTAACCTAGCTGCAGCCTAGAAAGCAGATGCATCCTGGGAGGTCTGCACCCTGTGAGTGTTAAGTTGATTTCTGTTTCCAAAACCGCCCGGTGTTGTCTCACTGACAGTCTGTCTGTGCTAGCTTAGCTATTGCTGCCTGATAAATGCAAGGAAGCCAAGCCCCACAATATTACAAATTCAGAGATGATTTTACCCACACTGCCATCTACAGAAGGTTACACACATCAGCAAATTATGAGAGATGCTATGCTAACAGATGATGCCTTTTTTAAAAAAGTGAATACAGCTCGCTCACTTAACGATTTGCTTTTTCTGTGGGTTTACGATGGTAAATGACAATGCTGTACTGTGAACACCTTGCCGAGTGTTACTGCCTTGCAGTCCTGCAGCTCATTCATCTTATCCAAACCTGGGATCTGGCTGGTATTCATTTTACTGCGACTTTCCCGGTTTCCATGTGCTACATAAGGTCGTAGTGTGCTGCCTTAACGCATCGTCTGTCGGCTCTATCGCAGTGCTGCCGCTCTGTGCCCAGCTCCAGGCTTCACTGGAGCTCTCCCATTGCTGCCTACCTGGTTAGTTATTTCTTGAAGATCAGAGAATCATAGGATGGTTTGGGTTGGAAGGGACCTCAAAGATCATCTAGTTCCAATGCCCCTGCCATGGCAGGGACACCTCCCACTAGACCAGGTTGCTCCAAGCCCTGTCCAACCTGGCCTTGAAAACTTCCAGTGACAGAGCATCCCCAACACCCCTGGGCAACCTGTGCCAGTGTCTCACCACCCTCAGAGTGAAGAATTCCTCCTAACTGAGGTAATATAGTACTGAAATACATATTTACAGAGCAGATGAGAAACTCTGGTACCCAGCTCAGTACCTTTTCAGTGTTTGGTCACTGGTAGACACAGCTCTCCTGCTGCTCCATTCAGGACACAGGCAACATTTAGAGTAGAAGAAAAAGCTTCAAGCTGTTTCCTTTTCATCCCAAGTACTGCATGAGGGAAGGAATAGCAAAGCGCGCAGTATCATCAGCAGGCTTGGCACCTAGATGGGGCATAAAGAAGGCTGAAAAGTATTGTCTGTGTTCAAGAGTTCTCTAAATATGCCATAAAAATACTCCACTGTTCAACTTACAGAGATTGGAGCTCCATTTGCAGGGTTGTTTCTTTTTTCATTTGAAAGCATTTCAGTCTTGGAAGAAATTGAACAGGTCCCAGAGAGTTCACATTTCAAAGTGCTGAACAGAAACTTCTCCATTTTGGATGCTTTTTGTGATTCTTTGCCTCTGCCGAGATTTTTTTCCAGATACATAATATGTTGTGTTGCTGGTCTACAAAACTTTAACTTCTGTAAATAAATGGGACACAGGAGGAGCTCCTACATTCTCCTGCTTGAATGATTCGTGTCGGCCCAGTGGCAGGTAATAACACACTGGACAGAATCCTACAGATGTGGCCTGTGCTACTGGCACAGCAACGGGATGGGGCGGGATGCCCAGCACTGAAAGATAGTGAGATTTCCTGTGAGCTGAATATGTATGGGAAGCCCTCGGGATTCAGCAGAAGCATGAAAAGTGGAAAGTAGATTATGAGAAGAAAGAAAGATGAAGATAAAATTTTAAGATCATTCTTCAAATGATCTTTTGATCTAAGTGCTTAATTTTGAGGGTTTACAGTATGTCCTCCAGAGACCTGCTCAGACATTGTTTTCCAAGTGTAGGAGGTATTACCTCAATCTTGATCCATCACCCTCCCCTGATCTTTTAAAAGGCTGCAGGATTTCTTTCTGTCCCCTCAAGAATAAAGAAAAGGAATGAACCCAAAATCTTCCCTGACTTTATGCCTGTTCTTAGATGCCTTACAGCAGTCATCTTTTGAAGCCTGTATTATCATTTCAGAAATGAGGGAGGTTGTTCTTAGGGTGATGTTTGTATTTTGTCCTGCAAAGCATAGCAGCCTTCAAGGATTCTAACAAACCAGCTTCCAGGGGTAGGTAGCAAAACCTACCGCAGTTAAGAAAGCCTGACACTGACTTTGGAGAGCCCCAGGTGGGCCAAGGCCAGTGGTTAATGTGCTGTGAATGGGTGAGAGTGTTTGGGAGACAGGAGCTTTTCTACAGACAAGCAAAACTGGGAACTGGAAGATCAAAATACCCATATTTTGCAAGCAGGTAGAGGAGTCATAATAGAAAGGCATCTTAGAGTGTTCATAGGAAGTTATACGGCAAAGTTTGGATCCCTGGAAGGTCAGTGAAGCCCAGGAATCAGACACATACCAAAAATGGGATCTGATCTCTCTCTTCTGACATGTCTTTTCATTTTTCTGTCTGTTCTCAATCCGTCAGTTTTTGAAGATTCTGTAAAAGCCTTTTGTAAAAGCTGTTTCCCTCTGTGCCTTGATTTGAAGAATGATAATGGCAATGGTGTTGGAGACTTTTAGTGGTTGTTTTTTTTTTAATGAGTACTATTAGTAATGCCTGCAAATGGTAATCCCCTGACAAACAGAAGTAGTTATTCTTAGTCATACACCAGGAAATGAAGGAGCAGGCAAGTGGTTGAAGTGACTTGCCTTTGGCTCGGGCTGAATTACAGACCCATTCTCTGTTTTCTGGGTTACAATTTGCTGGGTCACCATGTGTGCAGGACAGTGGTTTTTCCATGCTGTTTGCTATGGGATATGTCTGGGTTTGGCGATGAATGTTTCCCACGTCATTCTCGGAACAAACTCACAATCAATGAAACAATTTGGCTGTTTATTCTGAAGAGTATTAGCTGTTTGCATGAATAGGCAGTTTTTCCTGCGAGATATTTGTAACTTCCCAGAGTCCAGCCACTTGCTTCGTTTCTAAGGAACTTTAAAATAGAACAGAAATCTCTTATGGAAAATTGTGAAATAGACATTATTCCCAAATTCTAATTCTTCACCTGGCTTTTCTGTGTTACTTGGTAATTACAGCTGTTTTCAGGGCATGAGGAAAGAGCTTGATTACCAGAAACAATTTTTTTTTTCCTGATAACAGAGTAATTAATGAGTTATGTGGTGACTTAGCAATATAACTAGCTTTGCCTAGTTCCTTGAAAACAAGCTCGTTGCTGGGGGAAACTTCATTCAAAGCATGGTGAGGTTGTCTTGTGACTTTTCTCCTGATCTAAAACTGATACTGAGATGAGATAGAGAAAATTTTTAAAAGCTGGTTTATCCCCTTCTCACCTTCTTCCCATCACACATACACGTTCCCCTGATGATTCAGACCTATTCTGGGTCTTCAGAACTTGCTGTCTTATGAGGAGGAAGGATGCATGGCTGGAGCTCACAGTCAGCACTTGAGGAAGAGCAGACAGGACAGACATACAAGCTCATCTCCCACATTTGTTTGCAGGTTCTTTCTTTTTCTGCAGTCTACAGCAGCGACATTTCATAGGTTCTGCTCTAAAAAGAGCTAAGTGATGTGGGGGGGGTTGTTTATGTGCTTTTTTCTTTTTTTTTTTTTGGTAATAGAAAACTTGCTGGAATCAGCATCCCCAGATGTTTTGTGATGTAAAAATGAGTTCTCCACAGCATTTGATCTGATTACAAGATCGCGCTAATGGAGGAGAAAGTAATAAAATAGGAAGAGTTTGGATTTTTTGTTGTTTTGCTGACACCAAAGAGAAAACATTTTTATTTTAAATTGGCTAGAATTCCTAACAGCAGGGAGGGCAGAAGGTGTCTAAGTGAAAATAGGAAAAGACAACGTTTCGTTCAGATCAAAAGTTGTGGGGTGTTTTTTTAAGTTTGGCTGCAGAACTAAAAAATCAATTATTTTCACAGCTCTTCATGAAAAGCAGTACCAAACACTATTTTTCTGACTGAACTTTTCCCACCATGCAAAAGCCTTAATAAATCCTGAAAAAGTCGTGCTTCAGTAAAACACCAAGACCATCCCTGGAGGTTTTTTGACAGAGGCTGTTCTAGCTACATGTTGAGACTTGTACAAGACAAGGTTGAGGGAGGTTCTTCCTTTCTCTTCTGCCTTAGTGAGGCCACATGGAGTGTTGTGTCCAGTTCTGGGCTCCCCAGTTTGTGACAAGGAGCTACTGGAGAGAGTCCAGTGGAGGCTACGAAGATGCTGAGGGGACTGGAGCATCTCTCTGCTAAGGAAAGGCTGAGAGCCCTGGGGCTGCTGAGCTGGAGAAGAGAAGACTCAGAGGGGATCTGATCAATAGCTAAAGGGTGGGGGGCAAGAGGATGGGGCCAGACTCTTGTCAGTGGTGCCCAGCCATGGGAGAATAGGCAATGGGCATAAACAGGAACCCAGGAGGTTCCATCTGACAAGGAGGAGAAACTTCTTTGCTGTGAGGGTGTTGGAGCCTGGCCCAGGCTGCCCAGAGAGGGTGTGGAGTCCCCTTCTCTGGAGAGATTCCAAATGTGCCCGGCCGTGCTTCTGGGCACCCTGCTCTGGGGGACGTGCTTTGGCAGAGAGGTTGGATGAGCTGATCTCCAGAGGTCCCTTCCAACTCCTACTGTGCTGGGATTCAGTAAGCTGATGCTGCTTATAGATCTACGTTTCAGGAGCTGGTTTGACAAGACATGGGCCCTCGCAGCCCGTTCCAATTGTGGCAGTACTGGGGAGGAGAGGAAAGGAGGAGTGATTTAATTTGTGCAGGATGAGCTTTATTTGGTTTCAGTAACCAGTGGACAGCAACAACAGGCTCTTTGTGTCATGTGTGCTTCACTGTGCTCTCATTCAGACCTAAAAAGGTGGTGATTGAATGTTAAGTAAATAGTGAACAACTATGAAGAATATCAATTTATTAAAGTATCCTGCTTATATAGAACAGAATTTGGAGTAATGTTTTACTAATTTGGACAGTCACAGAAACAATTTACAGAATCACAGAATCGTTTAGGTTGGAAAAGACCTTTAAGATCGTTGTGTCCAACCGTTAACCTTGTTGTGAATAACATCAGCTTCCCAGAGAAATATTTGCACAGCTTTAAAAGGAAAAAGTTCAGAGACAGCTGAATTAAAAAATGGGAGTACCATATCAAATACTGAAAAACCATCAAAATCTTCTTAATCCTCCGTCCATGCCGGTGGTGGTACTTGGATTGTTTCGTCAGCTGCTGAACACTTCCTGCCTTGCTGCCAGTCTTCCCATGTTGCTGCTGTTCACCTGCGTGTCTTCTGCTTGGAAAAGACTCCCACTCAATGCATCTTCAGGTTGTGAGTCTGCTGATTTAACACTAAGGTCATATTAAATCCGCAAGGTATATTTTGAACCGGTCGTTGTTTTAGTGTCAGCTTAAGTGAATCACCCATGTAGCAATGAAGGCTGATCTCAGATCTGCCCTAAGCAGGATCCGTGTGTTGATCTCACACGAGGGTTTCTAGGCAACAGCTCTCCCTGAAGTGATGTCTCCAGCATCTGTCTCTGCATCCAGCTGCTCTGACCTTCCTTGCCCAACAACTGGGTGCTGGCAGGTTGGCCCAAATCTTGCCCTTACTGTATACCTGGACTGAGGCTGGATCCAGTGACAGTCACCACTGCCCCACGGAACAGCCGCATGCAGCATGTGTAGTAACACACTTTCTCACAAGACATCTATTAAGTAGAGCTGTTATCTGCTTATTTTCACCATTAGGAGACTGGAACAGACAGATTATTTGCCTCAGGTAATCCAGGAATTTTGTAGTGGAAGCAAAATCAAAGCCAGGTGTCCTGACTCAAGATTTGAACTCAGGGCTGCTCAGGGTTATTAAAGTTCCTCAGAATTATTAGGGGTGCTGGACTACTGCCTTGGCACTGCTGTGGCCATTAATCGCAGCACTGTGTAAGCATGTTTTTCATTCAGAATTCAGCAGTTGTTTAATCTCTCAGTTCAGAGGCGTGCTGACAACAAAGAGTTATTTTCATCTGGAAGATTAGTTTCTCTTTTGTTACCTTTTCAGGAAATCCTGCAGTGGTACCTCATCTTCTCTCTGAATCATCCAGAGAGTGCAGGGAGTTGGAAATATCTATGGCCAACAGACGCAGAAATCCAGTTTATAACTAATAGACAACCATCCAGAAGTGATACTTTTACATGGCTTTGTCAGCAGTCTAAGGACCATCAGGGAAAAAAAATACGCAAGTTAGAAGTCAAAGTACTTTAAGAGATTCTAAGTCTCTGGCTTCTATTACCACTTAGTGACAAATTCAGCCCAATATCTATGACCGTGGCCTTAGGCTGCACCTCAAGACTGTGAAAGCTTTTCACACACAGCACTGGAGGCATCAGTTCACGTACATAAGAAGTTTTAATGGACCTGCGAGCGCGGTGCTTTGGGGTTGAGAAGCGCTGAAACGAGGCAGAATCAATGCCTAGGCAGCACTACTGATTCCCGGTGGCATGGCGTGCAGTCACGGAGCAGAGCAGTGGTGTGGAGCAGAGGGAGAGAGTGGGAAGGAGAACAACTTTATTAAAGATGACTGCTCCTGCTAGCAGAGAAGAGAAGGGAGAGATTAGCGGAGCTGCTGACTGTGCACAGAGAGAACAGATGTTGGAGGTTAATGGAGCATTAGTAAAAGAAAGAAAATCAAAGTCTCCTAATACCTAGCATGGTTATTTTAGTGAGAGGATTCTTTGCAGAAGTGCACGAGGTTTAATCGTAGTTGAAATCTAAAGTATAGACACAGCGTGGCTGTGTTTAGTGTGAAGGGTTTCAGCAGAGCCGTGCCTGTCTCCAGGGTTGCCCTCTGTGGGTTTCTCACTTTAGAAGTATTTACCTGCTGCCATTGCTGTCAACCTTATTTAACTCTAATCATTGCCTCTCCAAGCACAGATAAAATTTGGAACCCCCTTTCTAATGAATCATTCTGTGTAATAAGGAGAACAGTGTAGAGAAAGAAAAAGGGTACTCGCTTAAGGAAAAAAATAGATGTAATACATAAATATATCCTCTGTTTGTGCTGGACACTTCCAAGGCATAGTTTAAAACCCACTACGTGCATTTCATTGCTAACAAAAGGGACTATATGCTGACAGACTTTAAAGCTGCCATCGACTGCTTACTGAGAGAAGCGTCAGGGTAGTGGAGAAAGACGGCAAGGTGTCCTCAGGCTGCTGGTGAGGTGTCTCAGAGTGCAGCCTAGCTAAGTGGCCACAGAGCCTGGCTTTTCAGCTGGGGTTTATTTCCCCCAGGAACTGTTTTGGGTACTCCTGAGGTGTTCAGGAGTCCAGTTCATTAGTGGAAGGTTTTTTGTTTTGTAACCACAGACTCTTGTCTTTTGCTCCACCAAATATTAGTGATTCCTCTTCAGTGTCTCCTGACAAATTCAGTCAGACACGAGGTTAGCAGGAATGTTCTGAGAAACGTGAGCACGTCACTGTTGAGTTATGAGCTGGCCGTAGTGATGCTAAGGCATTTGTTTTAAAGGCACTTCTGCATGGCTACTGCATTTAGAATCATGGAAAGTTTTGGGTTGGAAGGGGCCTTTAAATGTCATCTAGTCCAACCTCCTGCAGGGAATAGGGACATCTGCAACTAGAGCAGGTTGCTCAGGGCCCCGGCAAACCTCACCTGCAATGGTTGCAGGGATGGGGCATCAACCACCTCTCTGGGCAGCTTGGGCCAGGCTCCCACCACCCTCAGCATCAAAAATTTCTTCCTTCTCTCTAGCCTAAATCTCCCTCTCTTAGTTTCAAACCATCACCTCTTGTCCTGTCCCAACAGGCCCTGCTCAAAAGTCTGTCCCCATGTTTCTTAGAGGTCCAACTTTAAGTGCTGAAAGGCCACCAGAAGGTCTCCCCAGAGCCTTCTCTTCTCCAGGCTGAACAAGCCCAACTCTCCCAGCCTGGCCTCCCAGCAGAGGGCTTCCAGCCCTCGCATCATGCTGGGGCCTCCTGTGGCCCCGCTCCCCCAGGTCCATGTCTCTGCTGTGCTGAGGACTCCAGAGCTGCCCCAGCACTGCAGGGGGGTCTCCCAGAGCGCAGCAGAGGGGCAGGATCCCCTCCCTGCCCTGCTGCCCACGCTGCTGGGGGTGCAGCCCAGGATTTATTTTGAAATGTCTCCCAAAGTGAAGTGAGGTTTTTTGTTTGTTTTATTGATTGATTAATTGTTTATTTTTTTTAAAAAAAACATTTTCTGAGTAGTAGAAAAATGGAAAACAGATCAGGGTTGTTTTAGTTCACGTGTGCGGTCGTCTGTCTGCCCATGAACCTGTGATTCTATAAACTGAATGAACGAAGCTGTGAGCTGGGTGTAGGTGATTGGCTGTTGGTCTTCAGCTTGCCTTGGGAATAATGTTTCACTCAAACGGTCCAGTGATGAGCCCAGTGTAAAGTAGAAAGCGTGTGTTTGTGCTGTCTCCTCCCTTCTCAGTCCAGAGCCCTGGTGTCCATACTGTCTCTCTGCACATAAAAGAGACTCCTTCCAGGTTCCTTCTGGTGGCAGCCAGATTGGCTCCTGCTCAAGAAGAGAATGCACGACTCACAGGACCCTCTTCTTCGGCATCAAGTCCAGACAGATTGTACAAACATACATTATCTTGACTTTACCTACCTCTACGTCGGACAATCTTCCAGTGTCTTCCCAGAACACTTGCACACAATGCACAGTCTCAGCATGTTTTAAAAATACCACTCAGATGGCTGTGACTAAGCCTTCTCTTTATTTCTGGCACTGGGTGGAAACACACAGACAGGCAGATGGTGATGATTCCGCTTCAGGGCCATCAGGAAGCCTTAGAGAGCCCCGAGTCCCAGGGCCCAGTGTGGATATGGGCAATCTACTCGCGCTGGGAGAACAAGCCAGGCTGGACCAACCAGCTTCTATCCGAGAGCTTGCTTTCTGGCAAGATCAGCAAAGACACTTCGGATGAAACATAAACCACTCAGTGCTTCTCATGTCTCCTATGCTGGCTAAGCCATCAGGTGTGACCGTGTTTGCATGTGGCATAGATAAATATGTTACTAGGGGGATGCGTGCTCAACAGCTGTGGGCAGACTGGTGGTAATTTGGCATTTTGGTTCCATTTCTTGCTGAAATTTGCTCATCTAATAGTATCTTCCTTCTGAAGGAGCTTGTAAAAAGAGAAAATATTAATATGCTATTTCTGCTGTTTTTCTTTTCAGTTCTATTTGATTTCATCTGGGATCTTCCACATGACTTTGCTGTCCACCTTGCAAGACTGTCTTCAGTTCCACCTGTTCTGCTGTGCTCATTACTAAGGTACGCAATCACTTCTTGTTCTTGTTTTTCAACTATTTTCCAGCAACTTCCATTTTTTCTAATCACAGCTCAAGAGAACTAAAGGTAAGTTCTCAGTGGCTTCAGTGGAAGTCTGTCAGCTGGTGACAGCTGAGGGTCTGGCCATTTTGTTCTCCATAGCTTGCCTTTATAAACTCAGGGTTCCTCTGCTCTTATTTATTATTTAACTCCCTCACTGTTTCTTTTAACTCTTGTAAATATTTGTGGGCTACAGACTGCAAAAGTAAAGCTGCAGGAGAAGATGGTGATGTTTAAACACTTCAGCTCTCAGCCAGTTAAGATTCTAAGGCTTTCAGAATGAATAGAGAAATGTTTTTTTTTTCTTTTTAAATTAGTCTTTGAACTGTAGTCATCCCCCACTCCCGTGGACAGAGACACTTTTAGAATTTGTTGAAACCTCAGCCCCAAAAGAGACAGGGAAAGAGATGGCTGCTTGGTACGTATAAACCCCAAATGAAATAGGGGTATGTTGTGAGGCAGCAGTCTGCAAGTATTTCAAGAGTATAAAAAACAGCAAAGAAAATGAGTTACAAATGTCTGGCTGTCTAAGTGCAGAGAATAACTTGAGAAAAGGAAGAGCTAAGCTGAGTAGTTGCAGCATTTTCCTAAAAGAGAAGCTTTCTAGACTGTGAAGGGAAGAAGTAGAAGCCTCATCCCTTGGGGCTTTAAAAGCAAATAAAAAAGTGCTCAGGAATACATTTTTGTGAAAGGCAGATATATCTCACAGGGTTATTTCAATGCGGAAACACTTCAGAGAAAACCACCGTATTAGTAGAATAACAAACAGGATTATTTTGTTGTGGTTTTCACATGTAATTTCAGGCTGCCATGTATTAACAGCCAGCGCTGCAAACTGAATGTTACAGTATCCATTTTACAAAGGCCATTTCTTCTTTATTACTGTCAAACCCTTCAGAAGAGTGTAGACAAGCTCATGCTGGGCCAGACTACGATCCTCCCTCAGAGAATGACCAGCAGAACATTCATTTCAGAACATTCTCATACTAAATATTCATTCTCAGCTATACCACGTAACTATCATGCATTTCTGTGTTTCTTACTGTAAGCAGTATCTTTAAAAAGGAGGTATTTTCTATAGAAATATATATTGTGTATGTGTGTGGTCAGTAAACGGAGCAGACCCTGCAAAGAGGCAGGTAGACAGCATGTGAAAGCTCAGTGAATTTAAGACTCTAAAGAGTCTTAAGACTCTTTGACACACCAGACTTTAAATTATTTTTTTTTTCAGATAATAGTACCCATTAGCAAAGAGAAGGGATAAGAAACAAAATGGAAATTATATAAACGATGGAGACAGTTTAATTTTTGCAGCTGTCATTTCAAGTCAGACTTTGGGCTCCCATATATGCCTGGTTACTGGTGCTCGCAGCTCTGTATCAAAAATGGCACTGAATCATCAAATAGACAGTCCCAGCTGTACAAAACTCCCCAAGAAAAGATTCAAACGTGTTCTAGCATCAGCATATAATCCGTCACTTACATTTCACAGCATTGTCAGTGAAAAGCAACACCAACATTGTTATTATACAAAAGCTTTAAAGACAACAAGGGATTTTGAACACAAGTAGCAGTGTTAGAACCTCATCTGAACAAACTATTGCCTAATTCTTTTGGATAAACCTCCTTGCATTTGGCCAGATTTGCTAGCCTTAGTCACTTCCTGTCCTAACCAGTTGATCAGAGAGGTTGCAAGAAATTAAACCGCTGCTGTTTTCCTCCTGCCCTGTTAAATGGCAGCTTTGCATTAGTGGATTCCGTCACTTGTTTCACCCTCTCACTCTCTCCAGCTCTTTCTCATTCTCTGCTGTGCATGTTTAATTTTCTGAAGTGCCAGGCTCCTTCAAGTCCAAAATGAAGTCCCTGTATTTTTATTCAGTGTACTTTGACTTCCTATCAAAATGGAAGATTGTGTATAAATGGGAAAGATTAATTTATTACCACATTTCTTTCAGTGAGAAAACAAATAGTTATTAGACGGTCTGGGATGTAGTCCTGGCAGCTGAAAGGAGGCAGGGTAAGATAAAGAGGAGTTCTTCATCTGTCTTAGTTTAAAATTACTTTTGAGAAAGGAAACTGCAGATTCAGGAAAAAAAGTTTAAACTGACTGTTAGTTTTCTTATATGAGCCCATACATCAACTGTGATGGAGCTGGCTTGGTGGAGTGCATCATTAGAAGAGTCTCTCACATACACCTCACTCCTCCAAAATGTTCTGTTGATTTTCCACCTGGCACTGGAAAACACCACATAGGGAGTGATTACTGAGAAAGAGTGGGAGAAAAGAAGATATAGTGCTGTGCCACTCTTAGACTTGTAAGAACACCTGGGTTTTGATAATAGAAGGCAGTTAAGCAGAGTAAAAAATAAGAAATGAGAAGTGGCTGTACAGAGGAGTTTGGATTAAGGACTGTCTGAAAGCTAATGTCGGTATTGTCATTCCATCCGTTTCAAACAAAAGAGCTTCACAAAAGCTGTGGAGCACAGACACATTTGTTCTACATGTGACTGCCCCTAATGAAGATTCTAGCTCAAAGTATATTCCATCACAACTCCTCCAAAGTCAGGAGAATGTGATAAACTTTGTTCCAATGAACTAGAGCCAAATTCCTCCTACTCTTCATACAGACCCTCTTGATGTGAGTGTGATTAAAAGTAAAGAACAAGCACTAATGCAGCTTCTGTGAAGCTGGCCGGGCACGGTGCCCTCACCACAATCATCAGCCCCGTGTTGCCTGTTCTGTGGTCATGCCTGGGACAGCTTTGCTCTGTGTGGACATCGATTTTCCTCCTTGAAGATCATTCGAGGAAATTATGCTACAATGATGCAGCCTGGTGCAGCTACCATGGTTCTTCAGGAGGAAACATGCTCACAACAGGGGAATCTTGCTGGAAGTATCTCTTACAAGATGTGCCTATACAGCAGTGCCTGTAGGATGGATGGCACAATAAAGAAGAGAAAGAGGGCCCTTCCCAATTCAAATCACCACAGTGAATCCCCAAAAAGCCTATTTTAACAAGATTCAATGGCTCTAGGACAGATCTGTTATGACTGCATTTCTAACTGTCTCTCACTTTGCACCCAGCCATCAATACGTGCAGTATTTACGTGCCTTTGCTGTGGTAGGAGCTGGTAACTTGGGAACTCCGCACGGGCTTCAAAGTCCGGCCTGTTGAAAGCCCATGAACTGCAAGCAGTGCTCAGATAAGTTGGCTTCTTTGGGCACATGTTGGCCACAGCAAGCTCTGCTTCCAGGTCAGAAACTCAGGTTTCTGTTGAAGCTCTTGTGTATTTTAGATCCAACAGTTACAGCTGGCTGATGAAGCATCACCCCATGAAAAGATAAAAGCTGAGAGCAGGAGAAGGAACTTAGGGGCAAGAGTAAAAGGAAGAGACGAGGTGGCTGTCAGCACAATTACAATTTAATTTTTATTTAAGAAAACCCATAATATTGCAGAAGTGAGGAGTTTACTCTCGCTTTCTGCTTTGCTGCCCCTCCTTCTTCTATCTGCCCTCTCTAACTCCCTCCTTGCAGACTCCACTGGACAGGAACTCCAGGAACAGACCCCATTTTGCTCTAGCCTTTGAGCAATCAGGCTAACGCTCCGACTTGCCAGTCACATTGGGCTGTCATAGTAACCCTTTGCAAGAAGAAATTGGACCAGTTTTATAGGTCCCATCACTTCTTTAGAAATGCAGCCCAAGCCACACACAGTTTTAGGCTAGCATGAAAACACAGATCTAAAGCCGTTAAACCAAAACAACCATTTGGGCATGGAACAGAGTCAGAGGGGGCTTCAAACAAAAGGTGGTTTCTCCTGTGCTATCTTTAATTATGAAGCACCAGCAGAAAAATCCTTTGTAGCAAGTTCAATAAGGGAATCTAGTGAGATTAGCAATTAGCACCTGAGGTCCTTTTAAACGCTGCGTCGTCCGCACAGTGCCTTTGGGAATCAGAGAGGGAGATCTGAACGAGGTAATCCACAGCTCTCAGTTTCCTGAGTGTAAGACTACCGAACAGATTGTAGGAGCCCAGGATTGCTGCGTTTCTACATTGAATACAGGGAGAATCAAGGGGATATTCTGGTGTACAAACCAGAGGAAGAAACAGAGTCTTGATTCCCTCTACTGGGGCTGCCCAGGGCCCCCTGGACAGCTGTGGTGACAGCATCTAAATCGGGAGGAGATTTTTGTAATGCTGAATTGTAGAGCTCCCTGCACGGAGACTGTCCTCGCTGTAAATGGTCCTTATCCTGGCTTGCTCCTTTTACCCCCTTCCTACCCCACCTACCAAAGCAGTTCCTGGACCTTCTGGCTGGTTTTGGTAGGGAGAGGAGACGTGGCGTGTTTCACATTATCTCAGCCACAAACCGTAGGAAATTACAGTGTTCTGAACCCAGCTGTCAGCTGTAAATACACGTAGCAATCTTTGACATTATCCTAAACTTTGGATCAAACAGATTAGAGATGGTAGAAATTATTCCAGTGCAAGTGTTAGTTCTGGGAAATGTCATTTTCAGCCATGACATTTGAGTTTCCTTTTTGTTCTTGGATCATGACACATGCTATGAAAACTTCTCCTGCAGAAGGAGCTGGGGAAAGAGAGTGGGAAAGTGACAGTTCCTCCGAGCCTGTCTGTCTCCCAGGCATGCATCTTAGAGACATTTTTTCTTTTATATTTGATAGGCAATGTTGTCTTTTGCATAATTACCTGGTTTTGTTTCCCGGATAAACTGTGGCTCTGGCTACAAGGCAGTGGAAAGCGACTGGTGGAGAATAAGTGTGGGGACACTGAAAGAAAATAAATCGATGCAAGAAAAAGAAAATAAAATAAGTGTTAAAAACCCAGTAAAACTTCCATAGGAAGGGAGCAGGGCTATTGAGAATGTGTCCAAACACTGCCTTAGAGCTTCTGTGATGGCTGCAGATGGTGACAAGGTGACATTTTATGGTTGCTCTCCTGACCTAGACATAAGCCAAACATTAAGGAGCTATTCGCAGAAATTGTCTTTCTCTGAGGGCTCTTAGCTGTCTCTCTGAATACTTTGTCCCTTTCTTCTTCCTTCACTTTCTGTTCCTATAGGCAAAGATGATGCGTTTTATACCCTCTGATGTTCCTCTGTAGAATGTCAGCCTCAAAAATTCAGCTTGAAAGTTTCTCTCCCCCCCAACTCTCTTCTCTCTTCTGCCTCTGGGTGACATCTGGTGTATTGGCAGAGGTCTCCAGGCAGCTTCGTGGCAGCTCCAGACTCGCCTAGGGCAGCTGGCTGGAGCCATCAATGGGGACTACCAGCTTGTTTTATCCTCACTCAATGTCAGTTTCTTTAAGTCACCTTTGGGTTCTGGGAATTTTCAGAGCAGCTTTTTATTTGCGACTCACTCGCACTCATTCTTAACTTTGGAGGAATGAAATGTGCTCTTCCTCCCCGTCCTCCAATAAACAACTCGATGGAAGGGATTTTCATCTTGGAAACAGTGGTGTTTCTTTTTAATGACATGTCCTGTTTTCTGCTGGAGAGCCAATGAATGTTCTCCACATTTGGAAAGGGGAAATGTAAAACTGCCTTTGTTGACAGCAAAGAGCATTTTCATCACAAGTGAAGCAAATTCAGGACACTCCTTATGTCAAAGGCCTCAGAAACAAGGACGTGTATAGATTAAATTTTTGTGAGGGTGGAGAAGCTCCACTGTCTTGACAGATAATTTTCATCTTTTATCCCAGCTTATTGTCATCTCCTCACATGCTTGTTTCCTTGACACAAATACCAGTGACACCAGTCTCTCTAATACACAGTTTCTATGATAATTCCTTTTTTAGTCTCTTTGTATTCTTCCCTTAACTTCTCTTTTTGTTGATGAGTGTTGAGTTTTAGGTTCAATCCAGCAGACCTACAAAAGACGCTTTCTGTTAAGCCCTCTTCCTCCCAGCAAATAGAGGAAGAGAAATAGGATAGGGGAGAGAGACTTAGGTCCCCCTCCCCTCCAAAATGGGAGAGGAAGGGAATGAGAGAGAGGCTTCCAGATTAGAAAAGAAAACTAAAACAGCTTTAATGAAGATAATAAAATGGGATATATACAAATAAATACAAAACCAGTATCGAATCCAACCTCCCCCTGATGGCAATTACATCACCATCACCACAGAGGCAGTAGCAGGCACTGGCAAAGTCCCAGAATGGGCTCAGCAGCAGACGGGAAACGGGTTCAGGAGCTGGGTTCAGGAACACACAAATCAAAGGCACGAGATGGTCCAAGAAGGGAAAGCCAAAGGCCAGCGGAAGGCAAGGGTCCCAAAGGCAGACAGGAAGGGAAAAGGGTCAAGACCCTCGTGATCCCTCAGCTTTATACTGAATATGATGTATATGGGATGGAATGCCTTCGTCTGCACACCAATCCTTGGTCGTAACTCTAAACATCAAGCGCTTAGTCTGCAAAAAACATGCTGTTAGCTTCAGAACATGCAGTTAGTTAGAAAAGATTTAGCCAAAAAGTAAAATCACTCAACAGAATTGGTTTGGTTCTAACTCAAACCAGGACAATGAGATGGTTTGATTTTGTTTTGTTTTCACTCACGAGATCTTTCCCTGTCCATCCACTCTGTCTTTGGGCTACCACAGCTGCTCTGTCCATGATGTTCCAAGAGCAGCTCCTTATGCCTCCTGTTTAACCCTGCACCTCATGGCCTCTTTCATCTGAACTGACCTAAAGCTAAAGCTCCTTTATTCTTTGCTCTAACTGGACAAGAGGCAGAATGGGGAGTGTGGGGAGCTCATCCTGTCCCTGAGGGCTGGGCAGGGAGCATTTGTCTTCTGCTGAGAGCCTCAATTCCAGAAGAAGACCTCTTCATGCAGAAAATCCAAGTACAGAAGCATTCTGCTGACCATCTCAGCTAATCTGGGAGAGAACTGGAATCAGAGACAGCTTGGTCACCTCTGCCAGTTGTCCAGGAGCAAAGCATTTCTGTGCCCAGGAAAACTCTTTGAATGGATACATCTCAGACTGTTTTAAGGTGTCTTTGTCTTCAAAGATGTACTGTTTCAAGACAGACACTCGGCTTATAACTTTCTTATAAACTCAGAGGATGGACACAGGACTTTGCCATGGGTTTTTAGTAGACTTGCATAATATAGTGTACCTCTGCTGAGATGTCCTCAGGTACTGTAGGAATTTGGCCCGTAAGCAGAGCTACAGTTACTTTATTGAACACAAAACATGCACAATAAACCTTTTCAGTATTTATAGAGTGGAGTCTTACAACCTGCCTTAGGGTTTGTAGCATTTTGAGGACTGCAGAGTAGCAGGAACTCCACCAGCTGTGGTGCTCAGTTCTATGTGAAATATACCTGTGCTTTAAAGACATCCTGATCTCACCGAGTGGATTGATGTAAAGTTCCAGGTTTCTAGCCATTAACTATGTCTTGGACTGATATTAATTCTTGATAGCAACAACACGTCATGTAATAACTGGAGTCGTTTACCTTCGCCTCAGAGGGTGCATGCTGAAAGATATCCTGAATCCCAGAATCCCAGCATGGTAGGGGTTGCAAGGGACCTCTGGAGATCAGCTCATCCAACCTCCCTGCTCCAGCAGCTCACCCAGAGCAGGGTGCCCAGGATCACGTCCAGGCAGGTTTGGAATCTCTAAAGAAGGAGACTCCACAACCTCTCTGGGCAGCCTGGGCCAGGTTCTGGCACCCTCACAGCAAAGAAGTTTCTCCTCCTGTTCAGATGGAACCTTCTGGGTTCCAGTTTGTGCCCATTGCCCCTTGTCCTGTTGCTGGACTCCACTGACAAGAGTCTCACTGCATCCTCTTGCCCCTGCCCTTTAGCTATTGATCAGCATTGATCAGATCTCCTCTCAGGCTCCTCTCCTCCAGCTCAGCAGCCCCAGGGCTCTCAGCCTTTCCTTGGCACAGAGATGCTCCAGTCCCCTCAGCATCTTTGTGGCCTCCACTGGACTCTCCAGTAGTTCCCTGGAGCATGTCACCCAGCTCCCTCACCTTCCAGCCTGGCAGCCCCTAGCATTGCTCAGCACCCTTTGCACATCCAGTATTATACCAGAAAAGAATCAGTTATTGTTTCGTGAGCCTTAAGCTGCACTGAACATCACAACCTGAAACGCAAGACATGTCTGCCTGCTGTCTGTGTTTTAGTAGTTGCTTCAGAGCATTGCCCAGTGGTACCATGTGTTCAGAGTGCCGTGGTTAGAGGAGACATGACAAACCTCTCTGCCATTCAGCCAGAGGTGTGGAGGGAGCGGATGATAGCATACCTCAAAAGAAGCTAAAATCTTCCCGTCTCTAAGGTCATCTCTCTATTAACAGTGAAAACTCCCCAAAGGAGAGACTGGAGCCTTTGCAGGGTTCAGAGTTGAAGGAAAAGAACATTGGGAAAGGCAGTAAAAATATTAACTGGAGATAGAAGTGGGATTGAAATTGGACAAAAAGAAGTTCCAGTAATCAAGTTTATGGGTAACTTCCCTGGTAGTTGAGTGCATCGATGGAAGCTGAGGTCTGCAATCTTGTTTCTGTCTCCTGAAAAGCCAGGCCTCTTGCTTCTACTGAGAGAAAACGATATTGCTGTTTAGGGAGCCCTGCTTTATTCACCCTTACACGCTCTATTTTTAGAGAAAACTATATCCATTTAGTCAACAGAACAGCACCCAAACCTCATGTTTGCAAGTGCAGTGGAAGGATGTTTTTTGTTCTGAAGGGTGATAAAATCCGAGTGAATCCCGAAGAGCTGGTTGTGCTTCCAGGAACAGGCTGTAGCCTGTTTTCACACATCACAGAGCAAAAATAGAAGAAGCCAATAAAGCAGCCAGTTGGGGAAGGGAGAGCAAGGCTTACAAGCATGAGATAATGTGATTTATCAAAGAAGAGATGTACAAAACAGATTCATGTTTAAAAATTAAAAAAAAAGCAGATCAAAATAACTGGAAGTCTGACATGCTGTCTTTAGAAACAGTAAACACCAGAAAAAACAGTGGTGGGTTTTTTTTCCCCAAGCATTAGTGAGGTCTCTCCTGAGTGGCAAAATTTAAATTTCCTTTCATTTCAGGTACTTCTCATATTTACATGACCACAGAAATGATGATCATTGGTTTTCCCCTGACAGAGGCTGATTTATGAATATTTCTGAAGGAACTAAGCATTTTTCTTGCCTCGGCAATAACACTGCTCTTTCCCATTTCACATTGTTGTTTGCAGATGACGCACAAATCCTCATTTTTTTTTGCCTGTTCTGGTTACAAGTAATTGAATTGAAAAAGTACTTATTGAACAATTTGAAGGTCTTTTCCAGCTTTTAGCAAGTCTACAAACATTTCATCCAAACACTTTGCTTAAATATGTTCTGGGGGCTTTTCATCTGTCACCTCCACTATACTTCATGTAGATAAGTCTTAGGATGTGGAAATGGTCTTTAATGAATCCACTTTTAGCTGCGTAGGGCAGTGGGAGTGGGTTAAAGAGCATTTTAGAATTACCCAGGTGCAATTGTAGGATTACTTGTAGTATGAAGTGTATTGCTTCATGTACCGCTTTCAGTAAAATGAAGTTGTGGGGGGTCTTTGTTGTTGATTTGTGGGTTTTTTTCCCTCCATCAGAAAAAACCCCCACTCTTACAGTTTCACATAAATTACTTTGCACTTTAATGTTTGTGATTCTGATTTCACATGCGCTTTTTCTGAAATTCAGTTGCTCAGCTACACAGACCGTGCTGATGGAAGAAATTGTGTTACTTAAGGGAAGTAATTTGTTCTGTGACATTGACGTAGTCTTTTCTCATAAAGCACGATTTCACATGAGAAGCTTGACATATTTCAACCACCTGATTAAATACCTATGAGACAGGAAAGAGAATGTTGGTTTGCTTGCTTCAGGGTTTCCACCAAATGAGAAAAGGGAGATTTTCATCAGCTTTCAGTACTGGTAAGACTGAAGGTTTTTTCCATCATAAATGATTCTGCCATTCTATGATTCTAAGCCTTGTACACGTGTAAATAGGAAACTTGGCTATTTGACACCTAAATTGCCAGTCTGGTTTCCCAAGATTCTTAATACCACACAGTGAACAGAGACATAAATTAACCCCTCTGTTGTTGTATGTCAAAGGCACTGGAGTTTTATGATGCGTTTCGCGGGGCCAGGATAATGCCAGCCACTGGCATTTCGGGGAAGTTATTTTCTTTGCAAGAGAGAAGCCATCAGGTGAACCAATTGGCTCGTGTGTTATAGACCTCAGAAACAAAAATCAGCTTCATGAACAGCTGCAGTTGTTGGGATGAACTAGTTTGTGGTATATTTGAAAACATGATCAAACCAGGGTTAAGATAGAGATGTGATAGCGTAAAGTAGAAAGTGCCAGACTAGTAGAAAATACACCTCCATCAATTCAAGTTTTAGCATGCTTTGGAGAGAACTCTTGAACATCTGTGCAAAAATCTACATCTAAATCTATAAAATGAATCAACAGCCATGCCCAGATTTGCCTACAACAAATATGGAGTAATAAGATATTACGAAATTTCCAGTCAGAAGGATGCGTTGCCATATATACCCTGACAGCAACTGTCTCACTACAGCGTGGTTCTCAGCATCAGTTAGTTACCAAATTGATGTAAAAGCAATATCTATAACCACAGAAAATCCAAGACGAGATTTTGGAAAGAACTGACAGGCTTGATCACCAAAGGTCTGAATTTGTCTCAGATTGGAGGGTATGTACCTTAATAAGCCAAAGGAGAAACCTGCTTTCTTTCCACAAAACTTTGTCTCTGCTTCAGGAGCTTTACCAAGTCCTTGGTGAGACATTGCTGTAAAATTTTACTTTATTGTTTGTGGACAAGTATGTTCATGTTTAGGAAATACAAGTTCCACACCACCCCCAACCCCACAAGCTGTACCTCAACAGCAGGTACAGTAGCAAAAATTTTTCATTAATGAGAAAGTTGTATAGAAAGCAGGTTTATCAGTCAGTCAATTTTAAATTAAAATATAACAATCAAACATATCCAGCTTTCAAAATTTCTTGCTTTAATCAGCAGGAAGTAGAGCAACAAGTAATGAGCCAGAAGCACTTGCAGCAAAAGAAGACATTTAGAATTCAGTACAGTGAAGATATCATTTGAAAAAAAACCCCTAAGTCTCAAAAAATCACCACTGTCTAACCAGATAACTTTGAGGGCTAAGAATGACTATCCTCAAAACTGCCTTATCTCTCTCAGAAGCAACAGATGCTTCAAAAGTTATTACCTGCTAAGTGGAAAATTACAGACCAGATGGCACTAATTAATTTGCAATTAAAAAATTGCCACAAACCAAACACTATAATCAGTTTTCTGCAAGATAGGGTTGGGCAAAAGAAGTGGTCTGCCACCTCTAAGGTGTCCAAAACATTCGTAACAGTTATAGAAGCTGATGGATGCTGTGGAGCTGGAGTAGCACCTACAAATTCTGTTGTGTAGCAAACTTGAGTGGGAAATTGCAAACCTGGGCAAGAAGCTTTCAAAAACCTCTGAAATTTGGTGTTAATCTGGCAGCTTTTTGATCTCTGCTGAAAATTCTGCTTGGAAAGAAAACAAAAAGAAAAACAGGTGAAAGTTCATCTTTGCAAAGCTACAAACCAAGTCACAGGATTAGTTTGCCAGCTTGGGAAGCGCATTGCTACAACTTCTGTGAAGCTCTGAACTGAGGACTTCTGAGTCACCAGCACAGGTTGCCCAGGGAGGTTGTAGATGCCCCAACACTGAGTGTGTTCAAGGCCAGGCTGGACGGAGCTTTGAGCAACTTGGTTTAGTGGGAGGTGTCCCTGCCATGCCAGGGGGATTGGAACTAGATGATCTTCAAGGTCTCTTCCAACCCAAACCATCCTATGATTCTATGATGACTCATTGTAACCTACCTTCTGTACTGTAATCTCCTTCCTTACCAGTTCTATCTGGGTGGAAGCATCAGACGCCTCAGGGGCTTTCTCTGTAGAAACACTGGTTTTAACTCTGAGATGAGTGCCCACCATCCTGGCAGACACCTAGATCTGCTAACAGATCCATCAAGGACGGCCTCTGAGTGAGCCCATCATCAGGGAGCTCCATGGTAGAGCAAGCTAAGCAGACATCAGTACCCATGCTGTTGCTTCTGAAGTCCAGAACAAACAGTTAACCCCAGCATTCTGCAGGCTTTTAGGAAATATTTGGACTATGTGTATCCTTTATTAAGATGTTAAGAAAAGCCTTGCCACAACTAAGCCTTAATCAGTTTTTCAGGATATCCACTGATGAGGTTCTGCGTCGCATATACGTTCTCTTAGTTCCTCTTTTCATCTTACAAAGTGGCCACTTGCCAGTGCTCTTTTGCTGGCAGCAAGCGATGTGGTGATGATTACCTGACGCTGATGAGCTATGCAAAATTAAACAATTTTTTGGTACATAAATACTCTTGTAATGCTCTAAAAAGCAGAAACTTTCATAATTTGACTTTTACCACTATGGTTTGCAGTAGCCGATGACTTCTTAGAGAAGCCGAAGAGGAAACTGTGGAGGAGTTTTTGAGTGAGAGAGGACATGACTTAATTACAGTGAACAATCCAGACTTCGAGGCTTAGTTGACGACTCTGAAGCGTCTGAAACCTCTTTAGGGAACGGCACATTGTTAGAGCAGAGACCCTTCAGTCTCTCCAGCTAGAAAACTGATTGTACTAAGGAAAATTCTTCACTTGGAGGAAAGTGCAGAGTGGACTTTGACGGCATTGCAAAGCTGAATTGACTGGTTTTCGGCATGTGGTCTTGTTGAACTGGGAGAAGGAAGAAGAAGAGGCATTCATGTTGTGCAAAGTGTTTCTATGATTTTGTTGTAATTCATTATTTATCACCTGCTACGTAGATAAAGGCTTTTTCCTCCTCCACCTGGTTTTACCCTGTGATAGTCACCAGCCTCCAAGTCTGCAATTGTTCACGTGATATTAACATTCCTGATCTTGCCAAGATGTTAAGAAGACACATGCCCTGTTGTACGCACTGGGGATGGAATGCTTTGGGGTCACAGAGGCGTTATCCCAGCACATGACTGCACTGTGTCAGCAGAACTTGAGGGGTTAGCAAAACTGGAGACCTTGGCTGCAGTTGACTGCGTGGATAAAAGGTTAAGCAAAACATTTCCAGTAATTCTTCTCAGCATAATGACTTGATGCGCCGCGTGGAATGCTTGGAGCAAAGCTGCTTCTGCATTAGACCTGTAGTTGTAGTTCAAGGTGCTTTTTCTTTCAACAGAAGCCAGTAGATTTACAGGAGCCACAGAGATGGTCTGTAAAGTCGTGTTTAAAGTCTTATCTTCTTTTTGGAGGCAGAAGTATGAGCCAGATATTTTAGAGTAGGGAGGAACACATCTACTATTTGCCTGAGAGCAAGCTGTATGAGTTATTATCCTAATTACAGCAAATATTATTTTTCTCACACTTTACTGTAGAAAAGAGAGTCATTGGATGAACAGCCTCACTTCAAGCTAACTGGTGGGAAATGTCAGTGTGTATAACCTAGGAAGCTGTGAACCACGGAAAAAAGAGGTCTCTGCATTAAAGTATGACGAGGTTGGATCTCATTTTGCATGTGCCTGGTGAGGCCACAGCTGTAACACTGAGCATTTCAAATTTGTAGAAGGCTTGAAAATTCCAAAAGGCTTGGCATGAGAAAGGGTGTCTTCTTCTCCCTTCAGAATTCATTGGAAGTTCTAATTATACTTTTCACCTTTATAAAGTTAGAAATCAGATGATCTCAAAAGACATTACAATCCCTGATGAACTTAATCTCATAATGCCCAAGAAATAGAAAGCTTCTTTAAATTATATTTTCGAGGGCTTATGGGAGACCGTTAGCTCAGCCAAGCATAAAACCGGATCTCCTTACCCATTTATCTGTGCTTCAGTCATTGAAAAAACTGCCTAACTAATGGCTCTCATCTTCTCATTTTATTTTCTTAATTTTCTCTTCAGTGAGATAACTCTGGTCTTCTTACAGATATCAAAAAAATGTGACCAAACAAAGCCAGCCATTAATTCCTGGCAAACTGGACTAGTTATTGGCTAGATCTCACTTTTTCAAGTGTCTTTATGAAAGGTTTATGCTCCAATTAAAATAAGCAACAATAAGTTCCAGGAAAATGTTGAGTTCTTTTATTTGTTTAAGAAGCCAGACATAATGAATTTTGTCTTTATTAGTGAAAATTTACATGCAAGTAGGTCTTGGGTGACTTCAGTGAATTTAATTTCTGGGGATAAATTGTTAACTAAGTTTCTCTTTATTTTCTTTTGTTTCCCTTTTCTTTCCCCACCTCTCTCATCGGTCCCTTAAGGAAACTGTTCTTTCTTCCCCTTCTTCTCTGTTTCACAGAGAGAAACAGAAGAGATCACATCTTTTTTATTGTAGGAATGCATCTTCTTTAACACTTCTGGAATTTCTCCTTTGTGTCTCAAATCAGCAGAACTTGAGAACCATAATGAGAAATAGCAAGGGGAAGTTTAAAGAGAAACGGTTCCGAGATGAAAACACATATAATGCTGTCAAAAATAAGTTCTGAGCTGCGGTTGAGATCCTTTGTGGGAAACAGGAGAGACCCCAGTAAGGAAAATAGAGAGAGAGAGAACAGGCAGGTTTAAAGGGAAAGGGAAGCTGCCTGTGCCTGAAATGCTGAGAAATAGAATAAGAAGAGAATGAATCTCTGAAGGAGGAACAAACAATATTTTTCCTTTCAAGTAAATTAATTAAAAAATAGGACTAAGTGAACCATTTTCAGGTGGGATGTCAGTGCTGTACTAGCAATGGATCCAGTCAACCTGCTGGCTGAATTGCCTGCCTGAGTGCTGCTGGGCTGTGGTGTAGGGGCAGACGTGCTCGTGTATCATGTACCACGTTATTTTCCTTACATCTCACATTCCTAAGGGATGATAAAATTTGAAAACACATGTAACCAACGCATTTTTAGATCTCTTTGAACCGCAGTTGTTGGGGAGCAATGATTGCTATTTAGATGTGCTATCGGAGTCCTGTAAGGTGTGCAGAAATCCCAGGAAGGACAGAAGGGGTTTAAGAGGGACTCTCATTGTAACTGCCAGCCCTAACGTCCAGAAAGGACAAGTCTTTCCATTGCGTTTGCCTCATGACTTCTCCAAGTTATCCCCATCACATTTAATAGCAATTAAGTGTCGTGGTTAC
This sequence comes from Eurystomus gularis, assembly GCA_013400335.1. Classification (NCBI taxonomy): domain Eukaryota; kingdom Metazoa; phylum Chordata; class Aves; order Coraciiformes; family Coraciidae; genus Eurystomus; species Eurystomus gularis. Next base: position 54,409 of record VZZY01002905.1, read on the forward strand.
AAAATCTTTGGTGTTTTATCTGAAAAAGTAAAGCAAAATTAAAGGCTAGTGTTATTTTGGTAAGGTAGGAAGAGTGGCATGTAATAGGCTGAAAAGAATGTGTGTGATCAAGAAGCAGATCTTTCTGCTGTCGATTCTGGGCCATTGCTGTTGATAAGTGTTACAAAGGTGTTTGATTTCTGACAGATGCTAACTGATAGGTTGCAGCTTTTGGTGTCTGTATCTTCGTAATCCCGGAACCAGTCTGCTGGCTGGACGATTCTCCATGCAAAAGGACAAAAAGGAATATAAAATGTGGATAAAAGTAAAGATAAACACTGACTATCAATAGGTCGAGAGGGAATATTATCTTGAACTACTGGGTTGAACGTAAAGGGAAGAAAAATTAGGGTGTATTTAATCACAAAAGTTTTATTAGGCTGTGGAATAGTCCCGTAGGGCTGTGGTGGACCTATATCAGACATTCACAAGTAGCCAAGACAGAGTAGCAGAAATAAAACTATAGGAAGCAATTCTTTATAAAGTGATCTATTTGTCGATTTCTCATTTCTGCAAGTGCTTTTTGAGATTTCCTGGTGCTTGAGCTTACAAAAAGCCTTGTCCTACCCACCCTGTACTGCACATGTGGCATCCAGGTTGACTTCAAGATTTGATATTAATCCCAGACCTAGCAGCTCCTTTCCTTGCTTTTGTTCCTGAACTGTTCCCATTGTTTTCAACTGCTGCCCATTTACCGTTGCAATTGCTCACCTACCCTTGTGACCTTGGCAGGCAGAGAACACTTTTGAGTAGCTAATCAGGCTTTTACAGATTTCCGCTGAAGAGGCACTGGAGCAGCACCTCATTAGAAAATGCTAGGTGGGCAAACCTTACTATTTTATGATGCTCTACTTGTTTCTTTATCTCTACTTGTTTCGACACACACAGATCTTTGTCCACACTGCTGATACAAATACACACAAGCAAAAGTGATTTATGTTTCATTAAAATGCCTTCTCCAGCTTGAGTGAGCATAAAAGTCTTTCAAAAATACAGCCCCCAAATAAGGACTCTAGGGAAACATTTACAGAATGAGATAAAACAGAGAAAAGCACAACACAATTACTTAGCAAACCGCGTTCCAATTTAATAATTCATGCCTTTCCTCCGTGCCATTAGTTGAGATGAGGAAGCGGGGATGGTGACAAAGTGTTTTGCAGAAGCTTTCTAAATGTACACTTTGAGTTTTCCAGGTATTTCAGCTTTCTGTGGGGATCACCAGAGTCAGTGCTTTGAGGATGAGTGTGTCCTCATCCTAGAAATCATCTTTTGATTTATTAACCATTCCAGCTAACTCCCAGTTCTAACTGCTGTAAGTCATTAGAGCTGTAATTTTTGCCATGATTTGTCCCAGTACCTACTTCAAAATTTCTCTTTCCCCCTTGGTTCATACTCAGTTAAAGAAAATTACTTTTTTTTTTTCATAAGCCTTTATTTCTATTTGTATACTCGTCTAAACAAGCGCATGGGAAAGCACCTCTCATCTCAGTCTAATCACCACCAATATGCAAAATATATACACTACTTTATCCACATTTCCCCATAATAAAAACTGAAAGATCTACTCTCTCGATTTCGTAGGTGCAGGAGAAATTTGTTAGGTAACAGGTCTCGTTAAACCCAGTCCCAGTTTCCCCATTTCAATTGCTGAGCAACACTACTTGTTTTTTAACGTTAAATATCCAATGTCATGTCGTTCCCAACTGGCGTTACAGATATTTCACTGTTTCTTTGGAACAAGGGATGCACAGTAGCTGGTTAAAGGTCCAAGAGTACTAGTCTACCAGGTATAATATCCTTCTACTAGAAATAGAGCTGCTTGTTGTGTCCTGGCTGACCGTTATATAGTGGGTTAATCGTGTGATGTTAAGCGTGGTGCAGGACGACAGGAAGAGTAGATTCATTTTTGCTCCTCATGGTGTATTTTGACACTTCAAGGAGAAAACATAACTGCAGACCATATTTTGAAGTCGTTTGAAACAACTGTGAATTCAGTAGGAATTTACAGGACAGGAAAACAGTCAATACTTGGTGTATTTGTGTGTGGAATAAGTCAATATAGAGGAACAATGTCAAGGGGGAGACAACTATTTGTTGACAAGCCAACTCCTTTTCACCATTCCACTGCAGTGGACAGGATGGAGAGACTGATCACTCCTTAGTTAGGGAGTAATCAGGCTGAAAAAAGCTTTTTCTCCTAGAAATACCACAGAATAAGTTAAGAGCTTTAAACATTATTATATTAATAGAAAAGCTTTTCACTCCCATTAAGGTTTGCTCCTCGTTTTTCAAATGTCATTTGCAGGAATTGATTGGTGTCTTGTTCATTTGGAATAATTCATCTGAGATTGAAAATAATAATAAAGAATAGCGGCATAGTGACACTTATCCTTTAACAGGTTTACTATTGCAAGGCATTTGTCTAAATGGGCGCCAGTGTAGGATCGATTTTCTATCATTGTTTCTTCTAAAAATAGAATGATGATTACTTTCATCTTTCTTATCATCCTAGCTTGTGTTCTATCCTACTATTGGTTTGCTTTGTGAATATCTTGAACTCCAACTGGGTGTTGCTAGTAAAGAATCCCAGATTTTCCCTTTACATATCTCCTTGCAAGTCTGATTGGTGGGGAGGAATGACCAAAATCCATGTCCCAAATGACAGGTATGTGAACCAGCTACTTAGCTAGTCTAGTAACTTAGCATGAAGAAACAGCCAAATTAAACTTGATGTCCAAAAAGGCTGTAAACATGAATTCCTAAAATGCTGTTGAATATATTGGTCCTGCCCTAGTAATTAAGCAAGACTGGTCACTGGATCATCTGGACTTAGAATCATGGAATCATGATTTGAGTTGGAAGGGACCTTTCAAGGTCATCAAGTCCAACCCCTCTGCACTGAGTAGGGGTATCTGCAACTACAGCAGGTTGTTCAGAGCCCTGTCCTACTTCATAGGTAGTTTTTAATATTAAAAATGTAGAAAACATTTATATCTAATGACACTTAGTAAAGTTTTTGTAGACACCATAAGACAAGCTGCACATAATTTTTTTTTTTTTCATTGCATGCATGTAAGTCTTCTCTGCCTTTTCATCATCTTCTTGGCTTTTTACGTTCATCTCAAAACGAGATCTTAACTTGTCATGTAGATTCAGTCAATAAGGTGGGAAAAACCTCAACTGAGATTTATGATGGTCGCAGGCAACCATCAAACTGAACATCTGCCAGGAAAAACGTTAGGCAGAAGGGGACTGGAAAGTGGAGAAGAAACAAGTTCCTGCTCGGCCAATGGAGGAACACATGAGTCAGTCCCTTTTGTGCTTTTCCTCAGGTCTAGGGCATACCACCATCTAGTGGTTCTGAATATAATAGAGAAAATGACACCTGACTTTAATGTAATTAGTTTTGATAGTTGAAACAGAAAATCCTCAAATAAAATTCTACAGGAACCATTATCGGTCATGTAACATTGCCTGTAGGATGAACAGTTATGGGTGAGGTTGCAAACTGTCTGGGCCACCTTGACTAGCAGAGAAGTGCCCTGCCAGAATACAAGGCAATGGAGGCAGGAGAGAAATATTCCCTAATCCTATTCCTCCCTCTTCTTGGCGCAGAGAGCTGCTGGAACAGAATACATCATTCCAATCTACAGAGGGGGAGAGCTTCTCCCTCTAATAAGCAGAGTGCAAACGCATCTGAAATGAGCTCTAACATCATGTGAGCTGTGTAGTCAATTAGAAAAAATGACTTTGCGTCTACCTCAGGACAATACTTTTTCAAAACCATTTCTTGAATGGTAGATCTTTCCGCTGTAGTCTAAGGCAGTAAATGACAGCCCTGTTATAACGTGAGGTCTGGACTTCAAGACCTGAGGTAAATGGCAACTCTTTAGAATCAGGGTAACCAAAACCTGATACCTGAGCATGACTTAAAGTGTATGAGCTGTGCAGATCCTGAAATTCTTTCACGATCAGTCAGGCTTTATATAATGGCAATAGATGTTTCCCTCTGTAGAAGATGTTCACCCAAGTCTGGATTTGAATTCAACCATGCAAAAGTAATTCCATGAGACCAGATGCCGAACTGTACATGCAGAAGTCATGGGATGGAAGATGCAGACAAAAAAAGACTCCTAGAGTAGATGTGGCATTTTTGTTCTGTCAGTCAAGTGATAAGTGATAATTCCTTCTTGTCAGTTCAGACTACATTGGACATTAGGAACGTCTGCTAGAAGAGAGCCTGGAGGCAGCGCTCCGCTGTGCAGTTCAGCTTTCCGTGAAGTCCAGAGACAGGAGTTGGTTTGGCAGATGAAATTCCCATCATTGATAAATAACCCCACATTATGAAAGTGAACAGACCTCTGAACAAAAACTAAGGAGCAGAAAATAAAGAAAAAGGAAGAGATGAGGAAAAGACACAAAAATATAATGAAGGTTGGATGGCCTCTGACCTATCTATGTGCACATCTATCAACCAGTTAGATTACATGGTTGTTCACAACACTTCCAGCAAGCTCAGGCCCTCTTCCATAACAGAATGAAGGCACACACAAGCTTATTCTGAGATGTATTTATTAATGTCTTTGCTCAAACAAATGACCAAAACATGAAAACAAACCCTGCAACCCCCTTATATGTATATATTTTATTTTGTGGATGCTGACAACTCATAGCTACAACTGTTTGCTTGTGGGAATCATCGTCTGTGGCTGGACAAACCAGACTATTTCCATTAGTGGCCACTACTCCCTGTGGTGATAATGGAATAAAAAAAATAAAGTCAGCTTTATCAGTCAGCTTTTCAGAAAGCAATTTTGGAGACAGTATTCCCATCAGGATCACATGTAGATTTGTGAAAGAAGGGTATTTTCCAGCAAAACCACTGTTCTGCATGACGTTTGTCTCATTTTTTACAGCTTCTGCAGCAGAAACCTTCAAACACGCTTTGAGCAGTGCAAGACATCCTGCTGGTTACTCACAAAAAGCACAATTTAGGAGAAGTGTTATTACGGCATTTTAGCCAATATTCTCTCTCTCAAATTACTTTTGGTCCTTTTCAGCGTGCTCAAAAGAATTTAAAATGCAATGGAGGTTGTGACAATAAGTTTAGTACCTAAATATGTTCATATATTAATAGTGGCCAAAGTCAGGAATTTAAACCTCTTTGAACTCTTGGAAATTTCTTACTGTACCATTAGTGTACAAAAGGAAAGCATAAACTTTGTACATGTAAGAAGGAGTAATTATGAGATGAAAATAAATTACTTTGCTTGTCACTCATGAGAGTAATATTAAATATACCTTTTTTAAGACAGTGGCAGTTGGAAAGAGTGAAGAAAATGAGGAACTTGAAGAATGAAAGGAATAGAGAGAGTGAAAGGGCTCATTTGTTTGTTCGGGAAATAATTGAGAGGTGATCAATAATGTAAAGTATCTTACTGACAGGAAAATACCAGATATTGAAGAAGGTCTGCAGTGTAGTACAGGTACATGCAACAAGAAATGAGTTCTGTAATTTTATGAATTAAAATGGGAGATATGGCCTGCATTGTGAGCTGTAAGGGTAATTAACCACTGCAAAATGTTACTTAGGAAAATTTTCCATTCTTCACCTCTTCAGTGAAGACACAAATTATTAGGCTGCAGTCAGGAGTGGCTAGATGGAATTACGTGGTCCGTTAGGCAGGAGGTCTGGTTCAGACAGTAAAATCATATTTTATTGACCTTAAAAATCAATAAAAGGTTTGTAATTTCAAGCCCTAAGTATCATAAGGAAAACTAATCATGCAAATCTGATTTGTCTGTGTGGCCATGAACCCTCATGCTGAGAAAAAGTGTCAGAACGATGTGGTGCAAAAGGAACATTCCCTTCTGCTGCTTCTTCTGCCCATCTCCATATGGTCCCCGCTCTGGGGCTTGTGATCATATCCATTTCTTCATTGCTTACGATGGTTCTGGATTTGTCCTGGAAATAGGGACTTGCAGCCAAGCCTAGTGCTCTGGGGCTAAAGTGCTGGGTGCTCCGTGGCTCGGCTGCCGGCAGGGTCTGAACCGCTGCAGCTTCACTAAACCACGATTGCTTCAGTCCCCGTCGTCCCACACAGCGCAGGGGACCGCGGTGCAGTTGCTGTCCTCTAACCCATCGCAGTAGAAAACGGATACAAAATAAGTTTGTATTAGAAGTGGATATTGACTGTCTCCTCCCATGGCTTTCTGTGTGGCTCCTATAAGAAGTTACCCATGAGAACACAAATTTGGGCCGGGGGTGCTGTGTGTGGCTGCAAGAGTCTGGTTGCTTCTGTTTAAGCCCCGCAGGATCTGTCGGTGATGCTCACAAATAGTTACAGGGGGAGAAAAAGGCGTTCCTGGTTTCATTCCTCAGGAGAGAGATGACTTCTAAAAGATAATCAAATAGAGAAAGATCAGCCAATATCAGCATCCTGAATAATAACACAGAGATTGACCAAAGCAGTTTAAACACTTCAACACACCCTGGAAAAGAAAATCAATTTTTCTGATTACAGTTATTGAAGCTCTCACAAAACATAGTTCATGGAATGTATGAGTGACTACAACAAAGGAATGAAAAGGTGCCTCAGTCTGTGATCTGGGATGGCCAGACGCCATCAGTGGGTGTCTAATACTAGTCTTAAACCTAAAAGTCAAGGTCTGTTTCCAACCTATTTTCCCTGATAGCCAATGAGTTATTCTTCAGGGACTTCTTGTGTAAACTGTTTTGCTCTAGTCTAGCTGTGAAAGATGTTTGGGAAGATGCCATTATTCACATTCTGTTGCATGGGTGCTTCATACAAATCTGTGCTAGCACCTTTTATTCACGTGAAATAAATTCTTATTGTTTGATTTTGTTTACTACACTAATATCAAATGTACTAGCTGATCTCCAGATGCCAAGTAAGAATCTTGCCAATTTAGATTTGATTTTAACTCATTAGGAATAGCAGAAAATACCCTGGAAAATCCTAGCTTTTGATAAGTTCCAACTCACCTCATCGATAACCTATTGTATATAATGCACTAGAATGATACAAATCATCCGGGGTTTGAATCGCACAAACCTCTGGCTAATTGCAAACGGTTGGTACGTTTGGATTAATCATTTTCTCTGCACTAATCAGCGGGTTTAGTCAACCTCCACAAACAAACACCATCACAAAGGACCCTCATTTAGGAGACTCATTCGCATAAATGATTTTAATGTGGGGGAAAGGCAGAATCTCGTGGTTTTCAGGTTTTTTAATAACAAGGACAGCTTTGTCTGTTGAGAAGCACCCCAGGACTGCAGAGTGGCATGGAGGTCCATCACCCATCTAGTCTTGATCCAGGCATGGTGAGGTGGGGAAAATTTTACTGTGATTTTCTGCTGCCTACTCTCCTTTCTCCAACTCATTATCTTTGGTCTTGGCTCAAATTTTGCGATGTCATTCCCAGTTGGTGGCAGTTAAGGTTTTTTCAGCTTTCTGGAGCTTGATTGCCAAATTAATATAGCTTAGAACAGTTTGGAATTTTACCTTGGATGTTTAAAGACAGCTCAGGTTGGTTTTATATTAAATATATTGATTCATACAGGGTATGATTCCATGATTATAAAGCTACGTGTATAAAAACAGCTGATGAAGTGATACTTTTGGAACACTGTGAAGTTGTTCGTTTCAGCATGAACTTTGGCTGTTCTGGTTGTTGTCTGTCTGGTTACCCACAGAAGAACAGGGATAACCCTGCCTTGTCAGGACTTTAATTATTTTCTCAGCCATAGTTGGTTTTGAAGCTTACTGGAGCAAAGCACTGTGGGCAGCACAGCTGCCAGTGTTGTTGCTGTAGCTGCGAATACAGTCGTCCTGATTCCCATTGTAATGCAATTAATCTTCTGCTTTGCACTAATGGATGAACAAGCATATTTACTGCAGCAGAAAATCCTAATTATATCCTGAACAGATGCATAAAGGGAATTTAAATTAATGGCAAGTGACAAATGTGATAAATGCAGATAACGTCTTTAAATACTAACATCCTGCATTGCAGACATTTTTTCAGTCCTTGTGGTTTCTAAACCTATGCAGGATGTTTTCCCCTTGTAATGAAGCCATCTCATAGACAGATGTTTCAGGCACGTGGTAAACCCCCCTGAGGACACCCCTGCCCAGGAAGCATGACTGGCTTGTGTTGCCTTCTCCAAGGCAGCAGTCCCTGTTTCTCAGAGTCTACCTTTCCCAACTCCATTGCTTTACAGCCATGCAGGATTTCCTGTCGAAAACTCCTGAGCAAGGTCTTCATCCTCCTCTCATCGAACCGTCTTAAAAATTTGTGTATTATATAGAAGTAAAACAGGCTTGGGGTTTGTTAACCAAAGTCTTTACAAAGTAAGGAAGGTTGCTAGAGGACCACATACTAGCGATGTGAACTTTAACAACGTAGTGCTTGATATTTGCCATGTTTCCAAAGAGGACTAACCTAAAATTTCATCTGCAAGGCTTCCAAGGGCCATTGCTACATGACGTCCAGTTCTGTCCCAGTCACAGAGTGCAGCCATATTCTAGCATTTGGTCACAAAGAAGATGTCTTCTGCTTCTCCAGATCCATCAAAGTTTGACTTGAGTTGACAAAACACTTCTCGTTTGTATGCCATGTAGGTTCTGAATTATTTCCAGGGCAAACACGTTTATTTCCTGCAAACCAGCAAAAAAGCAAACCAGCCAAAAGCCTGTTAATGGATGTGTCTTGCAAGCTGTTATCTCTCACAGAACAAGGGTGGTCTCTTGTCTGTGCAGCTGTACGAATGCTTTCATCATCATTTGCTTGTGGGACTAGCAGCTTTCACTTTTTTCCTTATTGTCCCCATTCAGGTTTCTCTCTGCAGTTCTTCCCATCTTCTTTCATTCAGCCTCAGGTAGCCTTTGAGATATCTGTGACCCCAGAGCTTCACGTAGCTTTCCTTTTTTCCCTGTATCTATTCATTTTCTACTCTCCCTTTGTCCTCCTGATACAGCAATTCCATATAATTTTTGTTGCTTCCCAGTTCTTCTGCCTTCTCTGCCAGGCCACATTACTGCTCCATCTTGCCCACTCCTGTTATCAGCTCCTGACAACCCCTTTCTCCAGTGTGCAGTAGATGTAGATATCAATATAATGATATGGCGGGGGCTCCAAAAGTGCTGCAAACTGGATTTGAAAGACTCTGTTAAGATGAGCTCTTTCCTTCTCTGCGTACCAAGGGGGATATTAGGAGAAACTGGGATAACTAAGTGTTTACCACTCCCTGGAAGTAAACGGTCCAGGCAGCAGAAGAAAAGTGTGGACAAATACAAAGGAAAAATGCTGTAATGGAGCAGTAGAATTAATAAAATAAAAAGCTAGGTTTTAATCAGCATATATTTAATTGTCACAGAACCTTGTTAGAGGTAGTCAGGCTGCTACCTGTTAGCAGTTGACTTCTGGCCTTAAGTACCAAGGTTTATACTGGTGAATTTTTATCATGTCTAAGTTCTCATTATCCATGTAAATGTATAATTCTTTATTAATTCCTTTCAAGCTCTTAACCTCAATTATATACTGTGGCAGCAAGTTCCACAGGTTAATTATGCATCATGGTTAAAAAATTTCTTTTTTCATCAGCTTTATATTTATCTCTTACCAGTCCTTTCTTTATGACCCTATTACAATTTACGTAATTTCCTAGAAATTACCTTTCTTGTACTCCAGCTCTGGGTTTTTTTTTCCTTTCTTAGGAGCAGAAAGGTTTGACACCTTATCTTCTTTATTATTTTAAATGAAGCAGCTCTAAAATAACTTAAATAGGTGAGACCAGTGTCAAAATTTTTTCTTTGGCCTCGGGGTCACCTTACAAAACACCTCCCAACACAGAACTAATCCAGACTGTTACCGTGCAATAAAACATAATTTCTGAAAGGGACACGTCGTACAGAGGAAATAACTCTTCACTCAAACTATGGTGCTTGTTAGCAAAGTTGAAATTGTGCTAATTAATTTTTTTCAAGCTGAAAATGCAAATCATGAGTAAAATAACAATCAAATCACCCTGATTCTGAAAATCCTGACCAAACCAAAAGTCCACGGATGGTATTATCAGGGAACTGGACGGTACAAATGTTTAGTTGGGCTGTGGAAATGCATTTCTCAGGCTATATTTTCCAAATTCAGAAACACTTAATGTGCAAAGATAAAATCTGGGGAGAAAAACTTGATGGTAGTAGTGTCTTTTCTAGCTTTTGAAACATTAGGTATAGTTATATAGATCGCCTGCTGGCTTTTGCAGAGTCACCAAATGATGTCCCTATGGTACTGGAAAGAGAAGTTCTAGATACGAGAAATCAGTGTGGCCAAAATATGATTATTTTTCTAGTTCTCTTGTTTCCTAATTCCCATCTTCAGAAGAGCTTATCAAAGAAAACATTCTGACGTATTTAATGATTTAACTCACTTCTGCCTGATTAATGCATTCAATTTTTTTTTCCTCTCCCTGTCTTTCCATATTATTGCTGCTGAAAGGTTGTGATAGAGCGAGGGTAAGACTGGCCACAAAAACTTTGTCTACACCAGAAGTTGGACTGTGTGCTTCTTCAGGCCCATATATAGATCCAGTAGACACAATGGGGAAGTTTTTAGTATTTGTTAAACATGCAGATCCAACCCAGCTGCCCAAGAGATGTTAAGCTCTTTGCTTTGTTTGCCCTGAGCAGAAATGGAAGTTCCATTTGATTTAACTGAGTTCCTTCCTAGCACAAAACTCTGTAAAAGGGCTGATGGGATTTCACTTCACCACGGAAAACAATCAGATTTGTTGAATGTTTCAAAGCGTGTCATCAGGATGACACCTCCTTCCAGCCATCAAGGCCACCCCAAGGTCTTAAGGTACTCTATAAACTTGGAGAGGCGAAGAGAGACAAGTAAGGAGAGGTCCTCTCTTCCAGCTCTTGTGGCCCTCATCTTCTACATACACAAAGGAATAACTCTTCCTGACTTTTGATTTGATCTGGAACTATGGGAAGCTGGAAGCTCCATGGCCCACAGTTTCTATGACTGACACATCAAAGAAGAGTTTCAGTTTCATCCTTCAGCCTTTTCAGTTCTACATTTAAACAAATAGAGGAAAATAAATCCTTAAAAATGAGCTGAGACTCAAGTTTCATGAGTCCATTTTTCTGGCACAAGTTCAATGCTCTGAGTTTTATGAGAACTGCCCGAAGAATGAAAATGAATGGGAAGGGTAATTTTTAATACATCTTTCTGTGTAGCTTTTTCCAGTCTCATAGTTACATCAGCACAAATCCCCAAAGAATAAGCGTCGTGCCTCTTGGCGTGGTGCTCAGTTGTGGACTCATCACCACATCTCACTTGGGAAAATAATGGGAAGTTTAATACATCTCATTTGGTAAAATTTACAATAGACTTGGTAGAATTTAAGCCTGGCCTATGTATGAATTAAAAATAGTTCTTAAAAGTAAAGTAATACCAGTAATTCTGTGTTGGATCTGTGGAACTGTAGGCTCTGAACAGGAGCGAGTGTTCTCCGTGTAACAATAGTGTTGTACAGGTCTAAACATTTCAATTTGAAAGAAATTTGTCATCATAAAGTTTTTCTTTTTACTTCCATTAATATAAAGTTTAAAACGAAAGGGCTCTTCACTATTAAAGAGAGAAACATCCAGTTCCAGAAAGATTAGAATAAAGCAATTTCCCTTACGAAAACGTCTTTTTCACTTTTCCTTGAGAAAATGCCAGTCAAATTGACATATTCACATTAAAGTTTTTCTTTACTAATAAAACCCTATTTTCTAGAAGCAAAAGAAAACAGTTTCACCATTTCTAATAAAGATTTTGTGTTAGACACTTGGATAGAAAATTCAATAATTCATGAGGTAAAATAAGATCCAGTTAATTCTAGCTTAGTGATTGTGCCCTTCAAATATAACAGGAGGAAACTTCAGTCGCCAAGTTTAGAGGACAGTTCAAAGGAACTCCAGCAAGTAGGTGCTTAGATAAGGAGGAGCTGCTTTACAGGTGTAGTTTCTGACCGCAAATATACTTTAAAACTTCTCTCCAGTAAACCGGGCGGTCACCGGTTACCACACTCCTATCACAGCTGAACATGAAAGGTTCAGACTAGTCCTTCTGGCCACACTGGTGCTGATCCAAGCTGGGATGCTGGTGGCCTTCTTGGCCACCTGGGCACATGCTGGCTTGTCCTCAGCTAGCTGTCAAGCAACACCCCCACGTCCTTTTCCACTGGGCACTTTCCAGCTGCTCTTCCCCCGGCCTGGAGCATTGCAGGGGGTAGTCGTAACCCGAGTGCAGGACCCGGCCCTTGGCCGTGGTGAACCTCATCCCACTGGCCCAGGCTAAGTGTCCAGTGTTAGTCTTGACTGCCTTTTGTATTCATCCACCCTGTGAGGACAGCTAAGAAAAAAGTCATTCGTGTAAAAAGATGACGATACTTGACAAGCAAAATCTGTAGTTTATTAATAATTAAAAATTATTTCCATGTTCTGTTACTGATGGAATATTTAATCATTTCCTCAGTCAATACCGGTGTCTCATTTATTATTTATTAAAGATAAATACTGTGTAGTGCTTCTGGATTGAAACGTGTTACACCAGGATTATTAAGAGCACACAGAGTTGATTTATTATTTAGAAATCGATTAAACTTTTGTATAGAATTTAATGACTTAAATAACCCTCCAGATTTTTAAAGTTAACAGTAAGTTTTATTTAAAGCTTGGTTATGAGAACACAAGTGGCTGTGTAGTAAAAAGGAGCTCTCAGGCTTCAGCTTTAGCAACTAAACTGAGATGGTCTGGGAGAGAAACACATCACTAGTACCAGGCCTGCCTCACATATCTACAGTGACTTTCTGCTATTTTTAACGTGAAAGTACATCAGCACACAGTGTGTGTGTCACCGAAACCCTGCTCCTGCTTAGCCCGGCCCTCTGAGGAGTCAGCAGGACCCCCCTCCATCTCCTCAATTCTTACCTGCTTTGTGGTGGGTTACTTGACTGTTTTGAAGGGACTCGTGTATTATTTATGGAGGCCGTGCTGTACTACTTCTCCTTAGTCTGTATCCTGACTAAAGCCAAAGATCAGGGGAGGAGACATTAATCTCTTCACATACTCTCAGTGGCAACTTACCACCTGAGGAGTATAAGGAGATGAGATACTTCTTTCTTCTCCGCAAGTGGACAGTCAGCCGAGCCACAGAAGGTCTGCCGGCTCAGTCTCTGAAAGGCTTTTCTAACTTGCCCGGTAATGACTATCTACGAAGTGAAACCAGAAAATGGAAAGTCTGGGATTTTTATAGCTCCCTAATTGCTGGGGCAAACCTGGAAGGTGCAGCCCAGGTCAGGGAATTGCATTCACTGGAGGAGACTAAGGAGAGAATAAGTCATTACCTGAATGGGTCAGGTAACCACTGTGTTGGTAACTTCAGAATAGAGATCTCTGGCAAGAGTACGTCATGCAAAAATGTGCGTGTTGGGGGAAAAGTTGAGTTTATTAGTTCTTTATAAACAAAACATCAATTGAGGCATTAACAGACAAAGTGAAGGTTTTTCTGTGCTATTTCCTTTTCAAGCTTGTTATTCAAGGTCTAGAACTCTTTTCCCTCCCTTCAAACAGTGCAGAGGGCTTTACAATCTCACTCAAAGAAATTTTTCTGGTCATTCTTTTCTTAAACATGGGGAGAGGCTTGAAAGCATTCCAAAATACATCTTGTAAGAACTTTCGGGCTGTAAGAGTCATTCATGTGGTTGCCATATGCTTTCATAAACCGTAATTCCTGAAGTACCTTTATTTCCTTGTACTTCTCTCTTAAGTACATGCAGATATTGGTGGTGGACAAGGCACCAGAGCAGAGAACCTTGATAGATCATAGATGTCCCCTTCGTCCACCTCCGAGGAGGTATAATACTGCAGAAGAGAAGGTATTTGTTAAAATTCAGAGATATTCTCTCCCCTTCTGGTCCACCCACACTCAAGGGGAGAAGGGAGCACCCATGAATCTCCTGGGAAGATTTCCTCCTCCCAAAAGCAGATCTTCCTTTTTTCCTTGTATAAACATCGCTGGATGTATATGTGTGTATACATCAATGGGGTGGAGTCCCCATCCCTGGAGGGGTTTCAAAGCCGTGGAGATGTGGTGCTGAGGGACATGGGTTAGTGGTGACCTGGCAGTGCTGGGACAATGGTTGGGCTTGATGATCTTCAAGGTCTCCTTCACGCCAAACGATCCTGTGGTTCTAAGGGATTCCCTGTGCCCAGCACAGAGGCAGTTGTGGCAGAGCACCAGGGCTGGCAGGAGTGATGGAGGCTTCTTCATTATGGAAAGATTCGGAAAAGGGAGGCTTGAGGAGAAGGAAGTTTTCTTTTAGGACAATATGTAGCCGTCAGCTGCGTCCTAACAAACTAGACAATTAAGAGCGAGTGCCCTGCGGTGGGAAGGAGTAACACCTCATCTGTCGTACAAGAGACACGTGAAAACAACTCTGCCTCCATAGGCGCCCACAGAGGCTTGTCACAGGCTTTCCCTTGGGAGCGTTTCCTCATTAAAAGTGAAGGGTAGAGACAGAGTGTAAATATCAGCACTTTCTGCAGTTCCGCCTGGTACCGGCTTCATCAAACCAGAGCTCGGCTTTTCTTCAGACGCAGAGCCCTGGGAAGGGAGGGTTTCCGGGCCAAGAAATTCTGCTCGCCATTGCTGAGAGATGGATGGTTTGTGAGTGGAGAGAGTGGAGAGGGCAAAATTCAGGAAGGAAGGAGATTCGGAAGCAAGCCGAGGGTGAAAGTGCTGGTCTGGGGAGGACTCGAGTGAAGATCAATTTTCTAATTGTTATAAATGCAAAATATCTATCAGCATATTTCTAATCACATTGTAATTAAGATTACATTACACATGCCAATCTCCATAATTAATTTCTTAATGTTATAATTATAGAAACCAGAAGAAAACTGAGTGATTACAGTATAATTAACATAAGTCATCACATTAGAAAGACGCTCTTAAATTCTTCAGCACCAAATCTTGGGTTTAGGTAAAGATTTTTTTACTCTTTTAATTTCGAATAAAACCTAGAAGAGTGTTGGCTCCTTAATGACAAAACGATTTCTGTCTTCCAAACCCATCTGAAGTGTTCCCAATGTGCTGTTGATATGGACAATCAGAAAGAAGAGTCACTGAAAAGACAGAACGTTGGCACTTTTAAGTGTGACTTTGAAGTATCTTTTAGTGAAGAAGAGGTAACCAGCTAGGAAGAAGGGAAGAAAGAACTTTTAAAAAGTCTTTGGAAATGTGGAGTGGATTGTGTGCTGCAGAAAATTCTGGCAACTTGAAAGCTTTGCACTTACAGAGACCCATCTTAAAAATTAATCACATCAAGAGAAACACTTTCATCTGAAAATGACTTTGCTGGTTCTATTTATGACAGACTTCATGGATCAAAATAATTGAAAATATAGTTAAAGAGATTTTTGGTGGAACCCAGAGCCAGTGTAGGGCCTGAAACTTGTTTGAAATCTTTTATGTGGAATTTTTTTTTTTTAAGGTTGTTTTAAAGAGAGATGTGCTTTCTATCAGTTTATAACAAAGTAGATCACTTGCAAGAAGACAGAGCTTTAGGGCTTTGTGCTGTTTGGCATTTATTTTGCCTTTACATATATTGTGAGAAGTGTAATTCCATCAATAGCAAAAAAAGAACTAAAAATGGATTTTTTACACTCATAGAAACAAGAAAACGAGGCCATGAAGACACCCGCCTCTTCATATGAATCTCCTCTCTAGGACTTCTTTTTCCTGGGTTGGAGCCTTTATTTTATTTATCAGTCTGCCAGGTTAAGTTTGTTAAATATTTGTAATAGTTTGTGGTATCTCTTTGCATCCTGCACTTTGTTACAGCATGTGGGAAATCATTAGAATAGTTTAAATATACTTAAACATTTCAATACAATACAATGAAATTAGAAGGCGGCATTGAAATAATGCAGCCTTTCCCCCCAATTTCTATATTACATCTCACTCAGAGCCATGTGTGCGATAGAAATGGGTTCCTCCTTCTCTTTATTTCAGCTGTAAAAAGCATCTTCCATTAACTGTGTGATATTTCCAGTGTGGGGACTGAACAGTTTTTCTTGCCTATAATTGTATTGATCCCAGTGCAGTTCAGAGTCCCAGAAATGATAGTGATAAATTCCATGAGGCTGCCAGCACCTTCCTCCTATGGAAAAAAAAGAGAAATGATCAGTGGGGATGCAAGGTTTGAGGTCTTGAGATTTGGTGGGTTTCTTTTAGTTGACCCTTTCCCGGCGAGGACACTTCTCTAGATAGGACTGTACACGGAAGCAAAGATGAAAGGAAACAGAGGTTGTTGCTGGCTTAAGGCATCAGAAGCTCTTTTGGAGCTCTGAGACAGGGATTTTACTCTTCCAAAGGATGGGGAGACAATGAAAGGGTCAGATAGCTATCCTCTGGAAGGCAGGGGAATAAAGACCCTTCACAAATTCATTTTTTTTAAAAAAGGGGTTTTTTTTTTCCTTTTCTGTCTTTGATCACATGATGTTACACTGTAATCACGCTACTGGGAGACTATTATTCACTGGGGAATAATCATCTTACAGAACTTTCTGCCTCTAAGATCATAAAAAGGCTTAACTAGGAAAGAGATAATCCCATATATGTATATATATATAAAATTTCTGGCATCTGGATTGAATTTGCATTTTAACCTCTGAGGGCCTTTCTTGTCACCCACAACTGGATCATTGTCAAATGTGGTGAACACGTGGTAAGCCACAGGAGTTTTGCCTGCCTGCCTTTGCTATTGACTTGCTGGGTGGCCTTATATTTAATATATAGGCCAGAAGTTCCAAAGTTATTCCCTTATTGTTCCAATGTCATGTAAGCCTCTGCATGCCCTACTGGAGATTCGTTTTAAAATTAAGTATTTATTGGCCTGTGGGCTTGATTCCTCCCTTTCCCATATGATTGCCTGACACATACGATATCATTAAAGCAATCTCTGACTCTTTGTGTCAGTGGACCAATCCCAGTAGAAAACACGTCTAATGAACAATTCCAAATGAAATCTTCTCCAGCAGCTTGCCACTGAAAGCATTCAGGTGTGTGGGGCTCTGACTCAGGTCAAATGCCAAAATTCTTAGGCTTGTGTTACCACCAAAGGCATTCCAGGGACTATCATGCCTCATCAAGCTCCCCACAGTGCTGGCAAAAGGAAAACTGACTTTCAGTATTTCAGTTGTACCCATCTTCACACATGGAATCCATGGGATGAAAGCTCCTTTCAAAGGCATAGCGCTCCGTTCTGCATAATCTCATGGAATCACAGGAAGGTTTGGGTTGGAAGGGACCTTTCAAGGTCATCTAGTCCAACATCTGCAACTAGAGTAGGTCACTCAGAGCCCTGGCTGTCCTCACCTGCAATAGTTCCAGGGATGGGGCATCAGCCACCTCTCTGAGCAACCTGGGCCAGGGCTCATCACCCTCAGCATCGAAACTTTCTTCCTTCTCTCTAGTCTAAATGTCCCTCTTTTTGCAAATAAACACTATGTTGAGAGTGATAATTACATTTCAAGGCTATCAGAAATGCAACAGTTGGATGAAGAAACAGGCGATACAACAATGGAAGTTTATTTTAACAAAAATTGTATTTCAGCAGCAAATCTTAATGCCCAGTTGCAGGTTTAAGGGGCAGCTCTGGGCACAGCCACCTCAGTTATCATCCACCAGCATGCAGGTGATCTTCAGCAATCCAACATTTCTCCTCTGCCCGAATGCTTTCCATGTGGGATATATATGTAAAGTGTTGTCAGTAGCCAACCTTCCCAGTTGCAGTTATTTTATATATATATATATATGCAAACTTCCTTTGCAGGCAGTTGTTGGCAGTATGAAGTTAAATGTTACCTAATTGCAAATTAAATCACCTAGAGGAACCTTTTTAAAAAAAATAAATAAATAGAAATACACACTTACAAATAAATATGTGTAAAATGCATTAGTTCACGGAACATCTGCTCGCTGAACGTTACACGTCACTGAAAAATTTACTTGACAGAAACACTTTGCACAACTGTATCTGATTTAATTCTAGATCAGCAGTGGGCACTGCGAAGTTGCCAAATACTTACTCCTTTGGTTGTGTATGTAATTTTATTTCCTGGCCTCCAATCTGTTGTCCTGCACGTTTGACATCAGGAAAACTCAGGCAGACTCAAGGAGGTTACTGATCGTTTCCAACAGTGTGAAGTAAAAGTTGGATTTTTACTGTGCAAAACATGTACAAGAGTCCTATCAAAATCATCTCTAAATATTAGCAGACAGATACACACTTTTTAGGAGAAATCCTGCAGTTAGGACATTTAACGAAGCTGCAGAGACATTCAGGCAAAGTTTGGATTATTATTATATAAATCAAGCTGTTGTGGATTGTCTCATGTCTCTCTTCATTGCTGATTCACCCTTAAATTTAAATAGATCTTGTTCCAAGCAGCTACTTCAGCTTTTGTTAAGAGTGATCCGAAAAGCTGTTATTTTTCCATGCCCTTTTTCTAATAACGTTTTTCTAATAAAAGAATGGTAGTTAATTGTTGCAGTTGAAATACCTCTTTTGATATCGGGCTGGTTTTTGCTTCTTTCTCTTTTTTGGCCTATCACCACCGATCTCACTGGAGACAACAGCCCCTCTTCATAATTTTGCTACAGCTGCCAAAGTCCGGTGAAAGCGCTGGCTGAGTACCAACAGCCGTATCTCTTCCACCACCTTCAACAGTGAAATCCCTGACCGGGGCTCACACAACCCCTCTGCTTCCAGCATGTTGGCACTTGTCAGGTGGAAGGGATGTGGTACAAATCACGGGGAGCTTGAGGGTTTTTCCCTTTTTTCACCAATATTTTTGGTCTTTAGGAGGTGAAGCTTTGAGCTATCTATGTGAAAAAACCTCATTCCTGTCGTACAAGACCTTTCAGTCAAGTCATAAACTGTCTCCACTCAGCATTGTTGGGTCTCACCCAGCTCCTGTTTCAAATATCTCATAAAGGTGCTTATCACATCATGCTCTAGATTATGCCGAGGTGATTTCACTACCGACTTGGGAGCTACTTTCTTATTACTACCCATCTGTACCCAGTCTTGTACGAAGGATCTCACAGAAAGCTTACATTTTGTGGACTGCAGATTGAGGAATGAAATGAGAACTCAACAGGCACGTTCTGCATTTGTTTTTAAAAGGCTGCAGTCTGCTGCTCTGATGTTCCATGTTATATTAATTTCTTTTCCTTGTTGCAGTCTAACTCAAACAATTTCGTATCAAAAAAAAAAAAGAAATTCCAAAATTACAGACATAGATATTTGGAATAAATAGTTATTGACAAGCTCTTCATTTTTGTAATTCTTTGGGACATCAGCCAACAGGAATGAGCAGAAATTTCATAACTGCTAATTCCAAGGGCTCTTGAACATTACTGTGAAACCTGGTGTGGCTTCACCCTGGGGTGGGAACTCTTGGCCGTGTGGGAAGCTGATTCAGTCCACTCCCGTGGCTTCTATGTTTCATGCAAATGAATACCAACGTTGCTGCTTCCTGCAGTGAGAATGCAGGCGAGTCAGACAGTGAAGTGTCAGCACTGTTCCAGGCTTTGAACCCGTTCAGCGACAAGTGCTCCCTGCAGAAGTACGTCTTGGGGGAGTACTGCAGGAAACAGGGAGGTGCACGAATGAATTCCACTGGGTTTCTTAGTTAGGCCACGTAGAGTTTATTTCTCTCCTACTTCACACCATGAACAAAAAAACTCATTTGCAGAGAGCAAGTGGAAAGTCGATATAAAACACAGCTGTTCTGCCCCCGGCAAAGTCTTATACATCCTGTGCAGCGGCAAAACAGCAGCTAATTTAGCCTACACACATACCAAACTGTGCCTCAGACTGCATGTGAGATAGATGATGTTTTCAAAACCTAGACATAGCTCTGAAATCTCCTAAGCAAAAGATTTATAGGCAGGATTCAGAGAAATGATAGTGAAGTCTAGAATAAAGTGTTTGTTTGTCTAGCAAGTCTTGGCTGAATATTAATTCACAGAATCACAGAATCACTATGGCTGGAAAGGACCTATAAGATCATCGAGTCCAACCATTATCTATCTCTACCAGGCCCACTTCTACACCATATCCTTGAGCACCCTATCTAGATGGCTTTTAAATACATCCAGGGATGGTGATTCAACCACCTCCCTGGGCAGCCTGTTCCAGTCCTTGACAACCCTTTCAGTGTAGAAGTTTTTCCTAATGTCTAACCTAAACCTCCCTGGCATAACTTAATGCCATTTCCTCTTGTCCTGTCAGATGCAGCTTGTAAGAAGAGACCAATGCCCACCCCCCTACAACCTCCTTTTAGGTAGTTGTAGAGAGCGATAAGGTCACCCCTCAGCCTCCTTTTCTCCAGACTAAACAACCTCAATTTCCTCAGCCGTTCCTCATATGACTTATCCTTGAGACCCTTCACCAGCTTTGTTACCCTTGTCTGTACCAGAAACCTCAATGTCTGTCTTGTGCTATGGTGCCCAAAACTGAACACAGTACTCAAGATGTAGCCTCACCAGTGCTGAGTACAGTGGGACGATC
>VZZY01002907.1:0-25231 GCA_013400335.1 Eurystomus gularis
GTTTACAAGTACATACAGGTGCGTAGCATTTCAGAATTCTTACCTCGTGGTACTGAGAAAGCTCATAGCCAAATGTGTACAACTGCAAACACTGCTTCTGTCTTTAAGTCCCATTTAGTTACAAATAGACACTTAAATATATATATATATTTTAAAAGTATATATATGTATCTCCAGAGTCCAGAAGTACCCATACATAGCCAAGTATGAAGGGAAATCTGCTTGCTTCAAGAGACTGCTGCAATTCCTTTCCTCACTGAAATACATAATATTTTTCTTTTCTCTCCTGCTATGGGAAATCTACTTGAAGCAATTTAGTACTAGCAGAAAAGTCCTCCCACATGAAAAGATGCGCGTGATAGGGCTGTATAACCTCACGGCAAGGACAGAAGCAATTCTGTAGGTATAGTGGCTCAGGCCTCAGGCAGAAGTAGAGGAATATAGGATCCAGAGAAAATAGCAAGATGATGTAGTTACCTTGGACATGCTAAAGCAGTTGGCTGCCAAACTCAGAGGGTGACCCTGGATTTCTCTATTCCCTCCTAAATGTTCCATGACAAGATAAGGAGGATCCAAGCTCACCCCCAAGTCTTCATATAGGGGACCCTAGACCAACTGGCAGGGTTTTACCAGTGCAAAGTCCTTACACCTATGATATTAACAGTTGTATAAGTAACGACTATACATCACTTAAACACTTTTGCAGAAAATGAAATGTATAAAGCAATAATATTTAATTTTGAAATTGTAGGAGGAAAGGTTATATTTGTAGCAGTGTCTTTATTCATGGATTTGTTACTTATTGTAGACTGGAGACAAAAATTAATCACTAGCTGAATCATATTTTATATCACTAATTTTGAAGTTACTAATTTTGTATTTATTAATTTTGAATTTCAGACTTAAGATAAATGGAAGCATTTAATTCTCTAGAACACAGAGCTAGAACATTCAGTTTTCCAACTACATAACCTGTCATGGTGTCAAAACTTGGGGAAAAGACAAGATGCTTTTACGTGAAATACAGATAATTATTGTGGCTTGACAAAAGTAACAGAGAGGAAATAATTTTTAGCATTATTTTTCAGTAGGACTCTGAAGAGCAAGTGGCTGTTATCTTTCAAGTACAGGACTCTGTGCACATTCCAGCAAACTCCACAAACTCACCAGTAAAATTGTTGGAACAGAGCTTACACAAGGACAAGTTTAATTTGATACACTATTTGTTCTCAGTTATAAAGCAACATTCTTATTTTAACATAATATTAATCCCTGAGTTCTAAACCGGGGCCTGCAATTCCAGATGCTTGAAAGTACAATTACCAACATATACTACTCCCTCGTTACTCAAACTTGTGACAAACAGTGAAGGAAAGAAGGCAACTTTCATTGATTTCACAAATCCCATGGCTGCTTTCAGATGACGCAGCACTGACTCATAATTCATCAGTGTATGTGGGATCACTAACACACTACCTCTAAAATAGGTGTTCCAGTATCTGCCTAAGGACAAGGAGGTGGTAACCTGGAAAGCCAACCTAAGTATTAAAAGCTTCCTTAATAGGAAGTTAAAGCCATAGCTTCCAACAAGTTTATCACTGAATTTACATTCAAATTGCAATGAGTGATGAGAAAGTACATACAAGCATAAATTATATGATGCAAAATTGAATCAGACACTTCTGGATTCTTCAGTAAGCCTTAAGCAGTTTCTTATTACAGCTATGCCAGTCTAAGACTGCCAAAAGGGGAGGTCCCATTTCCCATGCCTTGAAGCCATGAATTCCTTCTTGCCTGCCTCCCTCCTCCGTCCTTAGATCAGCCTGTGCAGCTGCAGGGTGAGTTAGTTCAGCTGGCTGGTGATGTAAGATCTTTTTTTTCAGGGCTAGGATACAGTTCCATTAAAGTTGACATTAAAATATTTAGTGGTGCTGCAGTTACTCTGTGTTGTGTCAACTGTGCTGTTTGTCTGAAGCTGCAGGGAACAAGTTCAAGTGACTAAATCTTCAGGAAATTATCCAAAGAAATTGAGGGTAGAGGGGGTGGGGACAGGAGCAGAGAATAATACTCTGCTGGCTCAATGGCCTCAACTAGATCATTAAGAAATTGGATGAAAGCCTGCCCCAATACAGAGAAATAACAGCCACCACATAGCAAGACTCAGGATCAAGGCAGTACCAGCACAGAGTACACTAGCACCAACCATCACCCCTGAATCACCCACTGAACGGACACGCTCTGTTTCTGTGAAATTAAGTGCTAAGTCTGCATAAGAAATGGACACAGAATAAGCCTGGAGTCAAGTGGGATGGGATCATCCCGTTCTGATGCATACAAATGTTGGATTGGCTTACCTATTTAATGAAGTCTCATCCTTAAAAATGAACTGTATTTTCCATTATAATAATGTAGGGGAAAAGCTATTACATCAATAGATCAAGAAAACATCAGTATGCTTCAAATCAGGTTTAAAAAAAATAGTCTTTTGAAGCAGAGTTTCTGTATGTTTATATTTTACTGGGAGAAGGGGTATAGAAAAGTAACATCAAACAGCTACTTGTTGGAAAATAAAACACTGGCTTTAACAGTTTTTTCTAATAACGTCATATTCATTTATTCAAATGGAATTGTATTTTAATTATTCAAATCATGATTTATTAACCCCTGACTGGCACAAGAGTTAAATTCCATTAGTAGCTCAAAATAGGGACACCCAACAGTGAATCAAAAGAAATATTAAACTGAACTAAAACAATCCTGAGACAGCTGGATCATGAAAAATTGTTCAACTCAAGAGAACATTTAAAGGTTAGAGCTCTATTACAGGTAAAATAAAAAAGATCACAGAGAGAAAAAAGATTAATACAGTAAGTACCTAGTCTTTTTATTTATTTCTTTTTACTGTAAGGCCACCATTTTGCAGATGATCTGAAGTATCACATGCCTTATCTCAAAAGGCTTTATATCAATTATTCTAACTATGCCTCTAAAAAGAACAGCCTACAGACAGCTGCTAGAAATAAAATAGACATTAAAGAAGAAGTTTCCTAATATCTTCCTTCAGGAAGAGTTTTAAATAAAGAATGCAAATGCAACATAGCGTAAGATTTATGGGTTTGCATATCTTGAATACTACAAATGGAAGTCAGACTTGAAGATATCACTGCAAGCATGCAGAACACTGGCCGCAGAACCACCACTAGTTAGATTTCTGGTTTAACTTCATTTTTGGAGAAAAGATAATGGTTAAAACTTCTAGCAATTGAAAATCTTCCATAAAATCATAGAGATGGCCTCAGTGGTTAATTAGACTTGATGCTAAAATGCCACTGAACGTTAAATGCTAACGTTAAAATTCACATGAATGATTCCTGCATCATTCAGTCAGTTATTTTGCCAGAAAAACAGCAAGCCTTGTAAAATTATACATGGCCATTATTTATAAAGCATAGGGAAGAGCACTGTCTTACTTTCATTTCTTTAAAAGTTTCCAGTGTTAGATAACTTTCTAGAAGTCAACATTAACAACTGCAAGAGCTCTTCAGCCAGCTCTTTCAATATTCTTAATGGAACTTTACTATAAATTGGCATCAGCATTTGCAGTCTTATCTGCTTTATGTCTACCAGTTGTTTCACTACATATTTTTGCACTCCTGAATGAAATTATCTGGCCATACTTCTTGAAAACATCCAGTATTAATAGCTACAATATAATATTTTCACAGAAAAAGTAACCATTTTATCATGTGATCGAACCGTCCTCTTTGCCTCCTCTTCCTCCATCAAGTACAGAAGATAAATATTTATTGAATACTTCAGCAATTTTTGCTTTACTCTGGGGAATTCTATTTCTGCCCAGATTTGTTTAACATTGGTAGGATTCCTTTCATTCCTTTTCATCTTAATGGCCACCACAAGATGTCCAACATCTGCCTCATTAAAGGAAAGAAAAAACCCAAAACCCACCAAAATTACTGGCCATGAATTTCTCCCTAATTTGTCCTCCTGCCCCTTCAGTTTTCTGAATTTCTTAGCTGATATATAATCATTATCATCAAATTATGCTATCTTCCAGATGTTTTCCAATATGCATCCTCTCAAACTGATTTATTTAACCAGGCTTTTTGTTTCTTATCTAAGGCAATTTTCAGCACAAATTTTCAGGTTTTGGATATGAATATGTTTTTGAGTTTATAAAATAGGTTTTTAATTTACTGAGAGAGATTTTACATTACAGTTTTTCAAATAGAGAGTATTTCCTGGTTTTCATTTTCCTCTATTTAACAAAGTCATAAATTAATCTGTTCTCTCACCTAAGACAACATTAATGGTGATTCTTTTTCTTTTTCAGCCATCAATATGATATTTAATAAAGAATTTATTGCACCAATATTTTAGTTATCTATGATTTTTTAAATGTCAAAGTCATTTTGGTACTGACAGCATAAGACATACAGGACATAATCTCTCCATTGAAGTCCCCACGATAATACCATTTTTTTCCACTCAGATATTATAGGTAGGTTCTTAATGAGTCACATTGTCCCCTGGTGTGATTTTATTTCATAGAAGCTTGATCAAGTTCAACACCGAGCAGGTTTTCAGAACCAACCCCCAAATACTTTAATGCGAACATGTTCAAAATGTGACAAAAGGGGGAAGAAACACACCTTGACCATACAATGCACTCCTTCAATGAAAGCATACTATTTAAATAGTGTAAACTGAAATAAAAATGACAAGAAAAAAAATAAATCTGGTTCAGTGTAGCAGCAACGTCAAATAAATGGTCTTGCACCTTGCCACAAATATTTGCACTCTGCACTGCCCATTACTTGACATATTTTATAATCAGATTTTAGTCCTCTGTAAGACACGCTAAGACTCAAAAGTATAGATGTTGCTGTAATAATGTTGTTACTAAAGTGCTATTTGTACTCTTACCACCTTCATTTTTCTTCTCAATGTTTTATCTTTTTCCTCTGCCTTTATTTGAGGTTACTAAAGTGTTTTTATTTATAGGCATTACCATTTGAAAATTTTAAAAATGTTTTTCATTTGTCGTTTATGTATAATGTAGGTTAAATATATTTTTTATTTCTGTTGGAAGTATATGAGCTTCTATACCCTATACTGAAAAAGTAACATGCTTAAAATAAGTTTTCCCCACATTTTCAGGCATACCTGAATATCAGGCTCTGAGCAACCTGATCTAGTTAGAGATGTCCCTGCTGACTGCAGAAGGGTTGGACTAGATGACCTTTGAAGGTCCCTTCCAACCCAATGCATTCCATGATTCTATAATCATTATGACTACCAGCATATATGGGCTTAATTTTTGCCATCAGAGGTCCAAGTAATAGCCTTAAACTGTTAACAGTCCATGACCAAGTAAGCCATGGGTTTATGTAGTCTTTTTGCAACTATTGTGTCAAAATATATTTATTTATTTGTATTTACCTATTAGTGAAATAAAGAGAATTCTACCAGAATAAATCAAACATAAAATGCAAGATTCTGTTGCCATTCAAAGAGTTAGCAAGTGAGTGGAGAGAGGAGCTCTTCTGCCCTCAAATTATTAGCAGAAGTCATTTCACATAAATAATTCACTGCTGTTTGGAAACAACAACCATCAAACAAACCAATGTAGAGATTTGCTTTTCCACTTCTCACTTGCTACTTTAAAAAAAATAATCATTTTTAAAAATCTACAAGTTAACACATTTCAGACAGTTAAGAGTCTTAGCATTCCTTGCTAGCATCAAACAGATCGCTGCCAAAATGATGAGACAACCGTGCAGTAAAATGTGCCATCAGGCTTGAAAATCTCTGTGGTCAGCAAACCTTGTTGTACAGAAAGGCTGACCTTTACTATCTTATTTCATTTTATTTTTAAAGAAAGGTTAATTTGGAGATCTGTTAACTCACACAAAAACAGATTTAATGAGGCCTCCCATGCTTGTGGATGAGATGTTGATTTATGGGTTGCCACCAGTAGGTGCTGAACAGAAGAGAATAACTTGTTAACTTCGACAATGTCAAACAAGTTTAAATTGAATGAAATGACATGAAAGAAATGAGTTGAAAGGCTACAGATTGTTTTACAATGCTTTTTCACAATGCATTATTCACTAGTAATTATTTTAATGACTGGAAAAATACTATATACACTAGCTACATAGGTGCTAATATAAAAAATACCGTATCACTTGATAAAAAGGGTAAGGGTGTTTTTCATTCTATCTTAGTATTTTTATGCCAGCTTTTATTAAATCTCCATATGAAAAACAAATCTCATTTCTTGGTAAAAATCAGTGGGATGTTAACAATAATTGTGATACAACAAGTAAGTATGGCAATGTGGAGATAATAAGAATCTGCAACTCGCATCTTGACTCAAATTTCTTGATTACTCTTTGTTTTCAGAAATCAGAGCAGGTTTAACACTAAACGTGCTAAATGAAAACTTACTTATTTTCTACTGATTTACGTATTTTCTACTGATTCTGTAAATTAAAGACATACCTTCCTTCCATTTATTATAAAAATATTTTTCAAATTACACATGTAAGGACGGATGTCTACACACTAATGCTAAAATACCTGACCTGGCAAGTAGGCAAGTACCTCTGAGCTGCAAAACATCAAAGCGTGTTAGCACTTTGCTGTACCTCTTGACAAGGTCTGTTAGTCTGGGTGAAGCTCCTGGCTAATGCAGACAGACTTCTGCACCAAAAGTGGCAAGACTGCAGAGTGCTGCTTTTTAACATGCAGATCTATCAGCTGGGGTCAGTCCAAACCGGGATGTTTCTGCTCCTCATTACTCAGTGTAATAAAGCTCCGTCTTTTCAACGGTTTCCCTGAAGACTGCCACCCATATTTTATTTACCTATTACAAATATGGTAGCAACACAAATCAAACTTAAGGGAAATGTTTAATCTTAGACAAACACCTAACAAAATAACCCCAGCTGGAACAGGTATGTTTCAGGTATGCTGAATAGGGAAAACCAAACCAAAATAAGCTGGGAACATGCAGGCTAACCTCACCCTCACTGCACAGATCGTAGAAAAAGCCGTTGCTATTTTCTCATCTTCATCTCTTCCCTGATTTTCTTTGTCTTTTCACATTAAGTCTGGCTTTTATAGTTCCATTTCAGAAAGTCACCTTTAACCTTCTGATTAGTAACCTGCTTGCTCTGTCTGTGACACATTAACAGAGCAAACCCACTACCAACGACAGATATAATGGGCTTAGTGGGCAGGAAGTTACGTTAATGCTTCCACACTACCTTGCTGCGTGAAAAATATGATGAGCTTTTGTAAAGGAAAATTAGGTTTACAATTTAACTCAGGTTTTCTGCAACATGCTAAGTGTATACCTGGAATTATCAGCCTGATAATACTTGGAAAGGAATTATGTAAATAAGAAAGTAAGTTTGGCCAATTAAATTGCTACATTAATTTGAAATCAAAACATTAAAATACATTTTCCTGACTTATTGTTAACATTCTTCAAAAACACGAACAAAAGAAAACAAACACAAACACTAAAGATTTTTTTCCGCTGTTCCTAGGAGTCAAAAAGTTTCATGCAGGCTCCATGATAATGTACCCTCATTTTCAGAAACATGTAAGATTTTAAAGGGGAAAAAACAAAACAAAACAAAACACTTGCCACTCCACTGTTCATACTGTTTCCACTCCATGTATGGCTCTCATATCCTTCCCCCATATCGCAGTAGCCTGACCCCTTGCTTCTCAAGCCCATGACACCCTCAAAGCTTCCTGCAAGTCCCCACAGCATCATTCACCCACATCCAAACACACTGCAGCCATCCTGCAGCATGTCCCCTGCACTGACACAACGTGCCCTTCATGCCCACATCCCTTAAAGCATCATGGAAAACCATTCTGCTCCAAACATCATCCCCTTACACATACCCATTCCTTCTTTGAATCAGGATCTCAGTACTGCCAGTAGGAAGAAGCTTCTCTGAGCAAGGATCACCACATCACAGTGCTTGTATCTATTTAAAACAACCTCTGGTGTCCGGGCGCTAATGAGGGAATTGCACCACCTTACTACCTGATGATGCTCAGACTTGTACCCACCTCAGGTCCCTAACTTTTCCGGCAGACTAGGGCTCACTGTGGAGTAGATGTCACAGGGTTTCTTACCCAGCAGTACACAGTGTCCAAGTCTCCTGAGGCTCATTAACGGGTAACTTAGCAAATCAGCAGCCATACCTCAGTTGACAAATACACAAAACCAGGATTTTGGAGACCTTAATTTCTAGAAGAGTAACAAAAAAATCTTCACCTTATGCCCAAGTTCACACATCTCCAGCCCTGATCAAGTAGAGGACTACAACATATAAAATAAAATTACCAGAACCATCAAACATTATGAGAATATAGATCTCCCATGGAAATGTGTGCCTTTAAGGTACTGCAAGCACTTCAGATATAGGCAATTTGACTGGGTTCACGAGGGAAAAAGATTAACTAGGTGCAGATAGGTCTATAAAATTGCATGATAAAAAAGTGTAGCAAGGTCTGACCCTGTACTAAGAGATGAACATGTTAGTCAGTTTAAATATTAAACTTCAAGTATAATAAAATGAAAGTATGAAAAGCCAATTAGTTAGAAAAAATAGCTGAAAACTAACTGGAGGGGGGAATAAAGATGCTATTTTATATAATGTATAAGCATCTACTGTTCCTGACAGTGAACAGAAGACCTGAAAAGATGACTTACGAGTTCTTTTGTATCAAATCAGAATTTACTTAAAGATTTTGTTCCCATAGCTTGAGAAAAAATATTTTTAATGTGATTTTGTGCTATATTTAAACTCCTGTGAAGGGTTCTGGAGTTTGAATCATGTTTCAGAACTTCTCAGATGTCTCTCTTGGTGCTTTACATAGTCTTGCAAAGACCATTTCTGTTCAGATATTTCAGCAGTTATAAGCAGGTGTGTCTGAGGGTATCTAAGTTCCATTTGTAATTCCCTCAGCCAGAAATGTGAATGGTAGCAACAGCAGCATGGTGGGCCAGAATCTTTGGTGACTAATACTGGTGGGACCCAGAGAATAAGTATGTATAAAAACCCAGTGTCACTGAATGAGGAGGGTTTCCAAAAAAGTACAAGGGACAAAGGAAAGGATGAGGTCGTAACAATTCAGGCCCCCAGGCTTCCAGTTGTTGGAAAAAACAACTGCAGAGCTTTCTGTAGGTGGGGGAACTGCATTCTGGATACACTTACTGATTTATGGGAAAATATTCTAATTTTCTAGACTGTTAGGGCAAAATACTACGACTCTGTCTGCTATAAGATACAAGCTGCGCTCCCTGCAGCCTTGCTGTCAAAAATATGTACTTTCATTTTGTAAGAATAACTCACATGGGGAATGGCTGAAGGAGACAAACTGGGAAAACAACTAATGGAAACTAATTCAAAGTAACCCCTCTCCTGATACAGGTCAGTACCATCTCAGCAGATTGGGCACTTATTTCCATTACCATCCAGAGCTGAATCTTAGCTGCAGCCACTAAACACCACAGATGTTAAATTAATGCAAACTGTATGCCACTTCTAACATTTTGCTCACTTGATAACTGGAGTGCTCTCTCCCTCATGCTAAAAAGGAAAGCAGCAGTTCCTTATGGACCAAGCCAAATACAGAGTAGCAAATATTAAAACGTATACAATATTGCTACAGTAAGGACTGTGTTTTAATATGCTTACAAATATGAGTAATCTACTCATGTAAGTGGATATATGGGCCTTTACAGAGGTAAGAAATCCATTCTGATTAATACCACTACTTACACATCTTTGCATAGTGTCTTCCTCAGTGAATACGAGAAACACTTCCACTACCCAAATGCCACTACTTTCACTTCTGGTTTTCTGAATCAGTAAAAACTGTTCATGTCACTGGTTTAGAAAGCATCCAAAGAATGGACTCCATACACATGATACTACGTACGCAATAGTTGTACAAATGTTTTGAGATAAAACAGCAGTTCTTATATGCATCATTTTAAGAACGAGGAATCCATAACTGGGAAAGGGCGAGGGAGACAATGTGTGTTTCAGATACACAATGTCTCACCTTAAACTATCAGACGTACAAACGTATTACTCATTTTAGAACAAATGTCTACCGAACATTAATACAGCCTTATATAAATTCATATAGGATAAGAAACCTATAAACTATGTAACTATGTAATAAATACAACTCTAACAACCTATCAAAGATTCTTTTCTTCCATCTGCCAAAGGTGAGTGTATTCTGGAGGCTAGAGGCCAGATGATTTTTTTGAACTATCATGATATAAAAGTTCCTGTCACAAGAGGTATGTGTAGTTTTCAGCCTTTTTTTATTAATTTCTTTTTTCTTCATAGAGCCTTAAGAATTCTCCTGTGAAGATGAAGATCCCTATACAGCAAATTTCATCTTGCCAAGCTCAGTTTTCTTGGTTACCTTTGCCAGGTCCCTTAAAAATCCTCTGTGGCCCGTAATTGAAAACCACAGACTGCTGACTGGACTGAGCCGTCCTGAGGGGTACATTGTAGGAGCAGCTGAACTACAGGAGAAAGCCTCGGCTGGTTTCATTAATACTTTACTTTTCTCAGAAAAAAGGATTGCAAAAACAGAGCTAAAACAGACCTTACCTAGCACGAGAGAGTGTTAAGGAGGAACCATGCCTAATGTTGTCTTATTACAGCACACCAATGAACACACAGAGGGTGGCAGACCAGCACTGGACACAGTTTGCGTGGTTGCTACATGCCTGAAGCTTCATTAACACCCAGCCTGGTTCATATGTAAAGTTACATCATAGAAAACTTCACTTCCCTAGCAAACACTCCAGACAACAGATTTAAATTTCACTAGTATGACGGAAGAGGGAGGAAAGGCAGGGAAGGGATCTCACAGTAACTAATGTGCAAACTAAGCTGTGACATGGAATGTCATTTCCGTTTGTTCCCATATTTAGCTCTATGGGCCACACGTGAATAAACACTACAGAAAGCAACAAACTTGAGTATTTGTGATATAATTACCCACCATATACTTGCCCACATTGACAGTTGAGGGTTTTAACAAGACTGTAGACAGGAACTGCAAGCCAGGCAATCAAGAGGTATCTTAAAACAGACACTCAATACATACATGTATACATGTATTTTATTATGCACCTGCTCATGAATCCCAGCTCTCCTTATTTAAGAGGCACATGATGTTATTTTCAGGGGAATACGGACAGTTATTCTCTGAACCCTCCAAAAAAAGGCTGTTCTATATCCTGTCTACTCAAGATACTTACTAGGAAAAACACTATGGGCATGTGTCTGTGTGTGCAAGATGGAGTTCAGGCATTTGAAGGGAAACATGAGCTGTTTCTAGCCTATTGCTAGATGGCAACAAACTAAGGAAAATGCATAGGAGGAAGGAAAACTGTTAGTTTTGTCCCTATCAAATAGTCACTTTTGACACTTTCTTGAATAAGACTACTGTCGTTGCTAGCTGACAGTTGCCTCTTGATCTCATTGTACTCTCATTGCCAATACTCCCCACAAGCAATGCCTTAGAAGCTATTTAGCTTCAGAACGTCTCATCAAAATAACGTTTCACAACTGCTTGCAAAAACCTGATCTACTCCCCGGCATTTACAGAACTTCAACACAAAATTTGAGATGCCTCTCAGAGAAAAGAGCTGCTAGATTTCATACACAAAAAGTTGATGTTTCTCAAGCTACGGGCCCATAATCCTCTCCCTTCAAGGCAATAAATCAGCTTGTCTTAGAACACTAACAAATGAACAAGGAACCACTGTACTACCCTGTGAAATAACAGATCCCACTGTGAAACAGCACACTTGCTTCTCTTTGGCCAATAGATTGTGTTAAACAGCATCTAAAAATATGGTATTGTGCAGGCTAACAACACCAGTATGGTGCCATTTATAAACAGGTAAAACACCGATTAGATGCTTCTGGTAATGTTATCGTCCTAACTATGCACCACTTAAATACTAGTATGATAAAGCTGTCTGTGTCCGGCACTACACACTGAACTGAACCTACAAATCTAAAGCCTCATGGGCCACTGAATAGTTTACAGATAAGTTGGTACTTAACACAGCTGTGCGCCACTGACAAACACATCTTTTAGTTTACGAGAAATGACCCTTCTTAAACCTCTCAAGAGGATATCCTGTGAGTTTGAAATGCCAGGTGTTCCCACACTGATGTGAGTAAGATACTTCATGTTCTCCTTCCTACTCAGAGCTTAATAGCGCTTTGAAGTAAGAGTACAGTCCTGCACCTTGGACTTCGTAAGCAATCTAAGCCATTCTTTTATATGAAAGAAATTAAAAACATGGCAGAAGTCATGGATACATCTGCATGCTGGAGAACGTGTCCTGCACAAACCTTTTAGAAGCTCTCTCAGGTATAAGTTGGGGTTTGCATTGGTCTGCTTTGGAACATGGAAAGATTATTTCCCCTCCTACATGCAAAACACTCCATGATGAGGAACTCTTCCTAGCACCACGCTTTTCCCAAGACCTTGGGAAACTGCTTCTAATCTTTGGTGACACTCCTTAAAATGCTGGTAGACAGCTTTGCCGTTGGAGATGGTGTCTCTTCTCCTGGTGTGAGACTGAGTATGGGGGTTCTGCATGTAGTGATAATGACAATACAGGGTTGTACTTTGCTACCAAGCCATACTAATAACATCCAAGTTGCCTTTAGAGCTTTAAGCCAGGGAAGAAGTGCTTGAAGAATTTCTGTGCCTGACGATGAATCTCTCCTTTAGATCACAGAGTTGTTTTTATAGATTTAACTCTCAAATTTACTAACTGACATTTTATTTTGCAATAAGGAGTGCAACTTATGGCTGCACATGTTCAAGTTCTGGACTTTCCCCAGGTAAAGATTTTTCTAGTTATTATTAATGCTTTTAAAATAGATTAAAACAAGATGTGTTATGCCCACAGGAGTAAGATTCAGCAACTAAGACCAGCAAAAACAAATATTAAGTACAATTGAGTCACCAAACCAAGCATCAGTATGACCCCATGATTCACACAGAGCTCCACAAATAGTGGACTTCAAAGCACACCAACAAAGAAATATCAGATACATCAGAGAAAACTGGAAGTTTTTAGGATTATAGGAAACCACAAGTTAGGAAAAGATTGGCCCTGCATCAGTAACTTAGAATTGAAGACTTCTGGCCTTGGTAAAGTGTGTGTTCTGGTTTGAAGATTGTAACGTATGCATAAAAGAAACCTCCGTGAACTGAAATCAAACATATTTTTCACCACAGAGTCTTCAGTTATCTAAACCCAAATAACATGTACAACATTAAATCTGTGTGGTTGTAGAACCTGATTGCAGTCTCTTACAGAAAACACAGTAACCTTGTCCTATGGGACAAATAATAAAATACAATGATGTTGAACATTTATAAATGACCTTTCCATTCATAAAAAGCTTGAGGTCTCAGAGGAATCTTGCAATAAGCATGCATATAAGTTTATCTACAATCCAGCATGAGGAAAAAAAACCAACCAACTAAAACTCTTCAAGCTGGGAGCGTACTTTACTAATCTAGTCCAAGTCCAGTGAAGCAGAAGCCTGCATACTCTGGCTGTAATATTTTGCTCCACCAGAAGAGCAAGCTGCCCGTCATGGGTCACATACATTGCTTATCAACAGAGGAGTGCTGGTTCACATTTTTATAGATCTATATATACATATAGATAGATATATGTATCTATACATATTTCAGAAGTCAAATCTCCAGGCCAGTGATGCTTTTCACCTTCAAAGTTGCACTTTGAATTTTATGCCCATCTAACAGACAAAAGTGAAACAATGACTAAAAAAGGCTAGAGAGTATGTGATAATAGGGTTATTAACTACAGTGCTAAAAAAAAAATCTAGACAAAGGAAATTAGCAGATTAAATTACTTTGTAACCAGAAAAATCAACCTGTGAGTGAAAGTATTTTTTTTAAATTAAGCAAAACCATTCCAGCCAACTTTTATGTAATTGGTGATTTTATCACCCTGTAGATTTAAGAATTTAACATGCTATCTTTCACATTGTTGCTTTTAATCTTCAAGCCCAGGAAAAACATTTTCCACACACACACAAAAAATTCATGATAATTTGTGGTGTCTACACCGTGACACCTATGCAGCAATTCATCTGCAATCTGTGTTACAGGGAAGTATGTACTTAGGGAGCATATGTAGCTATGTAGTAATGTCCTCATTGTATAAGAACATATTCAAAAAAAATTATTTCAAACACCAGATTCAAAAGAAAAACTTCTCCTAGAACTACTAAATATTGTGAAGTTTATTCTTATATGTAATTCTCCATGAGATCAAAAGGAATCTTGCACCATAATAGGTGAACAGTATAAAACCAAATTAATCTACAGCACAAATACTGGAACACACTCTTGATCCCCAAAAAGGATCTTTCGCTCATAATTCATGTTGACTTTGATGGTATTGTGACATCAACAACAGCCAAATGAATTAAAATATTCTTTTGGCATAAGCAAGGATTTTGGCTGAAGAAAAAAACCGTCCTAATAATACATATTTATTTTTTAATTCTACACTGAAGATTATTTGGGATTTTAGTAACAAATCTTTGAATAGAATCACTTTGCTTGTCACCAAATTCAGAGGAAAGAGGACGCCTGTTTTTCATAACTAAGACAACTATCACATCCACATCAAAGTTACTTTTTCAAACACACATATGACCAGCTGTAGAGCATTTCATACATGCTATTTTCCAGTGAAAAAACATTGCCAAATAAGCTTTCATTATACTGGCACTAGAAATAACCAAACACATTAGCAATTTAAAGCAAATGGTAAAAAGGTGTTGTATACAACAAAGAAATTTTACTAGCATTAGGAAAAAATATTGAATATCAATAAGCTTCAACTCTAAATTCAACTCATTCAGTTCAATGAATATTTAAAATTCAAATGTATTAAGTTGGTTACTTTAAAGAATCACTTACATGAAGAAACTGCAAAGAAAGCAACAGTCTTGTTAGCTAGCCTGAGTATTTACAGACAGGAACAGTACAGGAACAGTAGCTGTATATATGTAGCAACCATATCCAGATGAGATTCCGGAAGACAGGCAGGCAATCAGAATTCATGCATCTTAATATTTATATAATGCAACATGGTAAAAACCACTAATTTAAGAACCCAGCCTAGCATATATTTTTCATACTTAAGCTAGTAAGACAAATTAATGGTTGAGAATAAACTTTAGAAACAATTTTGTCCTAATATCTCTGTCAGTTAGTTTCACTACGCTCATTTCTTTAACAAGTCAGTAACAAAGGGTATGCTTCACTTATGGACACACACAGACTGAATCACAAACAAGCTCATGAGAGGATCCTTCTTATACCTTTTATATAGCACAAGAGTGATTCAGAATCAAATCCTCATGAAGAACGTGCTTGAAAACACATCTCTGACTTTCAAGCAATGCGCTCTGACAGACTACCGCACCATGGGCAGGTCTCTGCTAGCCTTCTCTATTAAAAATGTTCTTCCTTGCATGAGCAAATTTTGGCTGGATACGGGACTAGTAGCAGACTCCTCCATCTCCTGGATGTCTGCCAGAACTACTGAGACTTCAGCAGTCTCAAATATTCCTCGTGAGATGAGTTACCCGAGTTGAAACCAATTTGGAAATAGAGAGGTTAGATATATGTAGGTACGTATAAGTAACCTAATCATCCGTAGTCAGTTTCGGGGGATGCCAGAAGATTGCATCACAGAGGACATTTCCTACTGACTTCACAAGAAAGCATAGATGTGCTTGGAGCACTCAAATCCAAAGAAGAAATTCCTTTATTATTAATTTGACTGTTCAGGCATCATCTTACAGCCCAGGACATGAGTTCCTTCCTGGGTATTAGTTCGACAACACCTTCTTTGGCGCTTGCTTGGCTACGTGAGTGACGCTGCAAAAT
The DNA here is from genome assembly GCA_013400335.1 of Eurystomus gularis. Taxonomy (NCBI): domain Eukaryota; kingdom Metazoa; phylum Chordata; class Aves; order Coraciiformes; family Coraciidae; genus Eurystomus; species Eurystomus gularis. The sequence continues at coordinate 16,048 of VZZY01002907.1, forward strand.
TGCTCAGCCTTTTATGAATATCAGTGTAAGACATCTGTACAGGCAGTGTAATTAATACGCTGTTAGGAAGCGTAGGCACCTAACCCGAGGCTTTTAATTCCACCCAATGACAGAGTACTCACAAGTCAGATGCAGGACTGAGACTGGATCTCATTTTTGCCCCAACTCATATGTAAAACATTTCATAATTATATCTAATTCTAAAAAGCAAAACTACATTTTTAACTCTGCAGCTGCTTCTCATTTGCTGAAGTTAATAATTTGCTTTTGTAACGCAGAAGCTCTCTGTTAACTCGCAGACAGATTTAACAAAAACCTCTGTAACATACAAAATACAATGACAATTTAGAAACATTCTATAAAACACCACTAAAGCCAAGAATCAATAGCAACTCATTTCCTTCCTTTAGCTGGTTTGTTCTACCACCATAATGCTAGTTACAAAACCTGCAAATGCACTTACCTACTTCAACAGCTGTGCTGCTTTTCACATTCTATATATAATATTCTTTGAAAACACAGAAGGTGTTTACACAGTTTGTAGAGGTGAAAATCATTAGAGGCAAAATTCTCTTGCTCCTTTCAGCCGTGCAGAAAACTGAAAGCTTTGCAAAGCCTTGGCTTTTGCTTGCTAACTGTAAGAGAAGAGTGGTAAGGCACAGGTCCGCAAGGGATCTTGCACCTTCCTGGGAGTGCTGGAGCAGAGCCCTGGCAAGGGTGCAGGGGAGCCTTTCTGAGAGAAGCCAGAGGCACTGAAACCTGAAACATTTCTCCAGCTGAAAAGTATAATGGCACAACTATCACTGTGAACAAGGTATGCCGTGAATCTGCAGACTGTGATCTGGGCTCTGGGGGACAATCCTCCCTCTTACCCTGTTCTTTCTTTCTTGCAGACCAGTTTTGCATGAGGGACCACAAATTTCAGTCTAAAAGTTTTAAATTTCCCTCACTAAGCTTTTAATGAGTTAATTTTAAATATGGATCTTTGCAGTAGAGGGTTAAATTCCACATTCTCCCTTCCAGGATGCTGAGTATACGCCAAGCATTTATCCATTTGTTTCAGAAGTGTCATATCAGGAATAAATCGATGTGTTAAGAATTGCCTGATAATGTTGTTGTGGGATTAATCTTACAGAATAGATCGTCAGCACGACTACCTTTGGCATTCTGTGTGCACATCGTTCCATTTTAAGCATGAAAAGCCTCCTAATGCCAAAGTAGAAGAGCCATATATTGAATGATCTGCCACCATTCAATATTTAATCCTGCAATTGAAGCCACTAAAGGCATACAGCAAAGTAACAAGATGAATGAATTGTGACCTTAAACTTGCAAAAAGACAACCCAAACAATTTATCTTTCTGGCCTGTAGTGCATCCTGTGGCCAATACTGCTATCACTTCTCCACAGTTTGGGATCTGTAGATTGATCAATGCCACATTAGCAAAGTACCTGAGAAAACAGCTTAGGAATTCAGATAATCCACTGCATATGCTTTGAGAATATTCAGGGTCAATTTGCCTTATCTGTAGCTGAAAATAAAAGCTCCTTAATGAAAAATCAATTCAATTTTCACAAATGGAACAAAAACAAAAGTAGCAAGGTGACTAGAAATAAAGCTTTTACTAATCAACAAAACAAATAAAATACCCTGAAAATCAGATCAGCCCAAATAGACTATTAGATTGATGCAACTTTAAGACTTGCTAGGAGATTATTTTTCAATTTAATTTTCAAAACAAACATATTGCTGCTTCCTTGTAAAAGAAAAACACAACAATATAAACTCATAGTGATACCAAGACTGATGAGGCTGAAGGCCTCTAAGACCTCAGAGGCCACCAACTAAGTAGACCCAAATCTTTTGGTCATGCCCTCTGTCACAACCAAATAATATTTCAAGGTACATGTTAGAGTTGACATTGTAGCTCTTGCTAAAATCATACACTAGCAAATATCCCATGACGCACTGTGGTGCGAGACAAACAGAAAATAATCAACAATTAATATAACCTATTTATCTGCTAAGAGTCAATCTCCCAAATCAGAGTGAAAACATACTGCCATGCTTAACAAGTACAATTTTCTGTCTACTTATTTCATGATACCTAATTTTGCTTTGGAATTAGCATTCCTACCTATAAAGGATACTTTTCCTGACTGACACTACTGCTATTTATTAATAAAAGGTGTCGGTAGTATTTATTAGCCAGTATGATCCAAACTCCAACCAGTCTCATCAAGGAAACATTCTGAGATCTCTTAACATAAAAACTTGTCACAAAAGGCCTGGTATTTGGACATTATTGCAGGTACTCCATCCATCCTGTCTCAGTAGATTAACTGAAATAATTTTAAGCAAACCCCAGCAAACAAATCTTAAAGAGGGCTTCTAAATTTGTGATTTTACAACTGTATTCTTTCTCTCATAATAATTCTGGTGCATTGAACTAATTAAATTTTTTATCTGAAACTGATATGGTAGTAGAGCAGGTAAGCTAAGAGGCCCAGAGGTGGCTGGACTTGAGTGATTAAGATGAAAATTCTATTTCTTTTTCATGAGTGAATTTCATTTCTGCCCTGTTACAGATCAGAAATGAACAGAATTAAGCATGGCTAACTCAAAACAGAACACTATTAAAAATGACAAAACAAGAACAACTTATTTAGTTTATAGCATTGTGATGCTGCAACATAGATAAAAAGGAACAAAATTATGTTGTTCAGTGTATACTGGTCACTCCCACAAAGGCCAATGAGAATAGTATATGTGGACATATCCAAACACAGCATATTAGTTAATGCTTACAGCAGTGAATTACTGTTCTTTAAATGAATGTGGAAGTGCTTCACTATTGATACCAATTATCTGTAGGTGATATAACAAATGGAAGAAAAAATTAGTTTACGAAATGTATAATCTATTTCTAAAAAATTTTCTCCATAGTATCACATCTCTAAGGAGCTCAGTTAAGCAACATCAAGGTAGGAACATGATCTAAAGTCTGCTAAATTAAAGTCTTCTACTGAATAAGGTGAGATTGATTTACAGCCCTTAAAAAGCCATGTGAGGAAGTGAGTTTCTGCAAGGAGCGTTTGGGGGTTTTCTGAGCTAACCTTTTTGTGCATAGGTAAATACATATAAAACATGCTTTTTGTTTAACAAGACAGTACTTTTAAAGTAGCAGAGCTACTGAAGCAGACAGTAACTTCAGAAAAAAAAAAAAGTACTTTTTTTTTCAAACACTTCAACATTTCAGAGTAATCATTAACTATTACAATCCTTTGTCTCACCAACTACCCTAGGAAGCTAATCCCTGATCAGCCAGCAGTTCTTCTTATAGTTCAGTCTCTACTGTACATCCACATTTTTCCCTTTTAACGTAGTCCATTCAAATAAGAAAAAATGAGTAACTGTTGCTTTCTTCATAAGGCTCAAAAAACTTAAAGGTTCACACAGGAACAAGCTTTTCAACTGTGTTACCAAGTTTATGTTTGGCTTTGTGGATGTGTATTAGTAAGACACATGCTTGTAGGTGGAGTCTTCTCTGAAGTAACGTTTGTTCCAATAGTTAATTAAAAAAAAACAATGCTGGCTTGTAAACCTCATTAAGAAAGAAAAGGAGGATGTTAAATTTTGAATGTAAAGAACAAATACATTAATGAGTAACAATCTCTTTTACAGTTTTGTAAAGCCAATTGTCATTTTGGGAACTGGGAACCCACAGAGATACAATCTGAGTTAAGAAAAAAATTTAAAATTATTTCATTTTGAAGATGCATGGCAAAACTCCTTATTAATTGTGCTTCAATAATTTCTATGCTGGATTTGTTGCCTTTACAAAGAATAAAACTCGTTTACAGCTCCCAATGCTATAAACTCATCCTGGATCTAAACCAGATCTGTTCTTTGGTGAACTCCATCTGAGCTGCATCAGTGAAACACCACTGTGAACTGCTCTGAGAAAGCAATGAAGAGAGGAGCTTGGAGATGTACTTAAAGTTATCTAATTTTGTTAATTTACAAGCAAGGCCAGGACATAATGCACTAATGCAAAGCTATGTTAACTCTGGAAGACCAAAAGATGTACCAATCTGTATTTTCTTTACTACACAGAGCTGTAAGCACATATAAGGCTCCCAGCAGTTGAGTCAGAAATCGTCACTTCCATAGAGCCTCTTTTCATATTACAGCTATACTTCAAACTTCCACTGGAAAAACTAAGCCTATTCAGGGAAATCTTGAATGCCTCTCACTGCAAGACTTGTTTGCTTGCTTTATTCTAAAGAAAATACTGTAACATTCTTTACATTAGGAACCAGTTCTGTTGGATGTTGATACCTATCAGGTTTGGTCTACTCTTTTTCTGATAAGAAAAGCTTTCACAATGCTCTCAGCCCTCATGGAGACTAAATGCTGCTGAACAGATGAAAAATAATTCATGTTATCATATCCTGAATGCTAAAACCAGCATAAAGCCTGCAAGCACCATATAATCATTATCTCAGCTTTTTAGTAATGAAGCATTGGTAGTTTCATAGAAACAGAAGCAGTAACAGCATGTGGAAATCAGGACAGCATTGCCCTCAAATTTATGGGATGCAGGGAGAAAGTGTGAATGCCCTAGCTAGGGTTGGAAGGCTCAGTCATATCAGGATTAACTTCTACCAATTTATACTACCACACTATTTACCACATATATGCAGTATTCAGATACACTTTGACTGATTTCTACAAACCTAAAAACCCATTTCTTTTGATTTGTTTGCAGAAGGATTGTCCCCTTGCTTCCCAATACCTATTGGTCCCTCTAGGGACTTCAAGTGGAGTCTTGACAGAATAAAATATAGGAGGCACCAAACATTATGAAAGTCTCTAGCCGGAAATCTTTGTTTATATATATATTTACACAAATGGATAAAGAATGAAATGAAACTGTATTTAAAGGCAGTCTCTGATGCCTCTGTCCAAATTAGTATTTTACTGTTGAATTGGAGGAGTATCCAAATGGTAAAATTTAATTTGAAGTCCATAGAAAAGGTTTTTTTCCACTTAAAACCTCTTTTATTAATAAATTACTATTCATACTGATATTAATTTTTAGTATTAAAGGCAAAGAATACTTTAAACATACAGTAACTTCTACAAGCTCATACAGCTTAAAACAAAGGCAAGAGAGGAAGCCAGTCTTCTCTCCATTGTATTATTCTACTGAGAGAACCCCTCAAGACTTATATTTTTGGAGATCTTTATGTTAAATATCTAAACAAAATTATTAGTCTTTTTAAATACAGCACTATGCTGTTTTTCTATCTAAGCAATAAATATTGCTGAGGTCACTACTGTACTACTCCATCTTATGGCAGTAATACTATTGAAAATAGTGATATTGAAGTTCTATAATTCTGTGTCATAACTCTTACTTACAAATATGTACAGAAAATATGGAGTAATATTTAAATGAATATCATAAATCTGTATGCATGGACAAGACTCTATTATGCTTTGATTTTTCCAGGAGTGGATAGTAGAGACTAAAGAAGTAAGTGTGAAAATGATGTATTTTTAGCCATTTCTCACTGTATTTATTCAGGGAACCAGAAGACAGAATTTGATTTCTCTTAGGCAGGAAACGCTGAAGTACGACTACTGTTTCTTCATAATCTTTTTCTAGAGTTGTGGAGCATGTGGCCTTAGGGAGATTTAACAGCTTGGCAGAAGCCTACACTAACACATTACAAAGGCACAGGTGATGGACAACAGCATGTTTCCTGAATTTGGAGGGAAAGAGCTGATACATGTACACACACTGCATACTGAGATAGAGATCAGAAAAGGCTGATATTAATAGTAGGTTGAAAAAATATCAGTAACTGAAAATGCATATAAACAGGAAAATACATTCTCATTACACTGTTAATTATCATTATTTTGAGGAGGGCATTATGTTAGCAAGCTCAAAATATGTTTCAGCCCTGATTTAAAAAGCAAAATGTTTTTTCTTTCATAACAAGGTAAACCAACAATAAATTCTCAGAGGAGTCCTTGGTCAAAAAGAAAAAAAAAAAAGGAAGGAAAAAAAAGAAAGAAAAAGCTTTAGCTTTCTTAAAGAGTGTGCTTCTGTTAACTTCTATGTATTTACACCTCTCAGTGACTCAAGAGCATCACACAGATAAAGCCCAAAGGAAATGTAGCAGTTAATAAATTATTAAGCCGTTCTCCTTTAAGACATCAGCACTGGGCAGTACAAAGGCTTGGCATGCCATGTCAGATGGAAAAGGATCTGCAAATCTGAAAGAGTTATCAGAGCTGGGGAACAGCTGGCTCTGCAGATCCCAAAGCCCACCTGGGATCCACTTACTACAGCCTGTCATTCTTGCCGAGTTTAATGCTTATACAGTCAATGAAACATTAGATGAAGCTAAAGGATACATCCCCAAAGAATCTGACTTATGCTTTGGGAAATGACCTTTAAGCAGTCACCTTCTGCTAGAAAATTAAACTACAGCTCCCTGCATCTGCAAAAATACCTTGATGTTTGTGATTTGTTCCTAATGGCATACGTGCATCATGTTGGTACTCTTTCTACTAAGCTACCATATATATATATATATACACATATATTTGTTTGGATTTTCTTTGCATTTTATATTTTCACATTTCAGCACACCAGGTGTTAGTTGCTGAAGTGATTAATTCAAAATTATTGCAGTCAGTAGTTTTTCAGCCACAATTGAAAGCTCAGAAATCCATTTGGCTTGCTTTAAAAATCAAGCTTGCACTGTGGAAGTATTTTCTTAACTCTTCATCAGTACAGCAACCAAACACATTCTCTTATTTTTTAAAACAACAATACCCTGGTTTTGATGGCTACTATCATAAGGAACATGATAAACAAACATGATTCTTTTTTATGATCTTGATAAAGAAAATTCCTTTGTTAGGAATAGGCCAGAGTGAAAACTATGTGTATGATACCAAAAGAAGTATGTTTGTGAAATGACATGGGAAAAACTGGCAAAAAAAATTGCAAATAAGCTAGAAACACGCGTTAAAGCAGAACAAGTAAAAATCAAATCTTAATATTGTATTTGCAACAGACCTGACTCTTGCTTATTCCATGCCTAATGTTATTTGCTAATAAATAAATAAATCAATAAATAAAATAGGTTTAAAATATTGGCATTTCAGAGAGAATTCTTTCTCAGAGCTAAAGAGCTGAGAAGTTGTTTGCCGTATCACAGCCAAATCCAAATGATGTTTAGCATTCCCCCAACTCCCCATTTTTTCTCAGCTTGGGCGCAATGCACAGGCTTCCAAATTTTGATTGCCTGCAGCAGCACCAGCACATGTACTCATGCAGGAGAAGATCTATGTCATGACCCAAATCCTCCTGTTATATGAAATGACTGCAATAACATTTTTAGCAATGTTCAATATTTTACATTTTGTAAGCAGTAGAAACCAAATCTATTAGAAATATTATTCTAATAACTTTGTATGCAGATGTTAAAGCTCTAGTGTGTTTAATGGTCTTCCAGTTTTTACGGAACATTACTACAGTTCCATTCCATCACTCGTAAAAATGCATTTAATTCCATTTGAAAGAGGGCAGTCAACTTTACCAATAGTACTTGGAAGATAGTGGACCACAAGTTCAAACCACTACATGTTTTGAGACTTCATACTAAAGACTTTCTTTGAAGTAATCCCTGCCCGAGTCACAGTACATATGAACACAACACAAACTTGAGGCCATTCGATACCAAATATTAATTTAATTTTTCTGTGCATTTTTTCAGAGTTAAAGTTTTATGGAATTCCAATCTCTGTCTGCAAAGCTAAACTTTGCAGGAAAAGTAGAAGAATAATTTCTGTAGGTGGGTTTTGAGTAAACTTAGGCATCTAAAATAGCTTAATTGATACTAAGTAATATTAGCAGTTTCCAAGCTAGATACCACACACTTTGTAAGGAATATAAAAAATACTATCAGTACACAAAATCCATCTCAAAGCCACATATACACATTTTAACTCCACAGGCCTGAGGGCTGAAGAATTCACTAAAGTAATTTCTAAGCTTTAAAATGGTGATACCATGATCTAGACTATTCTTTGAGGAGTGAAAAAATGAACGCATTTGACTACAGCACAGAGCATCTGTGTTATTCTAATACTCTATGCCGTGCACAACATCTGATGCCCTTATAGTCTGTAGGCTGAACTAGGAAAAAAAAAAAGGCAAGTATACACACTCCTTCCTAAAAAAACACGGAACATTTAGGAAGTAACCAAATATAAGAAGAGTTGTACTGGACTCTGATTTTCCTTCTTCATTCTTTGCTATTTTCAATTTTTAGAACAATTACACTTTAACGACACTTTTTCCCCCAAATATCAGTGTTCTCTTCAGTATCAGTACCACCTGAACCCTTTCTTTCCTCCGCAGCTTTCTCAGTTTTGTTGTCAACAGTGGCTGCTGCGGGTAGGAGGACTGCAGTCTGCTTGGGTTTGCTGCACTGTGTTAGCAACAGCTTTATTCAACTCCTCTAGTGTAATTTCTTAAAAATCACATTTTCCCAAGCAAACTGTGGAGGATTTTTTTGTCCATATAAGAAAAATAAGATAGTTTGCCCTAAAAGGAAAAAAAAAAAGGCCTATTTCTTTTAAATTAACTTAAGATCCTGAAGTCCAGAGATGCAACTAAATTTGGGTATAACACTTTTTAATGCTTCCTCTACAGTCAAAGCCACACACACTTAGGAGTAAGTCACCTGACAGAACCTAGGCATCTACTTATGCCCCAAAGTACTTGAACTGTATTCCAGAGTTCCTCTCCCATCGATTACAAAGGGGATACAAACATGGCACAGGAAGGATTCGTCTGAGCAGAGTCTAACTTTGACAAATAAGATTGAAGTTGGCACATGCAAAACTTACGCTTGTAAAATACTCCTAGATATGAAATCTTAAAGATCACTGATTTCTTTAAAAGAACTCATAGCAATGTAGCAATAACTGTAAGAAAAAAGAAAAAAAAAAAAAACAAAAAACAAACCAGCTCACATAAATCTAATGACCAAAAAATCAGTACTCATTTTTTGGTAGGGATGGAGTATATAAAGATCCCAGTTCATTGAACACTCATATAAAAGAGGAAGAAGAAGAAAAAAAAAAAAAAAA